>CAJQZJ010032834.1:7208571-7255238 GCA_907164525.1 Lophiomys imhausi
GTGTTGGTGGTGATAATGGTGATTATGGTGATGGTGGTATGATGGTGCTGGTGGTGATAATGATGATGATAATGGTGATGGTGGTGATGATGGTGATCGTGGTGATTGAGGCATAGGGTTATTGTGTAATTCAAATGCTGATTTCTGTACCCCCCCCCCAAATCTGATTGCAATCCTTGTACTTAGAATCTCCTATCTCAATGTTGTATAAACACCACCCCAATTGTCCCCTGGTATGCCAATAAAGCAGCTTACAGCCAATCACTGAGCAGGGGAGAGAATAGGGCTGGACTTCCCACCCTCCAGGGGAGGAGGAGTTAAGAAGAGGAAGGAGAGGGATTTTCAGCCAGAAGCAGAGAAGAGATTCAGCTGAAGCAGGAAAGCCACAAAGTACAAGTATCTCTGGGATTTAGCTGGAAGGAAGCCAGATTAGCTTAGGAAGTTAAGAATAGAGTAATAACTGCTCATTTCTTGTGTTGTGAAGCTTGTTTAACAAATAATATAATAGAGTCTCAATTATTTGGGTGATAGCCAGGTTAAGAGAAGAAAGTGTGAAACACAATTGTATAAACTTACACTAACAGGTGATGATGGTGGTGGTAGTGATTATGATAGTGATGAAGGTGATGGTGGTGATGATGGTCATGGTGATAGTGGTGATGGTGGTGGTGACTTTGGTGATGATTGTGATGGTGGTGGTGGTGACAGTTCTGATAATGGTAGTGGTGGTGATGATGGTCATGGTGATGGTTGTGATTTCGGTGGTGATGGTGATAGTGATGGTGGTGATGGTTATGGTGATGACTATATGACTATGGTGATAACTGTGATTTTGGTGGTGATGGTGTTTATTAAGGGCAGTAAGACACTGAACATGTAACAATGCCAGTCAGATCAGGAGACACCAGATGCCAGAATGACTCTTCTCCATCAGTGTACAAACTGTTCTTGGCCCATGCCATCAGACAACAATGCCAATTTCGTGGCTCCAGGACAGCAGTGCCACTGAGGTGTCCCTTTCTCAGGAAGCTCTCCTTTTTCCTTAAATACCACGGGTGAGAAGCAAGAAGCTGTCACTCCTCACACCAACCCATGGCCACAGTTCAGGACAGAACCTATAGACTGTCACCACTCCTGTGTCACACCTAGGTTGACAGCCAGTGTCCATCACACACACGGGGGAATTGAGGCCTGGGAACAAGAAGAGGCCACAGGCTAGGGTCTAGTCTCACTCTCACTTCTGTGGCTGAGTATCCCTGTGGGACCCTGCTCGCCTATCACATGGAGGTAGAGGGAGAAGTGGGGATCCTGAGGCCCACATGGGACACTGGAGCTCTTGGGACATGGTTTGTTTTCATTAACTCCTGAGGAGTCATTGAGGGGACTGCCCTACCCCAACTGGAAAGGGGCTTAGGGCAGAGGGAGCCATGGCCTCTGGTGCTCACCAGGGACTTCAGGGAGATGACACTGCACAGACAGACCGATGGACAGACAGGACCCAAGGCTCACTGGCAAGTCTGGCCAATCAGCAAGCTCCAAGTTCAGTGACTGAGAAAGCCTCATCCAAAATGAAAGATGACACCAGCCATGCGGCCAGGGAATAGAGTCTGGATGAGAGGAACAGGACATGGTGTGTGTATGTGGAGGGGTGCACAGGTGAGGACAAGAGTCCCTCAAGGTGCAGATGTTAGGCGTTGGCAACATAAAAGACGGGTGGCCTGTGGGGACAGCTGCAGCTATTGGATGGCAGAGCCTCGAAGAGGTTTGCTCATGGCTGGGGTTTGCAGGACTGGGCAGGGTGACAAGTTGGAAGTCACTGCACAGATGAATGACTGGCTAGTGCCGCAGGAAGGAAGGAGAATGGCCACAGGCATCCTGGACGCCATGACAGTCGGCTTTGTGGGTAACAGTGAGCCATGGAAGATTTGGGGCAGACAGATGACTAAAGACATCCCAGCTCTGGAGTGGGATTTGGGGATCACCTGGGAGGCTGGGGTGGGGGTTCTAGAATGACTAGCGGCTAAGGTTGGGATGGTAACATCATGGGGGAGTGACTCGGGAGTAGTTACCACAGCC
Organism: Lophiomys imhausi; assembly: GCA_907164525.1. NCBI lineage: Eukaryota > Metazoa > Chordata > Mammalia > Rodentia > Muridae > Lophiomys > Lophiomys imhausi. The sequence continues at coordinate 7,210,648 of CAJQZJ010032834.1, forward strand.
ATGAGCACCACTGAGTCATCACCTAGTGCATACCTCACCCACCACTGTCGCCTGCAGTGGCTTACTCATCTATTTGACCTGGAGCACGGGAAGCCACAGCCATGCTCAGTGAGCGAGGCACGGGGAGAAGCCCATGACCCACTTCCTCCAACACAGGGAGCATGGCATGTCTACACTGTCATCTGGTTCCGTGTGACCACCGAGCCAGCTTGCTCCCCCCTGTGCCAAAAACCTCCATGGCTCCCCCCTCCTTCAGACCCCATGAGGCTCTCCCTGGCCTGCCTCGCTCGCCGGCATCCTTGTCTGCACATGCGCTCCAGCCATACAGGCCTCCTCCCTCTCCACTACCCTCCAAGCCCCCGCGCCCCTCTAATTGCCAGGCCCTGTCCTGCCCCGGGGCCTTTGCATGGCGGCGTCCCAGCCCCAGGCATAGTCGCCAGAGTGTGGTGTGACTGAGCCAGGGTGTCCCCACGCAGAACTCGGGAAGATAGGGGCAGGGAGCGGGTCCTAGACGGCTGCCGCAAGCAGAGGTCCTTTCTGAGCTGGGGGAGGGGCGCCCACATTTCCTTCCCGATCCCCCGACACTGCCCGCAGTCTCCCTAGGAGTCTGCGCAGGCGCTGGGGTGGCTCAGCCTCAGCGCGGACCTACAGCCAATGGCTGTGCTTGGCGATGAGGTAATGCCAGGTTCCGCGTCCTGATTGGTCGCAGCAAGGCCACAGACCCGCGTCCTCCTGGGTGGGACTCCTGCTTGGTAACCCAAGGCTGCACCGAACTCTCAAAGACCAGGTCCCTTGTAGTCCAGGCTAGCCTCAGGCTCACTATGGACCCCAAGCTGGTCTTGAACCCGATCCCCCTGCCTCTGCCTCCCTCGGGCAAGCTAGATGTCGTGTATGCACCCTTATGCAATACCTGTGTGCCAATTCACCACCCATGCCGCCATGTCCTCCACATTTATAGAGCTCCTATAGTAAAGTAAGTATGTCAGTCTGTCACCTACGTGGGCTGCCCAAACTGGCAAGTGTGCCATCTTATTTTCTATTTAAGTTATTTTGTCATTAAAATTAGTTTACTTTGTACTGTATACTATTTTAAATTTCTTTTTTTGTTTTTTGTTTTCTTTTTGAGACGGAGTTTCTCTGTGTATTCCTAACTGTCCCAGAATCTCTTTGTAGATCAGGCTAGCCTTGAATTCACAGAGATCGCCTGTCTCTGCCTCCCTATTTTAAATTTCTTAAAGACATTATTTATTGGAGCAGGATGGGGAGGGGAGGCATGTTTGCCCCCCCTTACTTGTGGAGGTCAGAGGACAACTTGCTAGAGTCCCATTCACCATATCAGGGGGATGGAACTCAGTGGGTCAGGCTTGGCAGCAAGCACCTTCAGGCACTGAACCATCTTGCTGGCCCTCGTTTTATTCTTTTAATGACTTTCTATTATTTTTATGGTTTTGGGGGGATTTATTTTTATTATTCTTTTGTTTCACTTCATTTTGACCTAGTTTCCCGTCCTAAGTCAGGCTGGCCTTGAACTCATGACAATCTTCCTGCCTCAGCTTTCCCAGTGTGAAGAAAGCAGGTGCAAGCTGCCATGGAGACCAGGCTAGACAAAGTGAAAGACCGGGCCTCCTTTAAGGTGCAAAATTTTAGGAAGCACCAAATCTCACCCGGATAATCCTGAGACTTGTCTGCTTTTGGTCTGTGATGCGGGGATGGACCCCAGGACCCTGCTGTACTAGGCAATAGCTGGCCACTGGCCCTGGACTGATCTGGCCTTCAGGAGAGGGTTCATTCATTCCTTCACTTTTTTGGTTTTTCTTGGGTTTGGTTTTGATTTGAGATAGGGTCTCTCTATGTAGACCAGGCTGTCCTGGAACTCATAGAGATAGATCCTCCTGCCTCTCCCTTAGGAGTGCTGATTTCAAAAGTATGGCCACCCAGACGGGCTCATTCACTGTTTTTCTGAAGCAGGGTGTCACCTAGCCCAGGCTGGCCTCAAAGTCTCTAGCAGAGATGACTCAGCCCTTAGGACCCTCCGTGGGTGTCCTGTGAGTTCCAGAGTGCTCTACCCACTCAGAGGATCTGCATCCTGGAACTCCGTCAGCACCCGAGGTTCTGCTAAGGGCCTGTGAGTCTCTGTAAAGCATCCTTCCCTTTTGACAGTGGGAGAAACCCGCGCACACGGGTGTTCCTGGAGCAGACTGCCAGTGAGGGTTTCACGTCTGAAGAAACTTCCCGGAGCTGATGCAATGGGACTTGGGGAATGTGACAGTTGCACATGCGCAGACCCGCTGGCGAGGGAGACAGAGACACAGACAGACAGACAGGAGACAGGCCCGGCCCCTCTGGCCCGCGGTCTTTGAGCCAGTCAAGCTAAGCAAGTGCCCCCAGCACAGCGCCGGCGCACAGTAGGTCCTCAATAAAGACAGACTAAAAAACACAATGCAAAATGTGAATTCATGAAAACAAGAGGAAACCGCCCGCGTCTCCACAACCCCGTCGTGGGTGCCAATAGAGACATTAGGGGAGGGAGATCCGCTCCCACCCCCCACCCTGCCCCGCCCCCACCCTCTAATTATCCTGTTGACAAGACTCAGGATCCCTCTCGTCAAGGTGGCATCTGAGAGGACGGTTCCCTTTAGCGACGCTGACAGCTAATTTGTGGGAAGTTTAATTACAGGCGGCGTTAATTAACTGGCAAAGCGCTGGGCGAGGACGGCGGCCATCTGTTCCGAAGATGTCCTCCCCTTCTGGGCCTGGCTGGGGGCTTGTGGGAGGAGGGCGGTGGGCGGGGTGCGGGAGGAGCCGGGAGGAGGGCCGGGAGGAGGGCAGAGGGGGCCTCCTGCGCCGCAGGGTTCACTGAGGGCGCACATGTTGCGGGAGCTTGGCCCGCAGCGGAGCTGACGGGACTTGGAAGGGTTGCAAAAAACCCAAGACCTCCCACCCTGCCTTAGGACCTTTGCACAGGCCCAGACCCCGGCACCCCACAGCCCGGCTCTGAGCCCTGCTCCTCAGCCTGGGGATCCCCGAGGCTGAAACCCGGGGTCTCCGCCTATCAGCATAGACAGGTCTAGGTAGCCCCGTGAGACTCGAGTTCAAATCCGTCTCCCTTCTGCCTCTGCGGCCCTGCCCCAGCAAGCCTCCTCAGAGACTCACCTTCCCCTTTGGACGGGGTGTCCGGTGACCCTGCGGACCCAGACGAGGATTGAAGGAAGGACGCAGGTGCCTTGTCACCGCGGCCAGTACCTTCTGCAAAGCCTCAGTTTCCCCCTTTGCCCCTCGGCAGACGAACACAAATGGCGCAGCCCGGCCCGACGGGAAGGGGCCCCCGCTGGCGCGGGGGTGGGGAGCTGGCACAGGCGCCCTAGCAGCTGGGTCTCTTGGCAGTCGGTGGCAGCCGGAGGCGCTGGACACAAGCCCGGCCCAGGCTAGGGGCAGAGAGGCTGCTACAAAATGGGGGACCCCGGCTCTCAGGAGAAGGGGAACCTCATGTACACTTATCAAGCAACTGCTGGATGCGGAGACCGCTCATCCCCAGTCTCCAGGACAGTGGCCTTGTCCCACCCCACCGCGGGGCTTCATCACTCATGACAAATGCTGACTGCTCACCCAGGCCTTTGCACATACTGTGAAAAGCAGAGTCATCTTTAGACTAGTGAGGCAGACATCACTGCTGAGCCCATTTTACAGATGGGGAAATTGAGGCTCAGAGAGGCGAAACAGTGAACTAGACCATCTGGCCTCGGTCTAAGGCCCCTCGGAGCAGGACATGGGTTGGTAGTAAGTTGGGAGAGACCAGAGGAGACACGACAGACACTGGACCGGACGGGGCGTGGCCATGCTGGTGCAGTGGGTGGTTCTATACTGGGTGGGATGGGGCATGGCTATGGGGGGGAGGCGAGTCCCTGGGGGCTGGATCTTGCAGTGCAGTACAGGGAGCCTTTTTGTTTTTTCGTCTTTTTTTTTTTCCTCGAGTTTAGTTTCTCTGTGTAGCCTTGGCAGTATGGACTCGCTTTGTAGACTAGGCTAGCCTTGAACTCACAGAGATCCGACTATCTTTGCCTCCCGAGTGCTGGGATTCAAGGCGTGCGCCACCACGTGTGGACTGCCATGTGGTTGCTTGGGATTTGAACCCAGCTCCTTTGGAAGAACAACCAGTGCTCTTAATCTCAGCGCAGTGCAAGAAAGCAGAAAAGCATCCAGATTCAAACACACTTTATTAGGCACCACCCACCTCCCCTGCCTGGTGTCCTTCCCTTCCCGAGTCAGTCGGGGTCAGGAGGACTCAGGGGTCGCTTCTGACCGCTCCAAGTTCTCGGCCACCCCCAGGGACGTGGTGCTGCTGCAGCGACAGCAAGGGACTGTCCGGGCTAGCAGTTCGAGCCTGCGGGAGCGCAGCCGGGCCTGGATGGCCCAGATAGGCGGCCGGTGTCCGGGCAGGAGTACGTCGTCGCCGCCCACGCTGCCGTCGGTGGAGCCGTCGTGCGTGCTGGCCACCGACTGCTTGCACAAGGGGCACGAGCGGCGCGCGGCGCGAGAGAACCAGGGGTCGATGCAGCGGCAGTGGTACGCATGCGCGCACGGCAGAATCTTGAGCCGCTCCCCCTCCTCGTAGTCGTCGAGGCAGATGGCGCACAGGTCGCTGAGGCGCGTGAATGTGCGTACCTGCGCCTTCTGGCACGTCTGCGTCTTCACCGCGGTGCCCCGGCTCCCCCAACCCCGGACCCACGGCCACAGCTGCCGCAGCACGAACAGCGTAGACGCGGCAAGGGCCAGGGCTCGGGCGAGCGCCCAGGTCGCGGCCACGGCGGGGTGACACTCGGGGTCCGGGCAAGGTCCCCCCTGGGGCAGCAGCACGCGGGCTGGCCGGTCGCAGCGCACCTCCAGGTCCTCATACACGCGCAGCTGCCCTGGGGCCTCAGGGTGCTCGGAGGCTGCTGTGGCTCCAGCCTTCCTTGCTCGCCGCCCCGTGCGCTCCCACGTGCAGCCCAGGGGCCGGACCAGCACGAGTGGGTCCAGCGAGCCGTTGTCCGGCCCGGGGCCCTCAATAGCGAGGCAGGCGTCCGCCGGCCTGGCCACCAGCAGGTATCTGCGTGCACTCTGGGGATCCACGAGGACCCCGAGCAGCGCCGGAAGGTCCGAGAAGTCCAGGGTGCTCTGGTTAAGCTGAGCGTCCTCGGGCGACGGGGACAGGACCAGCCAGAGGGCCCCCAGGGCCATCCGGCTCCACGTCGACCGCTCCATGGCCGTCCCTACCTCCGGCTGCCGCAAGCCGCCGCTGAGTCCCGCTTGGGACGGTAGGGGAGCCCCTTGGGCATCTCCGGAGCCACCCGGGGAGCCTGTGACCGGGTGGGAGCGGCGCCTGCTGTGGCCGAAATCGGGGGCCTCGAGTGGAAGTGGCTCCCGGAGACAGCGCAGCCCGCAGGATGTCCGGGAGACCTACTCTGAGGATGACACCTCGGGGCTGTAGCCGCTTCCGACCATTATGACGTCATCGTCACGCACACCCAAGAACTCTCAGCCGTGGCCGACTCCTGGCTGGCGGAGCACTTCTAAGCCCTGACTAAGGAGCTCCGGGGCGTCCACTCCTTTTTATGTCAGTTCTTGAATGGGGAAACTGAGTCCAACTTGACACCATGGACTTCAAGTACAGGGTTCAGGTTGGCAGCTCCACCGCTCAGCACCCCAGGGAGGAGGAAGCCCGGCTGTAGTGAGCACAGCTGTCACCTCATCACTCAGGGGCATTGCCTGGAGATCAAACCGAGCCTGTATAGTGAGGCCCTCCTTGTCTTAGAGAAGAGAGGTGGGTCAGGGTCTCACAAGCTCCTTCTCAAGGACACCTAACCTAAAGGTCTTTCAGACCCTGCCCCTTAAAGGCCCCTCCATCTGCCAATAATCACCCACCCACCAAGCTGACAGACATGGGCCCTTTTCTGGCAGGTACCCACATCTCAGTGACTCGGGTGGGTAGGGTCCTGTTTCTCCCAAGTGACTGACAAAGGTTTTGGATGCCTTAGGCTCCCTCCATGCCACCACAGGAGAGCAAAAATTTAGCACCAACTGCATACCAGGCCCAACACCTGTGCCATGACACCTGTCTGTTTGGACGCTGTAGTCCAAGGTGCTGTGAACTCACAACAATCCTGCTGAGGCTGACCTTGGTGCCCCTGGCCCCCCCCCCCCACTTCCCTTTCTGAGACAGGACCTGCTGATTGGCTGTGCTGCCCTGAAGGTCAGAGGGACCTCAGTGCTGGGGATTCAGGACCTCAGGAACCCAGGTCCCTGCACCTATGTTGTGCTGGGGCATGGGGCATGTATGTGTTCACAGATGCCAGACAGAGCCGGATGCTTGACAAATCGCTCCTGGGGAGAGAGTCACATGCCTGAGCCCCCAGGCTCATGACCAGGCAGCTTCCATCTCTTATGTTCTTTATTGAGCCCCCAGGCTCATGACCAGGCAGCTTCCATCTCTTATGTTCTTTATTAGGCACCTACAGTTTGCAGACAGGGAAGCCAAGTGGCCAGAACAGTTAGTTACAATGTACCTAGAGAGGAAGAGGGCAGAGACAATGAGAAATCAAGACAAAATCAGCAGAGGGACTGAGCCTTGGGAGAGGACAAACTGTTCTAGAGCCTCCGAGAGACTATCAGGAAGTGTAAACATGTAGAAAGGATAGCCAGCCTATCACCAAGAAAAAGGAATTCCAGCACTGAGAGAGCTAAGGCAGGGGGATTGCTGTGAGTTCCAGAGTAGTCTGGGCTCCAGATGGAGAACCTGTAGAAGGAAAATCAGGTGACTTGCTGGTGAAGTGGGGACACAGCTGCTGGGGCATCTGATCATCCTGCTGCGATCAGGTGGGGTGGGACACACACACACACACACACACACACACACACACACACACACACGACCTGGAGTAGGCAGAGGATGTGGCTGTCAGAGAGGAAAAGACCTGGGAGTCAGCAAAATGGGGTTACATAGTCACAGAGGTGACATCACCTCTGCCCTATTCTATTGGTCAGAAGCTCAGATCACACTCACAGGGGATGTACACAGGGAGAGAACACAAGGAAGTCCCGGCCACACGGCCATCGTGGGGACTACAGGCAAAAGGAGAGCACGATTTTTGATGGATCTTGGCCCTAATGGGTGACTAGGAGGAAAGAAAAGACAAAAGGATGGATTCTAAGGGACTGAGAGAGACTGGGAGCAAGAGAGGGAAGAGACATTAAATCTATGCACTTGTGGGCGGTTCCCCCTTCCCTAAGTGATGCAGCCCACAAAAAAAGATCAACGGTGGAGTCTTCTGTGTGTCATTCTCAGGCAAGGGGACACCAGCAGTGGCAGAAATGCTGAGAGAATCCGGGAGGAGTCTCCAAGATGGTGCCCACAAGCACAAGAGGCTGTGGAGTGACAAGTACCAGCCAGCGGGTTATCCTCAGCTGTGGGACATTGACCTCCTGGTACTTAATGGAGACAGTATAACTTGTTATGAGGCCCAGGTGCAGCGGCAGGACCACAAGCCAAGGGAACCACATAGTGCTGTGTCGGGGTGGGGCTGGGGAAGCAGGATCAGACGTCCCAGGCCAGCCTGGCCCCACTGGCCGTGTGTTTCGCATCAGTGATTTTCAGACACTGCCAGTGCGATGTGATTGTCTTCCTTGAGGAAACTGAGGCAGGCATGTAAGCAGCTTGGCCAAGGGGTGCGAGATGAGAGGTAAAATGTAAACACAGGGCCTCGCACGGTTCCTTATGTCCAAGCTGAGCTTTGTAGTCCAGGAGTCTGTGTGGAGGACACCAACGGACATAGCGGCTCTCCTCCCCAAGGGTGCTGGGAATAAGATGAAGTTTGTGCAGAACCACGCCCCCAGCCACTCAGGGAGGATTTAGGCGAGGCTTCACTCCTGTTCCCAGGCCCTAACTCCTGTGGTCAAGGACGCTGCGGGAGGATGGGGTCGGCTGATCACAGAACAAAGCTGGCGGCAGCTCTCTGCCCCTCCCCCAGGGACCCTTTGGGAAAGGCGCCAATTAAGAGCAAATCAATTAAGCAAACTGTGCTCAGGCTTCGCCCTTAGGACTCTGCCTTCGGCCTCCAAGACTGGAAGCAAATGCATTAGTGGTCAGAGTTGAGGGGGGATCAGGACTCTCCAAACAACTCTCAGCGGCCCCTGGGAGATGGAGCCGGTCACGTGATGTGACCGAGGTTGGAGAAGGAACCCGTGAACAAACACTTGGAGAAGCCAGGCTGCTCCTGTGTAGGAAGGACCAGCTACAGTGTGACAGGAGTATGAGCAGTGCAGTGGGAAAAGAAGACTATAATTTGCCCATTTTTCATGTCAATCAAGCTCTGGAAGTCGCTGTAGGTTTTATGGTATGCTGTCTGGGCGATTTGATATTAGAAAAAAGGAAAGATGAACATTCAAGCTCTCCCTCGTGAGGCTCAAAACCCACAGCCATCTCCTCGGGGCCTCTGCAGGGAGCCTAGGACACAGCAGAGACTCAAGAGAAGTGAGTGACTGGATTCAGCCATTCCTGAAGTCACGATGCCACGGGTCTTCCCAGCTGCAATGTGGGCATCAACACACGAAGCTTCTCTGCAGCGAGTGTTTGACATAAATATATTTAGGCCACTGCATACCCAAGGAGAGCGTAAGACTCATGCAACAGTACCCGTGGCTGACCTGAGGCCATGAGAAGAAGTGCAGGCTCATGACTGCATACCAAAGAGACGCAGCAAGTGTTTGTTACCCAGCAGTAGCTGACTGGTACGGACATGCACACATCCTAACACTGTCTTTCCTGTCTTCTGAGATCAGTTGGCTTGCAGGAGGCTGCAGGATCTGCTTTGGTCAACAGGAAATGACCTGGGTCACTTGCATGTCATAGTCACAGTCCTGGAGTCAGGAGTCATGAGCCAGACCAAAGTTCCACGGGGAAGGTGCTGATGTGGGTGAGAAGGGAACCCAGGCTGTTAGCGGTGGAGACGTAGGCCTGTTTGTAACTGCAGCAAAACTAAGCTGGTACTATCTGACACAACAAAACGAAGCTGTTAGTAATTTACAACAGAAGAGGGGGGCGGCTTGGTTAGTTCACTGGCTTTCTTGTTTGTTAGAGACAGGATCTTGCTCTGTAGCTCAAGCTGGCTCAGAACTAACAATCCTCCTGTCTCAGTCTCCTGTGGACACCAGTGTAGCCACCATGATGCTAAGTCTCTGAGTGCTCCTCATCCCCACACACTGACACTGGCACTGGCTACATTTTACAGCAGGGGAAACTGGAGGTCCAAAGCAGACAGAGACCCCCCAAGTCCCAGCTGGAACCTCCCTGTCCCAAGACCTGGTGTCAACATCTGGCACCCTTGCCACTAGCTCAAACTCAGGCCACCCCTAGGAGCTCTGAGTCCCAGACACCCTGGTCCCCGGCCCAGCTCCCAGGGAACCTGTTTGGTAAAAGTCTTATCATGCACTGGTCGTCAACAGCAGGATGACTGCCGAGCCCTTGACTGGGGTAATTAGGAGCGTTCTGGGACGCCCTGCTTGATTAAAAGCACATTATCCGTTCAGAATAAAAATTCGGGAGCAAATTGCTTTTGTTGCCACCACGATGCTATTTTAAACCCACTCGGCTTGTGGACTAATAAAGCCCGTCAGTCGGCTGTCACAGTGCACCCCGGACCAGCCATTTGCGCAGCCTCCTTCATGGCTGTTGACTGCCACTGCTGTCCCCAGCATCACCACAGCCTGGAGAGGCCTGTCAGGCTGTCAGACCCAGAAAGGCCCTCACTGGCCTCAGGGTCGCCCTCAAATCTGCTCCTAGTACTGTGGAGATGGATCAGCTGGGGAAGCATCTGGCATACAAGTGAGAGGCCCTGAGTTCAAAACCCTAGCACCCACATAAAAAATGGCAGATGTGTTGGGGTGCATCTGTGAGCCCACTGCTGCAGTTGGGGAGACAAGAGCATCCCTGAGGCTTGCTGGCCAGCTAGCTTAGCCAAACTGTGACCTCCAGATTCAGTTAGACCTTGTCTCAAAAAAGAGGTTTCTAGAAACTGAGGAAGGTGCCAGATGACGACACCTGGTTTGTGGTCCAAGTCAGGTGCACCCCATGTATCAGTGATCCCCATATCATAGGCTGAGTCCTCCCTCATCACCAGTCTTTGTCTCCTCCAGCTGACCTCCTCCTTTTCTCCTGCTATCTCTTCCTACACCTGCTACCTCCACTCTCCCACAGCAGCTGGTCCCCACATTCATCCTCCCTGCATTGTGTATCTCTGAGAATCTACTTGCCACACACACTACAATTCCCTGCTCTCCCAGAGTTTATAGGTCGCAGTTGCCTCTTCCTGCAGCCTGCACCCCCATCAGTCTGACCACCTGGGCTGTGCTGTTAATGCCTGCTTCCATGCCAGACATGAAGCCTGTGGGTGGGCGGGCCAGAAGGAGCCAGCACCCGTGACACCAACAGAAGGGCACGATGGATGGATGACAGAGGAGTAGGTGTACGTATGTATGTACACATAAATGGATGGGTGGGTAGGTCGGTGGGTGAGTGATTAGGTGGTTTAATGAGTAGGTGAACAGAGATGGCTAGATGGGTGGGTACATGGAAGGGTGGTTGGATGAGTGGGTGAGTGGTGGATGGATAGGTTGACAGACTAATGGGTGGATGGATGGATGGGTAGAAGAATGGATGGATGGTGTCTTAGTTAGGGTTTCTATTCTGCAATGAAACACTGCCTCCTTCATGGCTGTTGACTGCCACTGCTGTCCCCAGCATCACCACAGCCTGGACAGGCCAGCCTATCAGGCTGTGAGACCCTGCTTCCATGCAAGGGTCTGACAAAAAGCAAGTTGGAGAGGAAAGGGTTTATTCAGTTCACACTTCCACTGCACTGTTCACCACTGAAGGAAGTCAGGACAGGAACTCAAACAGGGCAGGAACCTGGAGGCAGGAGCTGATGCAGAGACCATGGAGGGGTGCTGCTGACTGGCTTGCACCCAGTGGCTTGCTCAGCCTGCTTTCTTATAGAGCCCAGTGGTGACACCACCCACACTGGATGGGGTCCTCTCTCATTGATCACTAATTGAGAAAATGCCTTGCAGGTAAATCTCATGGAGACATTTCCTCAACTGAGGCTCCTTCCACTCTGATGACTCTAGCGTGTGTCAAGTTTACACCAAACCAGGAAGTGCAGATGAATAGAACAATGAGTGGATGGGCTGATGGATAGATGTATGAGGGATGGATGTTTGAATGGGCATATGTGTTATGTATGTATGTATGTTTGTGTGTGTGTGTGTGTGTGTGATGGATGGATGGATGGGTGGGTGGTTTATGTGGGTGGATGGATGGATGGATGGATGGATGGATGGATGGATGGATGGGTAGGTGGATGAATGATTGGGTGGCTGGATGAGTAGATGAGTAGATGGAGAGGTGGGTGTGTCAATGGATGGGTGGATGGGTGGGTGGGAGGATGGAAGGATAAATGGATGGCTTGGTAGGTGGATGAATGGATGGGTGGGTGGAAGGATTGATGGGTGTGTTGGTGGGTGGGTGGGTGGAAGGATTGGATGGGTAGATGAATGGGTGCATGGATGGATGGGAGAATAAATGGGTGGAGAGATGTGTATATGGATAAATGAAAGAATGGGGTGATGGGTGAATGGAAAGGTGGATGAATGCATGAGTAGATGATGGATGAATGACTGTGGACTATTTGAGGAGTGGGTGAGTGAATGAATGAATGGATAGATGGGTGGATGGATGGATGCATGGATGGATGGGTGAGTGGCTAGGTGGGTTGTTGCATGGAAGGTTGGATGGATGGATGGATGAATGAGTGGATGAGTGAGTGAGTCGGATGAATGAGTGTTTGGATGGGTGAGTGGGTAGATTTACGGAGGAATGGGTGGTTTTATGGGAGTTTCAGTGGGTGGTTGGTTTAATGAGTAAGTGGAGGGATTGGGGAATTGGTGGCTAGTTGGGTAGCTGAATAAGTGGATGGAAGGGTGCATAGATGAATGTATGGCTATATGAATGGATGGATGGGTGGATGAGTGGAAGGATGCAAGGATGGAGAATGGATAGATGGATGAGTGGATGGCTGAATGGATGGGTGGATAGATGAGTGGCTAAATGATAGAGTGGGTGGATGAGTGGAAGTGGAGTAGATGATGGATGTTGGATGTATGGGTGGATGGATGAATAGATGATGGATGTGTAGATGGATGGATGGAAGGATGAGAAGATGGATGTTTAGGTGGATGGATACGTGTATGTATGGGTAGATGGGTGGGTGGATGGATGGAAGGATAGGTGAACAGATGGATGGATGGGTGTAACTGAACTTTTTAATTATTTAATGCTTATTTATTTATAACTATTCACTTACACCAACAATTTCTTAACTATTAACCCTATAAATTATTACAACCCCTTTAACCTAACCACTAAACCTATTGATAATTATTACAACTATTTTCCTAACCTTTTAGAAGTATACAGTCCCTGGGGCAGGTCCTCAGTCATCAGGAACTCAGTCTCTGTGGTAGACCCTTTAATGCACTTAGCAGTCCTTTTCAGGAATATCTCAGATGTAGATTCGTCAGGGTAAATTGGCTATTGCAGTCTTATCTTAAATAAGGCTTGAGGCTTTCTTCTCTCTGGGAGACCTCGGCCGTCTGTAGGCCAACTTATTTCCTTCGGATCAGCAACTCTGCCACTCTGCCTCAGTCCTTAAAGCCAGCCACAGTTTCCTTTAGGCCACTGTTCAGACAGGTCAAACCCCTCTAGGCAAAAGCTGAGCCACAGGGTTTAGTCCTTGACCTTTTGGTGTCTTGCTCAGGCTTTCTCTGCTCACCAGCTTCTTTCTGCCTCAGGGAGATCTGGCCATCAACTGATGTCCAGCACTTTTTTCAGCAGGACTCTCGGAGCTCTCTAGCATCAGGGGCCTCTTCTCTTCTGGGCTCCATGCACTGTCCTTAAATAGGAGGAACTCTGTTTCAGCTTAATTTGGGCTCCACCCACTTAGCAGCTGAAAACAATGCCACACCAGATATTTTGTTTCTTAGTCCATTAAGTCTTTCCTGTTTTTCCTGGCTTCAACCTTGTTTTTCAGTCCATGAAGTCTCCTGTTTGTTTCCTGTTTTCACCTGACTTCATCCATGTTTTTCCACAAGCTGATAAGCTAATTGCTCACAGCCAAATTGATCTTCATGCCCCAAATTAAGAGACTGTATCAGAAACCCCTAGATATTTCCTAAATCTAATTTAATTAATCTAACTCCCTACAGATGGGTCCATAGATGGATGGATGAGTACATGGACGAATGTATGTGTGGCTGGGTGACTGGATAGAAGATGTGTGTGTGTGTGTATGATGGATATATGGGTGGGTGGATGGGTGTCTAGATGGGTGGATGGATGGGTGGGTGACTGGGTTGGATGGTCAATGGATGGGTGGATAGATGTGGGATAAATATATTGGCAGATGGACAGATGGGTGGATGAGTGGATGAGTGTATAGTTGGATGGAAATGTGTATGAGTGGACAGATGGGTGGGTGGATGTGTGGATGAATGAGAGAATGAGTGGCTGGATAGTTGCATGACGAATGTATTAGTGGATGGGTCAGTGGCTGGGTGGATAGATAAATACATCAATGGGTAAATGGATAAATATGTGGGTGGATGTGATGATACATAGGTGGATGAGTGGGTGAACGGTTGATAGATGGGTGGGTGAATGAATATATGGAAGGATGGATGGATGATGGTTGAGTGGGTGGGTGGTTTACTGATTGTGTATGGTGGAAATTTTGATTTCTTTTTTTTTTTTTTTTTTGGTTTTTCGAGACAAGGTTTCTCTGTGTAGCCCTGGCTGTCCTGGACTCACTTTGTAGACCAGGCTGGCCTTGAACTCGCAAAGATCCGCCTGCCTCTGCCTCCCAAGTGCTGGGATTAAAGGCGTGCGCCACCACCGCCCGGCTAAATTTTGATTTCTTTAGAAACAGCGGTTGTATTGAATAAATATGGTTTTTTTTTTGTTTTGGTCTCAAATATGGGACATGGGGGTACTCTGTCTACCACTAATAAACAGACTCATGAGAGGGACATAAGAAACCATCCTGAGCCGGGCGGTGGTGGTGCACGCCTTTAATCCCAGCACTTGGGAGGCAGAGGCAGGCGGATCTTTGTGAGTTCGAGGGCAGCCTGGTCTACAAAGTGAGTCCAGGACAGCCAGGGATACACAGAGAAACCCTGTCTCGAGAAAACCAAAAAAAAAAAAAAAAAAAGAAACCATCCTGATGAAAGAGTGCATAATGTTTTGCCAGCCAGAAACTGTCACATGTGGTGAACATGCTTTTTGCTGGAAAACATCCTTTGATGGACTGACTCCTTGAAAAGTGTGTGATCTTGGTCAACAGGAAATATCTTGTGTGGAGGACGTGAGGTTGGCCAACTGGAAAGCATCCTTGCACAGATTTTGAGGAGGTATAAATGGAGGCCCCAGAAACTCGTAGGGGGGGTGTTTTTGCTTGGCATCACTTCTCATCACTGTTTGCTTTGAAATATTCCTGACAACACTTTGCCAAATCTTGCTGCTGCTGAGACTTGCTGACAATCATGGCCCAAGTTGGGCTGAATCCAGATTGGTTCCCATTTGGGGCCACTAGAGCTGCTGCTTCTTCAGCTGTCCTTGCTGGTGCTCCCCGAAACTGATGCTGGTTTCCTGGTTATCTGTGTTCTCATTGCTGCTGATACCTGTTCTGATGTATGCAGTTTGTCTAAGCTACTGGAATCCTGACGAATTGCCCCAAGGACCTACAACTAAAGAGGTTTGTCTATGTCCTCTTGCTCTTTTCTCCCATACCTCAGGTCAGTGGGTTAGAAAAATACACCTAGCTGGGCGATGGTGGTGCACACCTTTAATCCCAGCACTTGGGAGGTAGAGGCAGGTGGATCTCTGTGAGTTCAAGGCCAACCTGGTCTACAAAGTGAGTCCAGGACAGCCAGACCTGTTACACAGAGAAACCCTGTCTCAAAAAAAGAAAAGAAAAATACACCTACAATTGTGTTGGTGGATAGATATGTAGATAGATGGATGGTTCAATAAGTAAGTGGGTGGATGGCTGGGTGGATGGATAGACAAGTGGATGTATATTAGTGAGTGGGTGAATGGGTAGATGAGTGGATGGATAGATGGGTTGGTGGATAGGTAGTGGATGGATTGGCAAATGGTTGGCTGGATGCATGGGTGGAGGGAAGGATGAAAGGATAGATGGGTGGAGGTATGGATAGAAGAAATGGATAAATGGATGAATTATGAATGGGTGGGTGGGTGGCTGGATGGGTGTTTGGAAGGGTGGATAGGTAAATGGATGGGTGCATTGGTGGATGGGTGGTTTGATGGGTGTCTAGAAGGGTGGATGGGTGGATGTAGATAGGAATAGATGGGTAGATAGAAGAGTGGATGGATGGTTGGATGGGTAAATGAATAGATAGAAGGATGGTGGACAGATGGATAAACAAATGGATAGGTTAAAGGATGGATGGGTGGATGAATGAGTCAATGGAAAAATGAATGGATGAATATGTGGACAGGTGGCTGGATAGAAGTGCGGATGAGTATATGTATATGTATGTATGTTTGTATGGATGGATGGATGGATGGATGATGAATATATGGGTGGATGAAGAAGTGGCTGGATAGGATTTGTGTGTGGATGGATGGATGGATGACTGAATGTTTGAATGTATGGAGGGATGGGTGTTTGAGTGGGTGGGTGCTTTGGTGAGTAGGTGGATAGATAGAGGAATGGGTGGCTAGATGGATGGATGGTTACGTGGATGGGTGGTTGGGTGGTTGGATTTGTCAGTAGGTGAATGAATAGGTGTCAAAGTTATGAAGGGAATTTGATATCTTGTGGAACTGCAGTTGACATACTGTCTTCAGTGTAAATTCAGTGCAATCCTATGTAATTCTCTTCAACCATGGATTTTCCTTATTTCTTCTGTGTGTTGTTCTCTGACTACTGCCATAGTTATAAATGTTTAAATTGTCTCCAAGGGTGGAAAGTGAATGGGAGTTATTCACAATAGTGATTCTGATTTTTAAAACATTGACACACTTTAACCCAACAAAATTATGTCATAGAATTGTAATATCCTGCCCTTGGGTGAGATGGGCTGTTCCAGTTGGTAGTGTCCTGGCATGGAGCTGGCCGAGCCTAGGGTTACCTCCCAGCACTGTCTAGAGTCTAGGATGCTCCACAAAGAACCCATGAGGAGTGATTTCACCAACACATAGTTCCAGTCCGTGTGAGCAGCCATTTCTGAAATACTTTAGTAACTCTTGATGACCAAGGCCCATGTCTCTCTTCTTTCAACTAGAGAAAACTGAGGCCCAGTGACACTGCACCAAAACCTCGCTGTTACACAACACAGTCCTCCTCCTGGACTCACCACCTACACAAAGCGGAATTCCTGGGGTCCCTACAATCTCCAGATTACTCAGCTGCAGAGCGGGGAGGCACTGGAGTCTGAGAAACCTTGCCTGGGCTGAGCGTTGCAGGGCACCCGCAGCCTTATAGTGACCTGAGCCATTGGGCCCAGCGTCTATTCAAACCACAGTCTGCATTCTTTGGGGGGAAAAATCCCTTTCTACCCAAAAGGCAGTGGTTTTGTTCGTCTTTTCTTGTTCTACTGAGCCTTCATCTAATCGCTTCCTCCCGGAGTTGCTGGTAGAAGCGAGGTAGAGAATAAATAAATACGGAGAGGGGAAAAAAGACTGCAGAAGGCACATTGCTGGGCGAGGGATTTCGCCTGCCAAGTTGAGATATGGACAAAGAGGAACAGGAGACCGCACAGGGCCGGGTGCGCAGGCCGGCAGCCGCATTGAGATATTCAGAAAAACAAATTTATTGGGCTTTTGCGAATCCCCGACTGGCAGATGCTCGTTAACCCGAGCCAAGGAGAATCGCCTGGTCCTGTGGTACTGGGAGCGTGGGAAGAGAGGCCAAGCGAGGCTGGCGAGGGGGATTGCCAGGGGAGGGCTCTCCTGGCTGCTTCTGGCTGTGTGACCTTCAGAAGTTGCCTGCAGTTCTCTGGGCCTTGTTGCTTAACAAACATAGCTTTTCTGTAGGATTCTGGAGTGGACATGGACGGCATGTGAGAGATGAACTCCTTGTCCTGTCACGGCGCTGGGGGAGGGGACAGGGACCTCACAGACAACCAAAGTCACTAAATCCCAATGGAGGTGGAAGCAAGAGGATCTCTGGGGAGCAGGCACACACAGAAAATAAAGCGCTGCAGTTGCTGGCTGGCTTGAGAAAATTTAACTTGTACATCCTCAGTACCCACAAATGGAGGCAATTAATCTATCGATAATGACAGGATTTATTTACCTGTTTATTTTTGTTTTTTTCAATACAAGGTTTCTCTGTATATACAAGGCTATTCTGGACTCACTTTGCAGACCAGGCTGGCCTTGAACTCACAGAGATCCGCCTGCCTCTGCCTCCCTGAGTGCTGGGGTTAAAGGCGTGCGCCACCACTGCCCTGCAATCTTAGCTATCTTTGAATGATTGAGAATATCTATTATTCACTCAACAAACACCACTCTGATGTGATTTTGAAAGTATTCTAAACTAAACTCCATTATAGACTGAGCCACACAGCCTCACCTTGGAACTTGACCTGAACCACAAACCCCAAAACAGCTCTGGCTCCCAGCCTGACCCCAAAGTTTGACTATGCTGCTGAGCCCAGGTTTAGTCTCAGTACTAACAGGGCCACAGCTGGGGCCTGAGCACTGACCTTGGTTGTGAGCCCTGACCCCTCTGAACCTCAGTTTCCACATCCATCTCTAGGGGCAGCAAGTCTTCCCTCAGTCCCGGTCTGCCACCTTAAGGTATCCTGAATGTCACCCAGGGATGTGCCTTGCCTGGGGGCCAGGCTCTCCCTCACCTTCACTCCTAGGACCAGAGTTTTTGTGGGGGCTGTAGCCAGTTCTGTTGCCTTGAATGTTGGAGCCTGAGTCCCTACCAGGCACAGCCTCTCATGCCCAGCAGGGGCCGCATTAACTGCTCAAAACCCATTCTGGGAAATTAGACCAGAGGCCTCTTCCACAATCACGGGTCATTCTTGTCTGTGCCTCCCAAGCATTCCCGCTGAGATGACAGCCTAGCAGCAGGTCTAGAGGGGGACACAGGAGGATTGGGGGATCCTAGCCGGCCGGCACAGGACAAAGGCTGCTCCTGAGTCACTGCAGATTTCAAGAGTTTCTGGACCCCAGCGGCATGTGTCACTCTCAAGGAGTCCAGGTGTCCAGAGATGGGCACACCAAGAAAGGAGTCACCTTGGCCAGTTTTTGGAGCCCTCTTGGGTTTATGGGCTTTTTCAGTGACCACACCCTGAGTGGTTCAAGAGGCAAGATGGGGCCAGATCTACATTGATTTTAGAACTGGATCAGACTTCAGGTCCAAGCTGATCCAGCATCGTCAATCCACCAGAGAATAGGATTTATGTTTGCTTCTGAGACCCCAATCCCTGCTTATAACTCCAAGCTCTGAATTTCACCAATGAAACTAGGGACTGAGTCTCAGTGGGGAGAGCCAGAATTCGAGACCATCCCTGGCCTCGAGTGAGTTTGAGGCCAGGCTGGGTTACATGAGATTCTGTCTGCAAACAACAAATAATTCACATCCTCTGGCAGGTTCTCCCATATTACCACCTGTTTGCCCCTCTCCTTTACAGTTGTGGGAACAGATTCAGAGAGGGAGAGCTTGTTTCCTAATGCCTCACACAGCATCACAGGAAGATCAGCTGCAGCAACAAACCTCTGATGTGGTCCTGGGAGGCTCCCTGTTGGTATTGAGAATACTGAGGAGTCATCCCTTCCTGTACTGAATTGGGGTTAACCCATGGGACTGAATGAATGTGGCACAAAGGACAAGAAGGATCAAGGATCAAGGTTGGGCCATACAGGTCTCTCCAACTTCCTCTCCATTCTCTTTCAGATCAACACTCCTGAGTCAGTGGAAGCCATGTTGGAAGAGCATTGAAGCTCATCAGGTAGAGAAAGCTGCCAAACACCTGAAGAGTGAATCTCACCACCAGAAACACCCAAATGCTTCACAGAGTGAGGGTAAAATGCCACCACTTACCACTAGGGACGCCTAATTGCCCCAAAGAGCAGGGGTACAGTATCACAGCTCACCCCTAGAGATGAATGATTGCCTCACAGGGTGCAATATTACCTCTTACTACCAGGGATGCCTAATTGTCTCGCAGACCTAAGGCAGAATGCTATTACTCACCACTAATCTATGTTTCTGCCTATTGGACTCCATGGATGATTGGGCTCTTGGCTTCTCCAGCCCCAAACCACAGGGTATGTATTATGTATGTAGCCCCAGGCTGACACCTTGACAGGGAACAATCTTATCATCTGATCAAGACTCATTAAGCTAATCCAGTCCCAGGCTCCTGACTCACAAAACAATTAAGAGGATATATATATATATATATATAATTATATATACACATAATATATATTATAATATATATAAAATATATATTATATATAATATATTATATAACTATGTGTAACTACATAAATATATTTATAATTATATAATATATTTTATATAATATAATATATAAAATATAATTATATGTAATATACCTTATATACATTATATTTATTATATAATATATTTGTATAATGTAAATGTTATATATATAATATATATAAATATGACATTTACATTATATTATTACATTTTTGGATAATTCACACAACTACAATAACTGGAAGGAACCCTGGGTGTGGAAGAATCAGGAGTTGAAGGTAAATTTGCCCTACATAGAAAGACCCTGTCTTAAGCGAGAAGCTTGCCATGTCCCAGATTCGGGTCCCAGCACCCACAGGACAGCTCACCACCCTCTGCAGCTCAGGAGAACCAATGTCCTCTTCTGGTCTCCCTAGGAATTGCAGTCCTGTACGAACACATCAATACAGAACCTAAAATAAAATTTAAAGATTTAAGCTGGGTGTGGTGGCGCATGCCTTTAATCCCAGCACTTGGGAGGCAGAGGCAGGCGGATCACTGTGAGTTCGAGGCCAGCCTGGTCTACAAAGCGAGTCCAGGACAGCCAAAGCTGTTATACAGAGAAACCCTGTCTCGAAAAACCAAAAAAAAAAAAAAAAATTTAAAGATTTAAAAGCTAAGCAGGAAAAAATCAGGTTCCCAGATTGCCTTTTGTGTCCTCTGTACAGAGGGTCTGCATCGGACTAGTCTCTGTGTGGTGTCCCAACCCTTGTGGGGTGCCCTGGTGGGGCCACCCAGATGGCCATGCCCATCCCCACTGGACCCTGACATGTTAGAGAAATGAGATTAGCTGCAGGGTCTCGGATGCCTGAAGGACGGCATATTGATCTCCATGGTTCGAAAAAATTAAATGATACTGCATTTTGTTATTTAAAATGCTGCCCAAGCAATTCCGTAATGGAAGGAGTCGGCCAGCATCCAGGAAGTTCCCGAATGGGAGACCAGGGATGGGTCCTGCCGTGATAGAAGGCTCCAGAAAGTGGCTGCGATCTATTAAACCCTTATCAATTACGACAACATTTGGTCTGTGATCAGCTCACACTCGCACTGATGGGGGATGGGGGGTTAAATTCAGAAGGGGTTGATTTGAGCTCTCGGGGACTGGCTACCACCATGGCAAAGAGGGGGCTGGGACACTGTTGTCAGGATGACTGGCATCCTGTGTCAGTGGGGAAGGCATGGAATACGAGCCTTGCCACAAGGGGTCAGAGCCCAAGGGAGGCCTGGGGTCCTGAAAGAAAAAGCTTGATGGCTCAGACATTCTAGGGTGCTCTGGAGAGGCACCCACAGCCTGGAACTGTGGATGCAAATGAGATCCAGAAACTTCCATCCCTCTGGAGGGGGCTGGTGACATGGTCAGGGGTGGAACCCTGGCCTCCTTGTCATGCCTGCAGCTGAGACCTGCCCCCCCCCCCAGAATTTATGAGAATCACAGGGATCAACGAGGACCCTGAAGTCAGGACCCTGAGCACCCTCCTCCATAACAGACTTCTCCAAGTGATGGGCAAGACAGCTGCTCCCTGTCTCATCCATCCATTCATTCATTCATCCATCCATCCATCCATCCATCCATCCATCCATCCATCCATCCATTCATTCAGTTCCACCATTCTACATTCTGTGTGCCAAGCACTGCCGTCCATTCTGGAAGAATGGGTGGGAAGAGCAGGCGGCAGGGAGAAAACTCCCATTGGAATGGAGGAGACAAGACAGTTAGCCAGGAATCCTGAAACAGGACTGGTTGAACCAGGGGGTGAGGACCTGGGGACATGGTCAGGGGTAGAGCCCCTCCTAGAATCCCCCAGTGAGGGGCTGGGGTTGTGGTCGGGGGGGTGTGGTCTTGCTAACATTGGGAAGACCCTAGGTTCCATGCCCTAAAGTTCACACATTCATACAAAGGTTCAAACCCAACCCCAGTAGGAGGTTGGTACTTTCCAAAGCCATGAAGATTGCACCTCGCTTTCAGAGATGGACAGGTACATTTCTTTTATCTGTGATAAGGGTGGCCGTGGGGTGACAGGTAGATGAGTTCAAACACCCCTCCCCCATCCCACCCTGACACCATTGCTGTGTTGCTGTATGACTTTAGAAAAGACCTTTACCAGGGGCTGGAGAGATGGCTCAATGGTTAAGACCATTAGCTGCTCTTCCAAAGGTCCTGAGTTCAATTCCCAGCAATGACATGGTGGCTCACAACCATCCACAATATGATCTGACGCCCTCTTCTGGCTGCAGGTGTACATGCAGATAGAGCACTCATGTACATAAATAAATCTTTTTTAAAAAAGAAAAGACTTTTACCCTGTGGGCCTGAGGGCCACTTAGGGCTCCCCAAAGCAAGAGAGGGAGAGATGAAAAATCAGGGACTGAAAGTGAACGAGGCAGGGCTGGATCCCCATGTGTAGGACTATGGAGCTGGTGTGGCCCTGGAAGTGGGGTGCAACATTTGCAGTGCACAACCCCAGGGTCATGGCAGCCCTGCTGAAGTCTTAAATATGGCTAAAACCAAAGTCATTTTTCCTGCTCTCAGTCCTGTGTTTGTTGTCATGGTCACAAGCAAGTCAGAGAGGATGAGGAAAGATGTACCCAGACCTTTCCAGAAATATGTCTGACAAAAAGGCTCTGTGTGGCCATGGGAGTGAAGGGATACCTTGAGTCCTCGGAGTCTCTGAGGGGCAGCACCCCAGGGGCTTCCTGGAGAAGGTGTGGTGGCAGCTGGAGTTGGAAAGGCCAGGCTCAGCCTTCAGAGTCACCTGTGAGCCCTGTCCCAACCCACTCTACGGTTACTGGGTCATTCTTTCCATGGCCTCTCACCTGAAGGCTTATGTGGGTTCTGGAGACCCAGCCTTGGGATCAGATAATCCCCACCATGCCTAGCTTTTTATGTGGGCTCTGGGGATTTGAACTTTTAAGTTCTCATGCTTGCTCAGAAAGTGTTTTCCCCACAGAACTGTCTCCTCACCCCAGATGTAGCCATCTTAGTTTTTGGAGGAAGGGCCACAGAGGAGTACCTTTCCTCTCAGGGATAACTTGGTTCTGTCACCCCCAGCTTCCCCCAGAAGCCAGGAAAGAAATGTCTGGGAACAGAGAAGGTGGACCAATGGCCCAGAGCACACAGCAAGCTGGGGAAGCAGCCAGGGATGCTGGTCAATGTCAAGGCCAGATAAGCCTTGGTAAGCTCCACACAGAGAGCAGCAGAAACAGCAAGGATCCTGGACACCCTTCCTGGGGAGTGACACCATTGGGAGATTAGAGGCCATTGCTCTAAGCCTGGCTCTTGGGTGGGGATGGTTCAGGCTGCACAGGAAGCAGGTAAGGTGCCTTGGGAGGCGCAGGGGATGCACACTAGAGACAACCCCATTGTGTACACAGCCCTCAGCCTCACCTGCCTCCGAGGCAAGTCCACCAGGCCCTGTTGCTCTACCTGGATGTTCTTGCCCCTCCAGTCTCAAAGACTGCTCCAGAATACATGGTGACCTTGAATGTATTTGGGACTTGAAAGGAACATTCCAGTGTGCTGGTGGAGCTTGGATGCCTCCCTAGCTGGGGAACTCACTAGCTCCCCATACTCCCAATACAATTATTGCCAATCTCTTTCCTCTAGAAACTGAGACTGTGATGTTTCTCCTATGGAGTATTTGCATCTGTCTGTCTATTTGTCTCTGGGGACTTGCCTATGTATCATGAGGGACACTCTGGAATGGGGTGGGTCTCTGAGGCTGGACCTCTGTCTCTCACTTGTCCCTGACCTTCCCTCTGTCTGTCTCTTGCTCCACTGTCTCCTATTCTGTCTCCCTGTCTCAGAGTTGTTAAAAGTCACAAAGACACAGGAGTAACTTCTCAACCCGGAAAGCAAATTGCTCACACCCCGTGGTCTAGTAATTGAATCTGCAGGCGGCCTGGATGGAATCAAGCCTTAAGCAAGAGCCTGGAAGGCGGGGACAGAGCAGTTGAGAGGGGCCGTCATCAGGGGGTTGTGCTGGGTTCTGTAAAGCTACAAAGGAGATGTGGGGGTTCCTCCAGTGCAGCTGAAACCTAAAAACAGACTGAGGAGTCTGTATCACATCTGCTCCCAAACACTGTGGCCTTCACTGTCCCCAAACTTCAGCTGGTCACAGAATGGTCTGAGTACAGACAGTATTCACCACCCATTTCAGCCCACAATGGCACCAAACCCACATGTCAATGAAGACAGTAGCTTCCCCACCCAGCTCTGGACACACTGTGAACTCCCCAATCTATCCCTCAGCCTAACTCAGCATCAGCAGGACTCTGAGGAACACACTCAACACCTCTACAATTCTACACATGCACACCACCCAACCATTCGTTCCAACTCACAGACCCCACACCTGGATATATTCCACCAACAATCTCTCTCTCCAGACACCAGCATACCCATCCATCCTGACCACATTCGTGCTTCCATCCATCAATCCATCTTTCTATCACCAACTCACCAAACCATCCATCCATCCATCCATCCATCCATCCATCCATCCATCCATCCACTCATCCACTCATCCATCCATCCATCCACCCATCCATACATCCATCCATCCATCCACTCATCCACTTATCCATCCATCCACTCATTCACCCACTCACCCATCCATCCGTCCTACTTCCATTCAGGCAGTACCTTCCACAGACCCTGTTCCTCATCTGCTGAGCCCTCACATTTGGGCTGGGTGTGGTGTTCTTAGACAAACATGCCCAGGGCTCAGGCAATGTGCTGCATGTGGACTAAGAACATGAAGAACATGCATGGAGTCCTTTGCCTGGAATATTCTTTCCACAGATCTGGACTGAGATCCATCAGGAGTCATCCAACCATCACAAAGCATCAGTCGTCCTTTCTCTTTTTTTGTTTTTGTTTTTTTCGAGACAGGGTTTCTCTGTGTAATAGCCCTGGCTGTCCTGGACTCACTTTGTAGACCAGGCTGGCCTCGAACTCACAGTAATCCGCCTGTCTCTGCCTCCCAAGTGCTGGGATTAAAGGCGTGTGCCACCACGCCCGGTTCAGTCGTCCTTTCTTTGATTAGTTCTAGGGGGAAAGTTCTTGCAGGAGTGCCATGATATCACAGGCCAAAAGAATTGCATGCTAAGGGGAGATGGATGTCCGTGAACTCTGGAATAGAGAGGCTGCTCCTCTGGAGGGGACCCAGGATGGGGAACAGGCTGGGTGGAGTTGTTGGCCTCAGCTTTGATATCTCTGTGTACACTGGGAGAGCAAGTAAGGGATGGAGGCAAGAAGCAGCCACTATGGGTGACAGGGAGAAGAACAATGAATCATGGCCACTTGAAGCAGGATGGAGCCCAAGGAGAGAGACCCCAGTGCCAGGACAGAGACATGGGATGCGTGGTCACAGTTGACTTTTGCTGAGGTGGAGAAGTTGTGGTTGGTCTTTGGGCGAGGGGTTCCTGACTTCCAGCCCAGGATCCAGAGTGCCCCTCCTTACCTCAGAGCCCCTGAGAAGGCCTGAGGCAGTGGCCTGCAGTAACTGGCTTCAGGCCCCAGCCTGCCCAGCTCCCTGGGGCTTCCTGGCCAGGCCAGAGGCTCCTATAACAGTATGGATGCTCTCAGTAGAGAAATGGGGACATTTGGCCTATATGACTAAGCCAAGATCTCAGTTTGTTCCGGCCTCCTGCAGACAGAGCTATCAACCGCAGCCGCAAATGTTTATGAGCCACCCTGGGAGGAAGACACAGCTTGGTCCAGATCTGTGGAAAGAATATTCCAGGCAAAGGACACAGCAAATGCAAAGGACCTGAGGCAGGTCACCACAGAGCCACACCCCCAGCTTCTCACTGGGGAATTCTAGTTAGGGGCTCCACCCCTGACCATGCATGCCCTCAGCCCCTCACCCCCTGCTTCAATCTCTCCTGTTTCAGGATTCCTAGCTGTCTTGTCTCCTCTATTCCAATGGGAGCTTTCTCCTTTCCAGCCTGTTCTTCCCACCCATGCTTCCAGAATGGATGGCAATGCTTGGCACACAGAACGTAGAATGGTGGAATGAATGAATGAATGAATGGGTGGATGGATGGATGGATGAGACAGGGATCAGCTGTCTTGTACATCACTTGGAGAGGTCTGTTATGGAGGAGTGTGCCCAGGACTCTGGATTCAGGTCCTCGTTGATTCCTGTGATTCTCATTAATTTGGGGTATGGGTGGGAACCCAGGTCCCAGCTGCAGGCAGGAATTATGAGGCAGAACCAAACTCCCCTCCCTGCTGCCGCCCCCACCAGCTGGCCCAGGGACCTGGGCAGCAAGAGGCTCATTTGCATACGCAGGTAATTGGTTTTGCAAATAGATCTGGTTCTTGAAGTTTGTAGATTAGCCATAAATACGTCTCCAGATGAGAGAGAAAGGTCATGGATGAATAAAAGAACAATTAAACTTTTGGAAGATTATTAAGCTAAACAGAATCCTGGCACAGGGGCGGCCTATGGTGTGGGAAGGTAGAAGAGGGATGGGGTGTGCCCTAACATGCAAGTTAGGAGTTGAGAATCAGAGCCTGGGTCCTAGCTCGTTTTGGAGTCTGGTACAAGTCTAAGCCAATGCCTAGGACATAGGACATAGGACAAGGGAGTTGGGACATGTCTCTCAGTTAAACTACGACATTATGGGAGTCTGGCAACATAACTTGCAAATAACCCAGGGTTCTAAGCCCTCCTGATGCTCATATTTTGAATTCTGCAACTCCCTCTTTCCTGCTGTAGAGATTCTCTATGATGGAAAGGGACCACAGAAGTGAATTAGCTGCCTAAGGTCACATAGCCAGGTTATTACCTGCAAATTGGGTCAGTGACTGACTGGATCTGTGGTTGCTGACCTGCTGGTGGGATGGGACTCAGTGCTTAGTGTGCTCACCTTCATGAGCAGGACCCTGGTTCCACCCATAATGAATAAGTAGGACATTGGTGGCACGTGTGCCTGCTCACAGCACTCAGGAGATGGTCAAGAGATCAGGTTCATCCTCAGCTACATGGTGCGTTTGTGGCCAGCCTGGGCTGCATGATGCTCTGTCTGAAAATAAAATAAAATAGTCCACTGTAATTTCTCCTAGCAGATCCATTTTTCAGGCATAGAGTCTTGGTTTCATATTTATTAAGCCAAGTGCTGTGTGCCAAGTCTTCCTCAGAGGAGCCAGGCCCAGGACCCGTTCTTCCTGTGGGTACTAACAGACTCAGTAGAGACTCGCCATCAGCCTGTGCAGAAAGGACAAGTAGGACTGCAGAGCCAGGTCAGCAATGGGCAGAGCAGCATGGGAAGGAGAGGGATGTGGGTTGCACCAGGCGTGGAGCTGGGGACCGAGACAGCCATCACCAAGTCCTGTCCCCCAGGGCACGGAGGGCAGACAGGATAGACTGCCAGCCAAAAGCCCAGCACTAAGGAGCCCTGTGGGGCGTGTGCTATTTTTAGCTATTGCTCCTCAGGATGCCTAATCGCTCTGGCCTGGCCTCTGCCAGGTAACCATGGAAACGCTGGGTACCACTGCCGAGGTGCATCCCCATCAGAGCCTGCAGCTGCCAACCCTGGTTTCAGGCCCTCTCCGCCTGCTGTACTGTGCAGCCCAGGCATGGCTCTGCCCCTCTCTGAGCGCCAGAGATTGAGCTACCCACGTGCACCAATTAACAGCCTCCTGGCTGCTTAAGTGCAGGCCCAGGCTCTGGCCAGTAAAAGATTCCACCTCACATGTCTGCCCGCGCGGCTATCAGTTTCTAAAGACAAGGTTGATTTTAGACAAGTATAGAGCACCGAGTTCCTAAAGTGTCTTTGCAATATATTTATTTATAATTGTTTCTTTATTTTGAGACAGGGTCTTTCTACATGTCCCTGACTAGCCTGCAACTTTCTGTGTCCTGGAACTCACTCTGTATCCCAGGCTGACCCTGAACTCACAGATATCCACCTGCCTCTGCCTCCCAAGTGCTGGGATTCAATACATGGGCCATCAGCATGCCTAGCTTATTTTTTTTATGGAGCTGACAGATGCTCGGCATTTAGGAACACACTGCTGCTCTTTCCGAGGACCTGAGTTCAGGCCCACGTCCTGGGACTCAAGCCTGGGCTCTGATGCCCTCTTCTGGCTGCCATGGTTAACTACACTCACAAGTGCACAGACCCACGTAATTTCTACATAGTTTCATCACGATGATTTATTGTGTGTGTATGAGGCATCACACGGTATCTGTCCTGTCCCTTCCTGCCTCTGTCCTGGGTCCTCATGATCCCCGCAGTTGCCATGGTGGAGTCAACTGACACAGGGTCTCATGTGGTCTGTGTGGCCCACTCGGCTCTGACAGGTGCCCACTCCCTGTCACCCTAACATCCTGTTTCCCAATCTCCAGCCACCCCAACCTGTTTGCCCACCTGTGTGTGGAAACACTGGTCACATGACCTAAGCCAGGGTGCAGATGAGAGGGGCATGGATGGTGTGTGTCTGTCAGCTCACACCAGCATTCCCCGCCTGGCCCCCATAGCCCCTGTCAACTTCTTCTTTCACAGGCCCTCATGTCCCCTGGAAGGATGCCCCACAGGCTGAGGGAACCCCAGACCCAGCCTAACAACCCCTCAGCTGGCATCTACCCCCAAGCACCTCTGGCCAGGAGTTGAGTGTAACCGAACTTTTAAAATGTTATTTATCACTTATTTATTTATTACTAAATTCACTTATAAGAAACACCAACAATTTCTTAACTATTAATCCTATAAATTCCTACAACCCCTTTAACCTATCCACTAAACCTATTGATAATCATAACAACCACTTTCATAACCTTTTAGAATGATACAGTCTCTGGGGCAGGTCCTCAGTCGTCAGGAACATAGTCTTTGTTGTAGATTCTTTAACACACTTAGCAGTCCTTCTGGATCTCTCAGATGCAGGTTCGTCAGGGTTGTTGGTTATTGCAGTCTCACCTTAAATAAGGCTTCATGCTTTCTTCTCTGTGGGAGGCCCTAGCCGTCTGCAGGCCAACTTACTTCTTTTGAATCAGGAACTCAGCTGCTCTGCCTCAGTCCTTAAAGCCAGGCACCGTTTCTTTTTTTTTTTTTTTTTTTTTTTTGGTTTTTCGAGACAGGGTTTCTCTGTATAACAGCTCTGGCTGTCCTAGACTCACTTTGTAGACCAGGCTGGCCTCGAACTCACAGAGATCCGCCTACCTCTGCCTCCCAAGTGCTGGGATTAAAGGCGTGCGCCACCAACGCCCGGCTTAGGCACCGTTTCTTTTAGGCCACTGTTTGGACAGATCAAACCCCTCTAGGCAAAAGCTGAGCCACAGGGTCCAGTCCTTGGCCTTTTGGTGTCTTGCTCAGGCTTTCTTTGCTCACCGGCTTCTTTCTGCTTCAGGGAGAGAGCTGGCCATCAATGGCCAGCCGTTTTTTTAGCAGGACTCTTGAAGCTCTCTAGCATCAGGGGCCTCTTCTCTTCTGGGCTCCACGCACTGTCCTTAAATAAGAGGAACTCTGTTTTAGCTTAATTTGGGCTCCGCCCACTTAGCAGCTGAAAACAATGTCAGGCCAGATACTTTGTTTCTTTAATTCTATTGAGTCTTTCCTGTTTTCCTGACTTTAAACTTGTTTTTCAGTCTACTGAGTCTTTCTTGTTTTTGTTGACTTCATGCTGATAATGCTCTTCAGGCCCCGAATTAAGAGACAGTATCAGAAACTCCTATATATTTTCTAAATCTAATTTATCTAACGCC
Organism: Lophiomys imhausi; assembly: GCA_907164525.1. Classification (NCBI taxonomy): domain Eukaryota; kingdom Metazoa; phylum Chordata; class Mammalia; order Rodentia; family Muridae; genus Lophiomys; species Lophiomys imhausi. Next base: position 7,239,974 of record CAJQZJ010032834.1, read on the forward strand.
TACAGTTGAGGGTCCAGATCGCTATCCTCTCCCTATGGCTGTCATTAGCTCAGGATGAATTAAACATGAGGCCTGTCTGTGCAGTGTCTGGGACACTGTAATTATCTCCGGGCAGCTGGCAGAGGACGAGCTGTGCAGGAGCTTTGGGAGGCGACATGGTGGGGAGGTTCCTGCAGCCTGAGCATCTTCATTTCTCATTTATTTAATTGTTGTGTGTTAAGGTTGGAGGACAAGGGCTGGAGAGATGGCTCAGTGGTTAAGAGCACTGCTCTTCCAGAGGACACAGGTTCAATTCCTACATGGGAACTTACAGCTGTCTTGTAACACCCTCACACAGACATACATGCAGGTACAACACCAATGTACATAAAATTTAAAAAATAATTAAAAAGAAAATATATTTTAGCCAGGCGGTGGTGGCGCATGCCTTTAATCCCAGCACTTGGGAGGCAGAGGCAGGCGGATCTTTGCGAGTTCAAGGCCAGCCTGGTCTACAAAGCGATTCCAGGACAGCCAGAGCTGTTAAACAGAGAAACCCTGTCTCGAAAAACCAAAAAAAAAAAAAAAAAAAGGTTGGAGGACAAATGCAGGAGGTGGGGCTCCTTCCCCGAGGTGGGTCTGGGGATTGAACTCAGGGTGTCAGGCTTGGGGACAAGTCTCCACTGAGCCATCTCGCTGGCCCCCTTGTGTGTCTCAGGCAGGTGGCCATGTGCATGTCATCAGGGTGGCCTGGGGCCTGTGGAAGGCTGAGGACTCTGGTGTCTGAGGCTTCCACTCCAGGTGGCTCACAAGGGTCTTCTAAGGTTACAGAAGCTGGGGCTCAACCTGCTGCCCACTGGCCCACTCGCCACCTTTGTGGGTTAGATAAATTTGAGAATGTAGACATTTAAATAAATATGTAACCTCTAAGAAATGGTCTACACAGGTTGGTGGCCATGGCAACAGTACCAGGCTCTTAATTCTTTTTATTATGTAAATTTATTCATGTATTTGTGCCTTTGTGTATGTGTGTCACTGGTCGTCATGGTTATGGTACCTCAGTTTCCCCATCTGCACCATGTCAGGGAAGGGACTGTGATCCAACAAGCAAGGGAGGTGAAATGTCTCTCCCTGCTCTGTGCGACTCAGGCAGGGCCCCAGTTGCCCTCTACCTCAGTGTGCTTCCCTGTAAAATGGGATCTGAGAGGAATGCTTGTCCTGCTCTAGTGTGCCTGGCCAATGGTGGATGTTTTATGTTTAAGCTCTCCTCACCTCTCCCCAGCCTGACCCTGACACTGCACAGCAGGGACATGTTATTTGCCTTTCCATCCCTTAGGATCCAGACCCCCCACCCCAACTCCCGGCCCCAGAGAGGCTACTATGGCTCAAGCACATGGGAACAGAAAGACAGATCCTGGGCTGAACCCTGTCACATCGCTTCCCTAGCCTCCATCTCAATTTTTAAACAATCTCAAGTTGAAACCCACCCTGTTCAGAAACTTAGACTCAGGAGTTAGGGAAGGCCTTACAAACTGGGGTGATCACAGCCCCCCACTACTGTCAGGAAGAAATGAACCAAAGAAAGCGTTTAACTGCTGGGTGCAAACTCAGCGTTCAGAGATGACTCATGGGGGCTTATCACCAAGCCTGATGGCCTGAGTTCAATCCCCAGAGCCGACTCCTACAGGGACGATCTGTCTTCACACCACTGAGGGCATCAACAGTTGATAAATAAATGGAATCTTCTCCCGCCCTCAGGTCTGGGCTTTGAGGGTCCGCTCTGCAAAAGTGCTTTTTTTGGAAGGTGAACTTCTTTAGAGGAAAGGGATAGGGAGGACTTGCAGGGGTTGATGGGGATAACCCTACTGGCTTCCACAGCAGCCACTCCCTGGCCTCGGTGTCCCACAGAGAGGGAGACACCAGACAATCCTGCCTTGCAACACCAGACAATCCTGTCTCAGGCCCTTGGCTTGGCTCATGCTCAGCATGCAGCTTTGTCCTTCTAGACATTTCCCATGAAGCCCTCTTGGCTGCCGCTTGCCACCACCCCCACCAGATACATGAGAGATGACACTAGATGGTCTTGCCTCTCTTTCTTTCTTCCTTTTCCCCCCAAAGACAGAGGGTCTCACAATGTAGCCCTGGCTGTCCTGGAACTTGCTATGTAGACCAGGCTGACCTCAAACTTCCAGAGATCCATCTGACTGCCTCCCAAGTGCTGGGATTAAAGGTGTGTGCCATCATGCCCCTGCCTCTGAATTCTTATAACTCAGAGTGACCCTTGACTAGTGTCTCCCAACACTTGACAGTGTCCCCTCCCTGAGGGTACAGAAGTTCAGAGAGGGAAAGTGACTCCTCCAAGGTAAGCCCACTGTGACTCCTGCCTCTGGCAGTGCCAACTCCCTGTGCAGGCAGCCGCCTGGGCTCTGTCGTCCAGCCAACGATTCATTCTGAGTTCTCTCCACTTATCAGGGATGGGGAGCTGAGTGCTGCGGATTTCGATCTGGATGGAACCAGAACGTACATCCTGGGGCCACAGTGACAGGAGCAGAATTGGGGGGTTGGAGGAGGGGTTGCATCCCACTGTTGCATCCCTCACACTCACTGGCTGGTCACTGAATCCCAGTCCCAGCTACAAGGAAAAAATGGCTCCGAATGAATAACAGCATAATAAATAAATTGATTGATAAATAAATGTATATATGTAAGAAAAAAGAGAAAAAGAAAAATTAAAGCCACGCGGTAGCCGTGACTCTAATCTCAGCCCTCAGGAAGCAGAGGCAGAAGGATCTCTGTGAGTTCAAGGCCAGTCTGATCTATATATCAAGTACCAGGCCAAGTGAGACCTCTCAAAAAATTTTTTTAACTAAAGGAACATGAATCATTTTGGAACCTCCCCAGAGAAGTGCCTTTGAATTTAAAGGCTAAAATAACAGTCAGGATCCTGAGGCAGGAGAATCGAGGGCAGTTTAAGGCCAGTCTGGGCTACGGCAGGACAACTCTGTCTCAAAAGGAGAAACAAAAATAAAAACTAAATAAAAAGGAAAGGAGCAAAACGTGGGGCTAGTGACAGGTTAAAGAGAAAAGTGAATTGTGCCAAGGCCCTGTGACCCCAAAAAGAGGCTCAGTGTGGGAGGGGCAGCAAGATCTTAGCTCAGGATAGAAGAGTGAAGGTTTAGGATGGGTGGTGCCCAGGTTAAGCCCTGGCCTATAGTCTCTCACGGTGTGGGTGTGGCCTCCAAGAAAGGATTTCACTCCATGCCCCCAGCCCCGCACTGGGGGATTTTAAGCAGGACTTCACTTCTGACCGCGCCGAGCCCTCTCTAGTTTTTGAAAACTCTGCACATGCCGCCCGGGCACAGAAATAGATAAACAGACAGAAAGCAGGGCTCCTGCTAGGTCTTCAGGGAAAATCCCTGGGAAGTCCGTCTGTGGCCTCCAGCTCTCCTGTGCTGGGTCCCTCGGGCAGTCAACAACCCGAGCCCAGTTGAGTCTCTAGCTGATGGCAGTGTCCTGCAAATGCTTGGTCACATGCGCCGACTGCAGGGGGAGCACCGTCGGATCCTCACCCCCTGTCCCTGCTGCTGCTGACGACTGTCAGGACACTGCGTGGGAGGCCCCTCGGCGGGAGTCGGCCCCTCCCTGGATGCCACAGGGAGACTGGAGAAGCTGCCAAGTCTCACCCGAAACTTCCTGCCCCAGCCGGGACTTGCTGGCTGGGTGGAGCCTGAAGCCCAGGCCCTGGAGGGAGAGTGGGCAGCTGGCTGTGTCACCCTGAGTAGGAGCTACGGGGGAGGATGGTACAAAGACACGGGAGGACAAAGCCAGGTCAGAACAGGCACCTGCTTTGTTTTCAGTCTTTTATTTGGTACACATTCAAAATGGCACCTCGGTACCTAGAGCCCAGACTGGATGACCTTTGAGCTCCTGAGCTGAGCTCACAGAGATGGAATGAGCTTCTCACCACCTGGCGCCATGACTCAGGCCTACGACAGGAGCATAGTGCTGGCATGGCAGGGGCCCAGAGGGAACTGGAGGCTATTATTGGAGTGTCAGGAGTGGCAGTGTAAAACTGGGGCATCGAAGGGAGGCTTTTGTAGAATAAATAGGAGTTTGTTAAAAAAAAAAAAGTGGGGGCTAGGAAAAAGCAGAGGGACTTGCAGCCAGAATATAGGGAAACCTCAGGACAGGGTGAGCTTGTGGGTGGCCCTGGGGCCTCCTTTCATCTGTCACCTTTTCTCTGTAGGCCACAGGTTCTGTCTCTGTTGGCCTGATGACTGTTGGGAAGGGGCACCAGCTTTCCACACTGTGGCTTTGGGACCTAAGGCTTCTGAGGGCCTGGGCTCTCTGATCTGGAAAACAGGATGCAGGCAGCCAGTTGGGCTGTTTACATACACTTCAGGCTAGGAGGCCTTGGATCAAAGGTGGGAAGGGTAGGACCAAAAGGGAGGGAGGGGGTTGGTGGAGGAGGGAAAGGCCTCCAGGACGGGCACCAGGGGACAGGCCCTACATTATTATTTCTGAACACGCTATGGCTGTCGGCTTAAGGAATGAGTGGTGATTTGCATGCGATTTGCATTCAATTTGCATAGTGTTTGTTAAATGTCAAAATGCTTTCTCTTGCTCCCCCCTCCCATGCCCGCCCTCCCCCCCCAACTCTCCCACAGGAACGGCAGCATCCCCCACTGCTGAGCAATAGCCTGGTGGATCTGGAAGGAGACTGGCGAGGCAGAGCAGGGCTCAGACCCACGGGGCCTGGTGCAGTTGCGCATGCCCAGCAACCTTGCTCCCAGAGGCCAAAATTCGGCCCCCACCTGCCCTGCTCTGCCCCCTGAAGCCTGTACAACTCTTAATTACAACGTTATTACCTTCTGGTTTCACCATGCAGTTCCTAGAACTAGGGAGGTAGGGGACACAGGGGCAGCACGGACACACAGCACCCAACAGTGGAGCTATGGAGCAGAGCGCCCACAGCCACTGCACGTGCTGAAATACAAAGACCACTTTGCACATCTGTGAGCTCACCAGGGTCCTCCCTGGATCAGAGTCTCCTTGGTCAGGGGTCCAACAGATCCTCTTGAAGTCAGGGCTGTTCATAGCTAGAGCCCTGTTGGTCTCCGAAGAAGAGACTGTGCCTGTTGAATGGAGGGCTTCCTGGAGGAGGCTGTGCCCTGGGGATAGATGGGAGCATCCAAGCCACAGAGGCTTCCAGAGCAGGGGGGAGGGTCCCAGGGCCACAGAGAAACCAGAAGGCTGCTTGCTAGAGAGCTGGACGACAGTGTCAGACCATCAGGAACACAGGAAGCATCAGCAGGGCTGGTGTGTTACATCTACCTGGGAGCCCAGCACCTGGATCAGCAAGAGACACATGAGCCCAGGGATGTGACTCAGAAGCTCGCAGGCCAATGGCCCTTCTTCCCTTTTCTCAGTGACCTGTGTCTGGGCATGGATGGGAGTGCAGTGGTCACTCATGCCCCTGGGACCCTTCTGCAGACAGCCACAGTGCTTGGAACCCCCTGGTGGACAGCGTAGGAATTGCAGGCAAAATTGTCTCAGTGCATCCTGGTGCCGGTTACAGGAATGCAGGCAGAGCACTTGTGGCCCATACCCACCAAGCTCTGTCAGTCTAGGTCTGCATCATAAAGAAGGAGGTCAGAGGGGAGCAGGGAATTTTCCACAGTCACTCAACAAGTTGGGGGCACCATCTGAACCAAAATTAGGAGATGGTAGGGTGAGGCAAGTATGCCCACCCCAGTGGTCCTCAGTTTCCCCACCTGTGTATTCCACCATCTGGCTGTTTTTGTTGTTGTTGTTGTTATTGTTTTGGTCTTGTTTTTTGAGTGGCTTACCTGGAGAAGGCTGGGATCCCAGGAAGAGAGAGGTGTGGCAACTCCTGGCACAGCCTGCTCCTTCATCCAGCACCTTGTGTTCCTAAAATCATGTCTCCATCTCCTCCAGCCCTGACTACCTGAGGGGGTGAACAGAAAGACACAAGGTGAGAACAAAGGCAGTCCTTGCTTAGTTTCCAGGCCTTCCCAGCTAGGTCAGGGTCCAGCTGAAGTGTCTTCGTACCCTTGGAGACGCTCTGGAAACTCTGGCCCCACCAGAGACAGTCTGAGCACAGTGTAGTCACTACCGGGTGTGACCGGTTCAAGGCTGGAAGCTCATCGCTCATCCTGCCCGCCTCCAAGGGAAGTGGACAGAAACTGAAGGAGAAATGCAGACAGACAGGAGACATGGAGAAACAGACAGGGGCAGGGATGTGTGTGTGTGTGCAGAGACAGACAGAGGCCAGGCACAGATACAGAGAGATAAGCAGAGACAGAGGCAGGCACACAGAGAGGAGGGCAGGAAGGGAGTCCCCAGAGCCACTGCTGCAGCGGGTGTCACAGACCAACAGAGCTAATGGGGCTGAGAGAAAGAGGACCTGGCCACAGGGGCCTCCCTTACCCTGTCCCAGGCTACTCACCATAAGCCAGAGCCCATGATCCTACCAGACCCCAGCCCGGGTCCCCAGTCCAGATTCCCAGCCCAGGTCTCTAGCCCAGATCCCCAGCCCAGGCCCCTGGTCACCTGGGGTCGCTGAGAAGCAGCAATACTGAGCCGTCCTGCAGGCACGCCTCGCGCACCGTCTGATGGTCGGGCAGTGGCCTAGCGTTGTAGTAGAAGGTTCTGCGCCACGAACTCACGCCCTGGCCTACTAACTGAGCGCGCAGATCGCTCAGTGTGTCGCGGGGCCGCACGGTCAGTGGCAGCAGTAACGCCTCATCCGCCAGGTGTACCTTGATGTGGTAGCGCTTCCAGCGTGACAGCCCACGACGCAGCCCCTCCATGGCCTCAGCCAGCCTGAGACTCCCGCAGGCCAGCACCTGCCAGACCGGCTGGGCCACCCGCCTCCGCCCCTTCTAGGCACGCCCCGCCCTGTAGGAGCAGCTCAGAGGGTGGCGACATTGGCTGGCCCAGCCCACCCCGCATCCACGGCAAACCTTCCTCCCTGTCCACAGCACACGCAAAGGCCCTGGGGCAGGACGGATTCTGGTGTGGAGCAGAGGAACTGGTTGGTCCCTATTTCTGAAGCAGAGGAAATGAGGGGTAGAGAAGGGGGGGCAATGTAACCCACCCACCCATTTCTTTACTCCTCCAGGGACACTCTAGAACTTTCCCCCTAATCTATATCTTCACTGCCTTTCTTTGTGTTGGTGGGCTCCAGAGAAACCTCAATCTTGAGCCTTTGCCCTCCATGTTCATCTAGTTTGGGGATAGGGGAAGTGGGAGCAGATTCTCCAGCCTATGTGGTCATGGGATGAGCAGGGGAGACAGACTTCTGGATTTGGGCCGGAAGAACCTCATTCATGTGGCCACTGGAGCTGGGGCTTCAGGGGATGGGTAAGAGCTCAACATTCTCATTTGCCCACAGTCAGCACCCACACAGTTCAGCAAGTGGCTGGTGGGGAGAAAGGGGAGCTCCAGCATCCCTGTCGTTACAGCCTTTTTCCAGGTACCATTGACATCCCCAGCACACACATGCAAACATACCTTTTCCCTCCCTGCTGTTCGCGCCTGCCCCAACAGGACTGAGCAGTTTGTCCTCTGTGCTTGCCCTCTGACACACAAACTCTGGATGTTTGTTGTAACCAGCAACAATAGAGTGACTGCCCTGTGGCCTCTAACCCTGTCACCCCAACACACAGCCTCCTCCTCCTCCTGCCTTAGTGTGTCTGTCCACTGGGGCCTTGTAAGACAGCATTGTTGCCACAGGGCTCCTGACTCACCCAGGAATGGCTCTGGTGAGAGAGCCTAGGTGTTAAGTTTGACTCCACAGAGGAAAAACAAACAAAACATTCTAAAACATTTAGGATGAAGTGACATTTTGGTGACTTAGCCTTTGATCTCAGCATGCAGAGGCAGGCAGATTTCTGTGAGTTCAGTACATAGTGAGATCTTGATCCCCATCCCCCCCCAAAAAAAAAAGACAGGTAGGAGAATTCATAGGAAAAACATACATCTTGGGGTGCTGTGTAGGGTGACATTAAATCCAGGAGCCTTTAAAAGATTAATAACTGACAACACACAAATATAAAACACCTACACACAAATACTTCACACAGGAAAATAGCAACAAAGCTAATGAAAACTCCCAATACTCGAGAGACAAAAGACCGACTTCTACAGTATGGAAAAAGCTCTGGAAACCAACTAGAACCAACAGTAAATTAGAAAAATGAATAGAAGACATGTTAATGAAAGGACACATCCTCCATGTAAAACTACAAATGGAATCCAAGGGTGGGCACATGACAGAGAAAGGCCACCCCTGAGCATGCCCCCAGCCCCTCAGTGGGATGTTGTAGGCGGGGCTCCACCAGTGAGCTTCACTCCCAGTCCCATGAAGTTCTTTGTTTTATTTATTTATTTATTTTTGAGACAGGGCTTCTCTGTGTACTGGCTGTTCTGGAACTCTCTCCATAGACCAGGCTGGCCTCATACTCAGGGATCTGCCTGCTTCTGCCTCTTGAGTGCTGGGATTAAAGGCCTTTGCCACCATTGCCCGGGGATGAAGTTCTTATAAATGTAAAAAAGAAAAGTTTGGTCTCTCACAGGCTGAGGCTAGAATTTGATAAAATGGCCACCAACATTCAACCTGCAACACATAGAGGGAAACCCAGTCCTAGCTGGGGATCGTGGGTGGGCTTCATCTGCGGGACCAGGTCCCCACTGCTCTACCCATCGATCACAGATCACGTTCTCAGGTGTCGCTCATGACACTCATGGGCACCCACTGGTCACTTTGAGGGCCAGAGACACCAGGCTACAGCACGTGGAGGCCATGGTGGCCACCTGGGTTGTTGGTGCTACCTCCAGTTATCCCTGATTTTCTCACTAAACAGAGACTAGGCAGGAGGTTGTGGCTCACGGGCTCTCTGCCCTGGCTCTTTGGAGAGATCTTTGGCTTTTGTGTCTGACATGGTAGGATATTCTAGGCAACTGCAGAAGGTGCAGGCCAATGGCACCAAGCTCAGAGAACCTCTGAGCTCTCAAAAGCCAGAGACTCGGGTCACAGCACTGCTGAAACAGCCAGCTCCCATTATGTAGAGACATTTGAATTTTCTTTTTTCTTTCTTTTTTTTTTTTGTTTTTTCGAGACAAGGTTTCTCTGTGTTGCCCTGGCTGTCCTAGACTCACTTTGTAGACCAGGCTGTTTTTTTTTTTTTTTTTTTTTTTGGTTTTTCGAGACAAGGTTTCTCTGTGTTGCCCTGGCTGTCCTAGACTCACTTTGTAGACCAGGCTGGCCTTGAACTCACAGAGATCCGCCTGCCTCTGCCATCTGAGTGCTGGGATTAAAGGCCCGGCGGTTTTTATTGAATCTTATAGACGTTTTTACATGTGAATGAATGCAGTCTATCATGTCTTAGATAATTATCCTTTGTTGACATTCTCTGTACCCTGAGAATGTTCATGGCTCATCTTGAATGTTCTAGAAGCCCAAGGTACTCACTCCATCGTGTAGAACACAGCTCTGTCGTAGTATTTATTGAAATGGTCTCACTATGTAGTCCAAGCTAGCCTCAAACTCATGGCTATCTTTCTGCCTCAGCCTCCCAAGTGCTGGGATGGTAGACATCTATTACCACTGCCTTACCCTTTTCTTTGTCTTTCCCCATATGTTTATTTGGATAGCTGTTATATAACTCTGGCTCTTGGAATTCAGAGATTCTTCTGCCTCTGCCTCCTGAGTACTGGGAGGCATGTGCCACTGTCTGGCGTTTTCCTAATTTTAAATATTACATTTAGTGTGTGTGGTGTGTGTGTATGCACGGGTTTGGCTGCCAAAGTTTTTTGTTGTTCTTTTTGTTTTTGAGACAGGGTTTCTCTGTGTAGGCCTGGCTGTTGAACTCATGCCATAGACAAGACTGGCCTCGAACTTGTGATGTAGTCAAGAGTGGGCAGCAACTGACTCTAAGATGGGTGCAGTCCAAACCGTAACCTGGACCCAAGAGCCTCTGGAGTCCATGGGTACCAGTGGCGATCTCATGTCAGTTGCCACTGAAGTTCCAGGGACTAGGCTCACACAATGGTTGGCCATTGTGAGGCAGAGAGTGGGTGGATCCTGTTGGAGAACCTGTGGGGACCACTTATCACACTGTGGATCTTGGGTGCCACCTGGTGGCGATACAGGGCAGAAGTGGCAGACCTGAAAGCTAGGGGCTCTCTCTCCCTGCATCTGGGACTTGCCTCTTCCTCCGAGTTTTGTATTTGATATTGGGGATGGTTTGGCTGTCATGTAGCCCCAGCCAGATCTATTTTTTAAAGATAGGGTTTCCCTCTGGAGCCCAAGTCTGGTCTTGGGGGTATAGACCCTTAGATCTGAGGGTGCCCATCAAAGGGGCCATGAACTTTGCTGCTGGGTCTCTGACAGTGACATTAGGGATTTGGATCCCCTAGTAAGGTGGCACCATGGAGAAGACACTGGAAACCCTCAGTGTCTCTCCTCCAGGCCTGAAGCCTGTTGTGGGTCCATGGAGCCTTCAGGCCAGAGTCTGTGCCCCAGTCCTGTACGTTTCTGCTTGCTCCATCCCTCCAGTCCTTCCATCCTCTTTCCTAGGGGTTCCTGCACATGCTGTTCCCTCTCTGGGAACACTGTTCCTGATGGTCACCTCCAGGAAGCCAAGTATTTGCTATGTAAGTCACTGACATGTACCCATGCACAAGAAGCATTTGGAAGTTAGAGAAAATGGACCAGAGGGGAGCATGTGGGCCTTGGTTTCCCTTTCTCAGGGAATCCCAAATCAGGGGTGCGGTCCCTGCCTGCTCACTCTGGTGATCCCAGGAACAAGAAATTGGAGACACTGTGAAAGTCACTTTACTGGTTTTATTCCAGAGGACCATAAATGCTCAGTCATGCCTGGGGAATGACCAGTGCCTCCTAGGAGTCTGCCACAAAGCTCACATGCCAACATGCCATTTCACTGGTGCCCAGTGGCTTCTTAGTCCCCACAAGGTGGGTGTGATGGGTCTCAAAGAGATAAGACACCTTTGGTGGCTTTGGCACTTAATGCTACCCACAGGGATCAGTGCCCCAGGGGCTGGAGACAAGAGCCTTGCTTTAAAGATTGTTAGTGTGATACTACAGACTACAGCTGTACAGGAACTCAGCCTGAGAAACACTTGCTTAACAAAGGACATAGCTATGAGCAGGAGCCACTGTTTCTTGGACTGGGTGGAGCTACAGTCCAAGCTGGCCTGGAACCCACAATCCTGCCTCAGCTTCCCAAATGGTGTCATAGGGTTGAGAGCTGCTTCGTGTTGAGGTCAGAGCCTTGCTCAGCTCTCAGGGAAGCTTCATTCCATAGTGGACAAGAACTAACAGAGACTCATAGCTGGAGAATGCAGAAAGCGAGACTTCAGGGCACTCAGTCATAACTGAGACGTTTCCATCACACCCCAGGACGCAGGGCACTATGTGAGAGGAGGGAAAATCTCTAAGGAAACAACAGGACTGACACACAGATGAACTCAGAAACTGGCAGCATGTACAGGTTCAAGCAAGACAGGGTCCCACTGCCCACACAGGGAAAGGACTGGAGCTTCCACCCCAACCCAAGAAACTAACCCCAGGTGACATCTACAGGTGAAGGAAAAATTAGTTTTCTCTAATAGTGTCCTGGGTTTATTAATCACACTTCAGGGCAGACTCCATGCCCAGTAGTTAGCCAACACAAAACAAACTCAATGGTATTTTTGTAGACATTTTCCTTTGCTTGGGAGTTTTCTTATTGGTTGTTCACTTGTATAATTTGGTTTCCATCTTTGTGGTTTTTCTGTGTGTGTTTGATAGGTAGGGGGATCTCAGGGATGGGATTAACATGTATGAAAACTGTTTCAGCCGGGCAGTGGAGGCGCACGCCTTTAATCCCAGCACTCATGATGCAGAGGCAGATCTATCAGTTCGAGGCCAGCCTGGTCTACAGAGCGAGTTCCAGGACAGCCAAGGATACACAAAGAAACCCTGTCTAACCCCCTTCCCCCCCCAAAAAAAGTAACCTAAGGCTGGGGAGTGGCTTGGGAGTAGGGGGCTGCCTGGAAAGGTGTAGGCATGAGAGAACTGAGACCAGGATCGAGGGGACACAGGTCAATTCCACAAAGAATTGTGTAACTTTTGTATATTTTGGTTTATTATAAATTACATTTATATTTTATTTATACAAGAAGTGTGTGTAGCAAGCTCAAGAAACAGGTCCCTGAATGCTTGTCCCAAATCAGGTGACATTACTATGTTGCCAGGGGTCCCAGCACATCTAAAGAGAAGCAGGACTGTGTCATCTGACTTGCTGCCTGGGAGGTGACCACCCTGAATGAGAAGGAATGTTAAGTGACTCTGGCTCCCTGAAGGTTGTGACCAAACCTGTCTGGGTACCAGGATAGCATTTCCATGTGTCACCAGCTACAGTGATTGCCTGGTAGCGGGGCTGACCCGGCCAGTGTATCAGGTGATTAACTTTTCTTGTAAAGGAACTTGCTATGTAGTCCAGGCTGGCCTTGAACTCAGGCCTATGCCACCACACCTGGTGATCAGATGTCTTAAAGTAGATTGTAAAAGATCACACAAAATTTTCCCTCTGCACCAAAATCCCTGCATCTGAGCCTGTATACAGAGGGGATAGGGACAAAGGCAGAGGTGAGTGATCCTGCAGCCAGAGCCTGGCTGACACTGACCGAGAGGGCACTTAAATGCCTGCCACCATCAGGGCCTTTTTTTTTTGGTTTTTGAGCCATTATTAAGCACTTGGTGTATGCTAGGCACTACAGGTCTCTCCTCTCCTGCAGTGTAACAAGCCCTCCAGCAGGCAGGACAGGTATAGGGGCATACTCTGTGTGAGGGCAGGGTTTTGAGTTTGAGGCCAGACAGCCTATAAGGAGGGTGGTCCCCTTAAAACACTACCCCAAGCTGGGCGGTGGTGGCGCACGCCTTTAATCCCAGCACTTGGGAGGCAGAGGCAGGTGGATCTTTGTGAGTTCGAGGCCAGCCTGGTCTACAAAGTGAGTCCAGGACAGCCAGAGCTGTTACACAGAGAAACCCTGTCTCGAAAAACCAAAAAAAAAAAAAAACAAAAAACACTACCCCAAACATGAAGTTTACCATGTTAACTTTTTGAGGATAGCTTTGAGGGCAAGGTTGGGTTGCCATACCCACCGTCTGTCTCCTTAAGATCCCATCTCAGCACAACAAAGCTATATCCTCTTTCCACACTAACTACATCCTCTCCCAACTCCCAGCACCACAATACCACTTCTTTTCTGTGGCTGAGGACTGCAAGAATGTCCCAGCAGCGAGCCCTGTATCCTCAAGGTCTGATGCCCTGTCTGGTTCTCAGGCAGGGTCTCCCCTGCATAGCCCAGACTGGCCTGAACTGGCCTTGGTGCTTGGGACATGTGAACTAGAGCTGGAACTGCTGACATGCTCAAAGTCCCCAGTGTAACAAGGAGCACGGTCCCACCTGCCACTTCACTCTTTAAATAAAGCTGAGTCAAGGCCAGTATTGCCTTTCTGACAGACCAAATACAGCCTCAGGGACAGTCCCGTCAGGCCAAGGCCTGGTGTCGGACTGCAGGGTGCCCAGGGCCCAAGTGAAAGGGTCAACTGTAGAGGCACGCTTGGTGCTACGCAGTACTGGTGAACAGACACAAGGAGCACAGATGGAATCCTGGCCTCAGAGATGGCCCAAGGCAGGCTGGGCACCAGACTTTTGGCTCAGAGGACCTAGTGACCTCACAACCAGCTCGTAGTGTGGTCAACTGCTAAGAAAAACCCAGTTAGACCCTCAGTCACCATCAAGGACTTCTCAGCTCTGTGGTAGGAGTCCCTAGGGCTGCAGCCACAGGGGTTTGGATGTTCTCCATCCTGAGCCTGCATACAGAGGGGATAGGGACAAAGGCAGAGGTGAGTGATCCTGCCGCTAGAGCCTGGCTGACACTGCCCGAGAGGGCACTTAAATGCCTGCCACCATCAGGCTGTGGCCTTTTTTTTTTTGGTTTTTCGAGACAGGGTTTCTCTGTGTATCCTTGGCTGTCCTGGACTCACTTTGTAGACCAGGCTGGCCTCGAACTCACAAAGATACGCCTGCCTCTGCCTCCCAAGTGCTGGGATTAAAGGCGTGCGCCACCACCGCCCGGCTTGTTTTGTTTTTTTTTTAAGACAGGGTTTCTCTGTGTATCTTTGACTGTCCTGGACTCGCTTTGTAGACCAGGCTGACCTCGAACTCAGAGATCCGCCTGTTCTGCCTCCTGAGTGCTGGGAGGGGCTGTGAAAGGCCTCTAGTGAAAGCCAGTTCAGGCTTCTGTACTAGTCCTAGACGAAAGGAGGCTGGTGGCTCTGCAGCTGTCTTCCAACACCACAGAGCCTCTGGCTTTGATTCCAGCTCCACCATGTCTGAGCTATGGGGCAGAGAGCTGGTCCCTGACCACAGGCCTAGTGCAGGACAAGTGTAGGACACAGCTGCAGACACAAGAGTGGGGCAGGTGGAAAAGGCCATTTGAGGGATGCGGAATGCCTGACAATAGAAACCTTGTCTTACAAACAACAGAACAGGATCGTGTTTATTAAAAACACCAGGAGAGTGAGTTCACATGACACTTGGCAGAATCTGTGACTGCTGGTGGTACCACAAGAGGGAGTAGCTTGGGCTGCAGCGTCTGCCTAGTTGGGACAGTAGGGTTTGGTCCAGAGCAGGGCTCAGTAGCAGCGGCTGAAGTTGGGGTGGGGGTGAGGGTGGGGGTGGGGGTGGGGAACTCGGCCACCCTGGCTTTGGTTGGTCACACCGCCACCTTCTAGTCCACCACTGGGCACCACATGGCCTTGGGAATGTCCACCGTGTGCAAAGCTGCCTTGCCTAGAACAAAAGCAGATGGTCTGCAAGGGCTGGTGAGCACAAGGTGCCCTCACAGAGCAAGTGGCCCTGTCCTATTCACTCAGAATGCCAGCCCAGCCAGGGTGCAGACATGTAGAGGGACAGAAAGGAAGGAGGGAGGCAGGGTCAGACACTGAAGCCTTCTTACCCAGCCATGCCACCACCGGCTGCTGTGACATGCCCATGCCCAGGTCCCGCAAGGCCCCGCTCAGCACCTGCAGAAGAGACAGGGCTCTGTGGACCCTGCCTGAACTGTGAACCTGGTGCTCACCCACTCCTCACAGTCCCTTGGGCTCTGTGGACCCTGCCTGAACTGTGAACCTGGTGCTCACACTCCTCACAGTCCCTTGGGCTCTGTGGACCCTGCCTGAACTGTGAAC
>CAJQZJ010032834.1:7255248-7313684 GCA_907164525.1 Lophiomys imhausi
CCCTTGGGCTCTGCGGACCCTGCCTGAACTGTGAACCTGGTGCTCACACTCCCCACAGTCCCTTGGTACCTCTCCACCGCAGGTGCTCATGGCCCGTCATGCTTGTGTCCACAGCACTGTGCCAGGCGGGAACCTGCTGCTCCTCCAGCCACGAGTTGTGCTCTGCCCATTCCCGGGTGATCCTTTGCCAAACAGAAGGCAACACATGGCTGCCCCACGTGCTTCCCACCATACCCAGATATGAGCCCAACTCCAAGACATCTTCAAAGATGGGACTGTGGCCAGGGGTGGGCAACAAGGACATCAGGGATAGCAGGGAAAGGACAGTCATCCACCAAGACAGCCACACAGTGGGGCCACAGAAGCTATAGTGGTCCACACTTAGGCCTACCTCCTATGTGGAATCCTACTGACAAAAGCACATGGGCAGCATGTACTGGCTACATGACCCACAGCTGAAAGGGAGCACGGAACGCCTTGCTTTACACCCGATGCGTAGAAAATGGGAGTGTCCACAGTATGAAATTTAGCAGTGGACAGGAGCACCACCTCCAAACATACATGAAGAGATCTGAAGGACACCGTGCTCACAGAGACCAAGTGTATGTGTGAAAGGATGAGCGTGCGTGTGTGTGTGTGTGTGTGTGTGTGTGTGTCCGCGCCATGGTGGTTCATTTGTGGGTGCAAGGTCCAGGTGAAAGAGGTGCAGGCTGCTGGTGGTATGGGCTTTCCAAGATGAAACCAGTATAACGCAGGCTCAAGTTAGGGACTGTCAGCAGACGATGTTGTAGGGAAGCAGGAAAGTGCTTGGGAGGCCTGTGCTCTACCTCAAAGCACCTAACCATGAGTGTTCCTATTGGAGAGGAGATTCTCACCCTGCTGCCACCCAAGGAGCAGGGACAAAGCCCACAAGTGCCATCATGGTCCCTATGGTGCAGCCAGGGATAGCAGGTGGAGGACAATGTCCCAGGTAAGTTGCTATCAGAAGATTTTTTCACCTGCTCCCTCCATGAGAACCCCAGAAACCCATCCCAGGCTCCTCCTGCATAGGACACTCACCGTGGGGGAGGGGGCAGCCCTTGGTCTTCGTTCAACTTCTTGTCACAGCTATAACCACGCCAACCATCTCGGGAGTCCCAACCGTGGTGCTCGAGGAGCCCTCCATGGCTGTGGTGGTCATCTAGGTAGTACTGCAAAGCACAAGAGAGATAGGGATGTCTTTTCTGGGGCCCATGCACATATGGTGCCCAGCTTCCGTATTCTATCATGCCTCTGTTCCCACCACACTAAAGTCCATGACCCTAGATGTGTGGCAAGGCAGGGTAGCAGATGTGTCTATGAGGGCTCTGCAGGAGCTGGCATGGGCTGAACATGGCTGTCCACACACCACCAGGGTTCTCTTGCTGATGCCGGACCAGTCTTCCTGACAGGCGAGAGGGTGATGGTGATGACAGAACACACTCTGGGACACTCAGGGGATGAGCCCTTTCCAAAGCCCATCTTGCAGGACCCCACGTCCTCCTTGGAGACTCAGGGACCATGGTGTATTGTCATGACCCATCAGCACACAGCTAAATCAGAGGGGCCAAAGCCTGGGCGCAACTCCCCATCGGGCTGCAAAGCTGCCATTGCAATACAGGTCCCCAGAGCAAAGATACCAAGTTCCGATGCAAGCATCGATTCAGCTGACAGTCTCTACTAGGAGAGACCCAGAATGGAGCAGGTGCCCCTCCCCTATACCACAGCAGGAGCCACGCGTGACCACTTCTATTCACCTGTCCATCCCGATCCTCCATTCCTGGTCTGGACCCGTCCCTCCTGCAAAGGGAACAGGGCACTAGTATGGCAGTGTGCAGGTGGGTGGGGAGGAGGCAGAAGTCTCCTTTGGGGACAAGCTCCCCCCCCACAAGCACTAGCTATGTATGCTAGCACATAGCAGCAGAAATGGCAGGTAGGTGGAAGGCTTTCCTCTGGAGGTGGGAGCCAGGTCCAGAACAGGCAGCAAGGGCTCCATCCAAGCCAGAGACTGAGACAGTTTGCCCAGGAGAGCTGCTTCTGGCAGGCTTTGCTATGCACCCACACTGGACACGGCTGAGATAGGTTAGAATACAGATAGTTTGGGGAAGCTGAGGAGAACCCCACAAGACTTCAGGAAAGAAGCGGCTACAGTGTGAAAGACGGAGGCAGGTCTAGGAGTCTAAGGTCAGTGATCCTTCACCTCTTTCAACCTGCTTCCTCCTCTAGAATATCCAGGGCAGGCAGTCCTGCCCAACCTAGGATCTGCTGGGATGCCTGAGGGGTCTTGGGAGTTAGGACAGTGGAGCCACCATGGGGACACTGAGGGGTGGGCATGGGGTGCCTGGTGTTGGCAATGACACTGGCAGTTCTCCTGTGTAGGTCCCAGGGAGCAATGAGCTTCACAGAGAGCACGGGGGGGGGGGGGGGGGCGCATCTGGGTGACACCTAGGGAGTGGGTACAAAGAAGGGTGCTCACCTGTCTATGACATGCTCCTGGTAATGGCCATGCTCCCGGTGGTCGAAGTCATGGCAGTGGTGATCTGGCCGTGGAAAGTCTCGGTACCTGTCCTCCATGGCTGCACGCTTCCCTTCAGGCCAGTAGCTGTCCGCTCTCCTAGTTTGCATTTGCAAAAATACTTAACTCAAGCAAGGTGGCAGCATCAGCACCCCACAGTCGTCAAGGATGCAGTCACCTCTCAGGACGGAGGCAGGCTGCTGGGAGCCGAATGTCCCCAAGACCACTTGAGTGGGCACAATGCTGGACACTGGATCCCCATGCCTCTTTCTGCTGGTCTCTCCCCTGGGACTGTGCAAAGCGGATGGGAATTACAGGCTTCCTCAGCATGCCTGCAGTGACTGTCTACTTGGCTGAGAGGCAAAGTATCTTGCCCTCTCATGCCCTATGAGTACAGGATGCCAGGCAGGGTGGCTGGGCAACACAAAGAGCTGGCCAAGGAACAGAGCCATGTGCCTGTCCACAAGAGAGGCAGGACTGGGCACAGAACTCACCTAGCATCCAGGTCATAGGGTCTCCGTAGGCCACGCCGCTCTTGCTCAGCACGCAGCTGCTCTTGCTGCCGCCGAAGCTCCTCACGCTCACGCATAATGCGCTGCTGCTCCTTGCGCCTTTCACGCTCCACTCGCATGCGCTCGCGCTCCAGACGCTCCCGCTCTAGCCGCTCGCGCTCTAGCCGCTGGCGCTGGCAATGAAGTTGCAGCCGTTCCCGCTGCAAGTGTGCTTTCTCACGCTGCTCTTGGAAGGCATCCAGCCGCTGCTCCCGCTCCCGCTGCTCCCGCTCCCTGCACACAGGTGGCCATCAGCCAACCCACCCCAGGCTGCAGCCTCAGCAAGTGGCCTGGGAGCTGTCCAGGCTCAGTCTATGGCCTCCTGTCCAGACTATGGAGGCCTTGGCAAGTCCTGCTCTCCCCATCAGGGGTCTTCTGAAGCAAAATGTCTATGCCCAGCCAGGGCTTTGGCTTACTCTGCCAGGAACACTCCCTGCCTGTGAGGGTCACTGCCCCTCACACCCTCTGATGGTGCCGGGAACCACTTTTAAGCAGACAGGAGCCAAGGCAAGTTAATGGCAGCTTACCGTCGCCGCTCAGTCTCCCGGATCTCGCGTTCCCGCTGCCTCTGGCGCTCCCGCTCCCGCTGCTCCTTGATCTTGTCAAATGACAGGATGTCTCTCTTCTCCCTGCCCTCTGATTTGCGGTCTTGACTTTTGGAGCTCTGCTGACCAGAAGGACTCAGTCGGAACTGAGCAGGCAGAACGTGGTAGCTCAAAAGTAGCCACAGCCCAGCACAGGTCAGGGTCTCATCATGAGCTTTAATGGCCAGCCTGGTGCACGCAGTCCTGCCCAGCTAAGTACTAGGCTTTTCAATTTTCAACACAGAGACAGGTGCCCAAGGACATATGAATTCAGCCTCTCTAAACTTTACAGAGTTGCTTGGAGGACAGGGAGAGCACCAGTAACATCAGCACTTGTGGGTAGGGGCAGGAGCAGGACTGTAATGTCAAGGTCAGCCTAGGCTACAGATGTAGCAGAAGTGCTGCCAAAAAACCCAAACATCAGAGCAGAGCCAAGGCTCTCTGTCCCTGTGGTCTTTACGGGAAGATGAGGCCTCGAAGTTGGAGCTGGTCGTAATTATAGTGTCTGGGTTTCATGGTGGGAGTGTTTGTGGAACTCAGGGTCAGCCAAAACCTCAGAGACTGGAAGGGTGGTTCACAACTCTAACCCCAGCTCCAGGGGACCCCCATGCTGCTGCACATGCATGACATGAGAAGAACAGCACAGGCAGGACCACAGGCCTCTGGCATGAAGCTGAGACATAGTACACTGTGCAGGGCTCCCGCCATCATGCTCTACACTGTGAGTCTCTGCACAGCTGTGCTGATGCTCAGGCCAGAAGGCCCTGGGAGCTCTAGGAACCCCACTTCCTTCTCCTGCAGGGGTGGGAACAGAGCAAACATCACCATGCAAGCCCGCTCTCATCACCGGCTGCACTCCATCCCTGGGGCTGTGCCTGGCAGAGCACAAAGCTGCACAGCCTGGCTCTTTTGGGCGGAGGCTTCCAGAATGAAAAGTCACACACAGCAGGCCCACACACAGCCCAGGACTGTCAAGGACAAGGCCCTACTTCCCTTTGGGTTCATTTAGCACAAGGCCAACAGCAGAAACAAATACGTTCTCACTAGATTAGACAAGCCTAACAGGCCCATCACTGCCAACGCTGTCCATGCCTCAATCCCTCCACTAGAGCGCTTCCTGGATAAGTGAGACTGGGAGCTGATGCTCCAGCCCCGCCCGTTGATACTTACTCTGTCCTTTGACCTGCTTGTGGCCTTCACACTGATGACGGGCTCGCCTTTGCATCTGTCCATCACGACTGTACGCTCTGTGCCTCTGTTTCCTGCAGGGAAAGCACAGGCAGCCATGAGCACGTGGGCACACTACAGCGCAGCCTTGTGTCCATCACCCTCCGCCGTCTTCTTCAGTGGTGTTTCTGCAAAACCCTGACCAGTGTGGTCCTGAGGGGTGCATCGCCCAGCAATGAGCACGTTCCCTCACGGGGTGGGTGTTAGGGATATTCCATTTGTCCCAAGGAGCCGGCTGGGCATCTCTGCACTATAGGCCCAGGCTGTAAACACCAGGATGATGGCGACTCTGGGGAGGTTCACCACACCAAGAAGCTATAATGTCATTTCATTTTTTTTTCGAGACAGGGTTTCTCTGTGTAACAGCCCTGGCTGTCCTGGAACTCACTATGTAGGCCAGGCTGGCCTCGAACGCAGAGATCCACCTGCCTCTGCCTCCCAAGTGCTGGGGTTAAAGGTGCCCATTTAAAATAAAACTTTTCATTTTATTTTAAATCCTTAGCTTTTGTTGTTAAGGAGCATCTCAAGCTGCTGGGGAGGAGCCGCACAGCACAGCAGGGCTCTCTTCTCAGTGTCAGGGAAGGGGAGCCACTGCCTCCAACACAAGATGGAGCAGACAGCTCCAGACAAACCCCACAGTGGGAAGCACAGCTAGCCACTGTAAAGGAAGAGCAAATAGCATGGGATAAGGGAACTGGGGCCAGGGAGATGGTTCAGCACTGGCCTTGAGAATCAGACCCCAGAACCCAAGAACCATGCAACTGTCAGGAGCAACAAGAGCTCAGTGGCAGAAGGCCCTGTGTCATCACCTGATTAACAGCCAGCAGAGGAGCGACCTGCTGAGGCTACTCTGGACACACACACATAGCACAGGCCAATTCAGAAAGACAGGTGTCCCAGTAGGAGCTGGGCTGTGGTGTGAGCTCTTTCTTCATTTCAGACAGGCTTGCCAAGGTGTCCCTCCTGCCCTGGTCCCGAGTGTGGACTGTGCTCTAGGCTTACCTACCATGCCCTTGACAGGACTAGGACCTGAAGAAACTGAACTACACACACAGCCCTGTATTCAGTGACTACCAGCCCCAGGCTCAGGCCTGCCGCCTGCTGTGGAGCAGGTGCCCTTTCCTCCTCCTGTGTGGGCAGTGCCTACCCCTAGACTCCACCGGTGTGCATCTGATGCAGTGATTTTGTGACAGTGATTCACTAAAGCTTTCCAAGGTGGTCTTGATCGCAATCTCTCTGACAACAGGTCTGAGTGGTGGGTGAAAGCCTGTACCACCAGGCTTCTCTGCACAATGGATACTTCTGTTCCACCACAGAGTCTTCAGCTCTTGCTCATACACGACACAGAGCAAAACCTAGCCAAGTGACAAATCTTGTCTGCCTCCTGGCCCGCAATACTCCCCCACCCACCATGTGTCCATCTCTTCTGCTAGCATCCAAGATGCTGCTCACCTGATTTGGTCACTCGAGACCGACTGGCAGATCCTGGTATGAGTTCATTTTGATCCTTCTCCTTTTTAATGTCTTCTGGCCTTTTGTCCTCCTTTCTTTCCAGTTTCTCTTCCTTCTTGATCACAATTCTGTTAAAAACAGTCAGCTGTAGTCTCCTGGTAGTCTCCACAAGAGCCAATGCCCCCACCCACCACTGTGGGGGGAGGAGGCCTGTACCACTCCTGCTCAATCTCTGGCAGCCTAAAAAGATGGAAGCACCAGGGCCAGAGTGCTGCTGAATTTCAGCTAACCCAGAGACTCATGTAGCCCAGGCTGGCCTCAAACTCCTTATCCTCCTGTCTCCATCTCTTGATGCTGGCTGGGATGACAGGCATCTGCCATCACACCTAGTTCTCCATGCTGGGGATGGAACCCAGGGCTTGCTAGACAAGCGCTCTACCACTGAGCAACATTCCCAGCCAAGTTATTTCGCTTCCACACACATGCAGATTTAGGCCATCAGGTTTGGTGCCAAGAGCCTTACCAGCTGAGCCACCTTGCCCACCTTAAAAATACTTTTACAGAAAAAGTATGTAACATCGATCAAGTGTAGTGAGTAAGCCTGTCTCTCTAGCTATTGGGAGACTGAAGCAGGAGGGTTGTTGAGTTCTGGGCCAGTTTAGGCCACAAGGTGAAACATGATCTCTAAATAAGCTGACATAAATAAAACATCAACTAACTGACCCTCATGCTAACAAGGAGGGCAGAATACCCGCGGTGCCAGCCCAGGGAGCAAGCTCGGCCTGACCTGACCTGCTTCCCACAGTCTCCAGATGCTTATACACTAGGCACATGAGGTTTACTTGTAGGGCCTCTCTCTTCCTTCCCAGAAGCACTGACCTATAGTGTGAAGGCCTGCCCCAGAGAAGCACACTGTTTCTTCTCTTCCAGGTGCTGGCCAGAGCCTGAGTTTGCTTTTACACTGCCCACTGCTCTGGGCACTCTTATTCTTTCTCCATTCTCCTTCTCCTCGGCAACTGGAGTGATCCTGCCCTGGGTCCTCCCTTTAGAGTCTAACACATCACCTTCAGGCTTGCAATTGTGTCTGCTCTCTCTCTTTTTTTCCTCAAGCCAGGGTTTCTCTGTGTAACAGCCCTGGCTGTCCTGGGCTCACTTTGTAGACCAGGTTGGCCTCAAACTCTCAGAGATCCACTCCCTTCTGCCTCCCGAGTACTGGGATTAAAGGCATGCGCCATCACGCCCAACAATTACAGGCAGCTATGAACTGCCATGTGGGTGCTGGGATTTGAACCCGGATCCTTTGGAAGAGCAGCCAGTGCTCTTAACTGCGGAGCCAACTCTCCAGCCCCTTGTGTCTGTTCTTAAATTTGTTTATTAATGAGATTCAGAGCCTCAAGGGGGGGGGGGACCCTGATTTCCCAGACATCATATAATAGCTCTGTTGGGACTCCCCAAGATTTCTGGTAGCACTTTTAACCCTTTCATTGGCAGGGTTCATCAAAAAACCCTGTCTGTTACCATGACCTGAGATGGCACCACCGGACTAAACCTTTGTATGCTATGCCCACCAGCAGACCACAGGCTTGTCACCTGTCATGCTTGGCCACATAGCTGTAGCCAAGAGTTCCTGGATTGAGTCCTGGTACCACCTATGCTGCTGGGGAACAGCTGCTGGGTGCTTCCCCAGAGCCTGCCTCTTCCACACAGGGCCAGTCCTCATGGTATGATACACGATCCCAGTGAGACCCACATTCTCAGTGATGGCACTCGTTGCTGCCAGCCTCACTGTGGGACCTGAGGAACAGTGAGCATGTTCAGAGGCCAGCCTGTTCCCCACTGATCTGGATGGAAAGCTGTGCAGCTCTGAAGCTCAGCCCCACTTGCATAGACTCACTCACACACCCAAGAGCACAGAGCCCTCCTGCTAACATCCCATCAGTGACAATAGCAGCTGTCAGATACTCATCAGACCTCCAGGTCTGTGCCTGCCTATTTCTGCTGAAAACATAAGCCATGCCCTTTGGCAAAGGCTGGGACCCTGAGACCCTGGCTGCAAGGGGCTGAGGCATCATCCCAGGATGCCATAGGGATGCATGGCATGTTAGAGTCTTTTTCATATTTTCATGGATGTGGGAATGACTGACATCTGTCAGGATAACAGTAACTTCCTCAAGGTCAATACTATGGCAAGTGGGGCCTGGTACACATCTGGATGAGAGTCAGCCCAGGAAGACCCTTCCGGTCTGGGAAGTTCTCATGACCAGGTCAAGGCTGACCACAACAAGGCTGCACTGTTGAAGCTGGCATATGGAGCCTGATGGGAGGCTGCCCAGATGTCTGTCTCTGGGCTCTTACTAGGGACGGCATTGCCCTGTGGCTACCAGCTAGGAATCAGAGTTTGGAAGAGCATTTGGACCCCAGGGGACAGGGCTGCCACGTCACTGTACTTCTCCGTCTTGATCTCCACAGGGTGAGGCCTGTCCGGGCCTGGCACCTTCTCCTTCTGGTCACAAGCTCTCTTGTCTGCCGACTTCTTCCCAGAGGGCTCGTTTTTGGCCTAGAATGTAATGGGGCGGTGGTGACTTGCGGGGGACACAGCCCTGCTATTATTGGGGGTGACTATGGCAGGGACCTCACCTTCTCCACGGAGATCATCCTCCCATGTAGTTCAGTTCTGTGCAGGTGGCTGATACATCTGGTGGCCTCATCTGACGTGGACATGGTCACAAATCCATAACACCGAGCCCCAGGACTGCGGACGTTGGTGACTACCTTGGCCCCAACGACCTCCGAGGAAAAAGAGCACAGGGCTTATTAAGGACCAAGCAGCAGAGCAGATGCCCACAGCTGCTGCTGTCTTTGCACTCAGCTCTGGTTAGTGGCCCTTTACATTCTACAGGTTCTCCAGAATCAGAGCACAGCAGCTCTCATGGACACAGAGCACACAGAGCCAGCAAAGCACCACACAGACAGATATGGATCCTAGTTGGACTGCACAGCCAAAGCTGCCTCTCAGTAGCTCCCGGCCACCGCCAAGCCCCAGCTTCAGTGTCAGGCCCTCCCATGAAGGTGGCAGCCACTGCACCACAGAGAAGGGAAACTGAGGCGGGTTACAGGTGACCTGAGAAAATGCAGAGGCTCTGAGAGGATGGCAGTGCCCTGACTCAAGCCTGGGGAGCTGTGTAGGAAGGACCCTACTGCTCAGACAGTACAGTCGGAAGCCAGTGCACCGGCCCACAGGGATAGAGGTACACTGTGACCAGCCACAGGTGATGTGGGATAAACCTGGTGGATGTCAGAATCTGCTCAGGCAAGAGGCAGCCCAGCATGTCAGGAAGGAGGGATTCCCCAAACCACCAGAACCCCGAAAGACACTGACTGGTATCGCATAGTAGAGAGCATGGAAGAAACCGCAAGAGAGTTCCAAGAGGGTCCACAATACAAGTCCCCAAAGACCGGAGCAGGAAAAGCAGAGCCCAGAAAACCCAATGTGTTCTCCTGAAAACACTCCCAGCCAGGCAAGGGAGAAAGACCTGTAAACGTTGGGCAGCTGAAGAACAAAGACAAAACCCACACGTAGCTGGACGGGGTTTGTCTGCCCGTGGAAGAACAAGGCTGTCCTTCTCAGACATGAAGCCCCTGCTAGTCACCCATGCTGCAAGAGGGAGGAGGCCTGAGGGCAGGAAGAGCCTGGGGCTGCAGTCCTGTGCTTTTCATGTTGAGCATAACCGCGAAGGGGAAAAGGGCGAAGCAGCAGGCACTGGCTCACCCTGTGCTGTATGGAACCTGGGGCTGTGCTCTGGCACACAGGACACATTTGCAGACAAACACCCATGTGCCCAACAGGTAGTCAAACAGCCAGAGGGACAGCTGCACCAAAAGGCTCGAACTTAGGGACTAGGGACAAGTACCCTGGGACCCAAGTCAAAGAAGGGCAGCATGTTGCTTCCCAGCACCCTAGGCACACACCAAGTATCTAACAGAAAGCATGCATCCTGGCACACAGCTCACTTCTTGTACTGGATGTGTGGCTGCGTGTCTACATGCGTCCCTGGCCTGCTGCAACCCTAGCCTGAGCCTTGGGAACATCTTTGACTACTGTATGAGACATGGCCGTCAGCCTCTGCTCTCCTTAAGCTTCTGGCCTGAGATATGCAGACATCTGGCTCTTAAGGCCCTGCACCGGGACACACCCTCAGCCTCTGTACATTCACAGTGCATGGAGGACAGCAGCGCCAAACAACCAAGGACTAACTGTGGCTTCAGCGTCTGTCACACTGCAACCTGCAGTGGGCATGACAACTGCTGAGTGTAGGGGCTGATAGGTTAATATAAGTTAGATTTAGTGAATATCTAGGTTTCTGATACAGTCTCTTAAATTCGGGGCATGAAGATCAACTTGGCTGTGAGCAATCAGCTTATGGATGAAGTCAGGTGAAATGAGGGGAGTCTCTTTGAACTGAAAAACAAGGTTGAAGCCAGGTGAAACAAGCAAAGACTTTATGACCTGGCATTGTTTTCAGCTGCTAAGTGGGCAGAGCCCAAATTAAGCTGAAGCAGGTGGAACAAGGAGCGATCCTATTAAAGGACAAATGGATGAGCCCAGAGAGCTGTGTGCTAAGGGCCCTCCATACGAGAGAGTACTGCTGGAGAAAGTGCTGGTAGACCAATGGCCAGATCTCCCTGAGGCAGAAGGAAGCTGCTGAGCAGATAAAGCCTCAGCAAGACAGGAAAAGGCCAAGGACTAAACCCTGTGGCTCAGCTTTTGCCTAGAGGGGTTTGACCTGTCCGAACAGTGGCCTGAACAAAACTGTGGCCAGCTGAGGCAGAGTTGCTGATACGAAGGAAATACATTGGCCTACAGACACTGAGGTCTCCCAGAGAGAAGAAAGCCTCAAGCCTTATTTAAGGTGAGACTGCCATAGCCAATTTACCCTGACGAACCTGTGTCTGAGATATTACAGAATAAAGACTGCTAAGTGCATTAAAGGGAAGACCCCCGAGACTGGTTTCCTGGCGACTGAGGTCCTGCCCCAGAGACTGTATCCTTATGAAAATAGTTGTAATAGTTATCAATCGGTTTAGTGGTTAGTTCTTAGGGGTTGTAGGAATGTATAGGGGTTGTAGGCATTCATAGAGATTGTAGGAATTTATAGGAATAGTAGTAAGTGTATTTGTTATAAGTGAATATAGTTATTAATAAATGTTTAATAATTTAAAAAGTACTGTATCAGCTGAGGGGGGGGGGACAAGTGCCTAGGCCTGCACCCAGGGTGGACAAAGACTTCTGCAGGGACCACACCCTTGCCCAGGCACCTGCCCAGAGTGCTGTGTGTCCCAGTGCTCAGACTCATCCATCGCAGGTAGTAGCCTCTTCTCCTGTCCCCAAGTGCCTGAGGGAAGCTCTGAGGTGTGTGTACTGCACTAGTGACAAGATGGACCCAGTCTCCCACTCAAGTGTCCAAGATGTTCCAGGCTGAAGGGTACAGAGGCCAACAGTTTGATTACTGGCACACAACCATGCTGTTGGCTTTAGACTCCAAGGGACCCTTCAGAGGGAACTGTCCTGTGATCCCAAGAGGTAAGGATACGGTAAGGCACCTTTCTGCTGGAGCCTGGGTGCTCTAGCAGAAGCACGTGGGTGCCCTATTCTTCTGTAGCCCAGGCTGGCCTGTAGCTCACTATGTCGCCCACTGTGATGACGTTCAATTACATTGAACTTGATCCTCATGGCTTCCACCTCAGGAACGCTGAGATCACATCCACTTTATGTGCTGCTGAGGATGGACCCTGGCCAGGAGAGTGCTCATCTCCACCCCAGCCCTTGAGAGTGCCACAAGCCTGTCACCACAGATGTTCCACACATGGGAGGGAGACAGTTCAGCTGTGTGAGAACTCAGTGCAACACAGCAGGGGACCTGGGAGTGGTGGTACAAGTCTGAGGCTGGCCTGGTCTACACAGTGAGTTCCAGGCAACCAAGGGCCAAAGACAAGAGCCTATCCTCAAGTCTAAACCAAGATGGTGGATCTAGTTAGTGGCAGGGCGCTCCCCAAGCATGTATTAAGCCCCAGGTTCCATCTTCAGCATGAACAAGAGAAAATACTGACATCTTTTCCAATCCCCCCTTGCCAGCAGGCAGACGTGGGGTGCCTTACCTTCCCATGCTTGCTGAAGAGACTCTTAAGGTCAGTAGCACGTGTACTGGAGGACAGCCCACTGACCCATAGGTTCTTTCCGGAGCTACAGCTGGCATGGCCTGGAGGGAAGAGGTCATCAGCACCACTGCAACAGGATCCATCCACATGGGGCAGAAGCTGCAACATTCCCTGTGCCATGCCCATGCATGAGTGTGGAGGTCAGGGGTCTTCCTCAAATAATTTTCTACCTTACTTCTGAGACACAGTCCAGTGAGCCTACAGCTCACAGTTTAGGCTGGACTGGTAGGGTGGCAAAGCTCAGGGTTCCTCCTGCCTCTGCCTCCCGAGTGATGGGAATACAGGGACACACCGTTGTTTAGTTTTCTACATGGTGCCGGGAATAATGCTCAGGCTCTCACAGCAGGCACTTTACATGAAGCCACGGACTCTTAGTTCCAGAAACAATCAGTGACACCCTGTGGCAGAGATGTCTTGGTAAGGTGGCTAAAGGGATCTTGCAGGTGCCTCCTCGTCCCTCACAGAGCAGAGGTGTTCCTGGTCTGAGTATGCTACCAGTGACGCACAAGATGGAAGAGCACACACAGACACGTAGAATCCTGACAGTAGCTCAGGGAAGCACCACTAGGCACAAGGGCAATTGGCATGTATAGCGGCCTGTAGCCCACCCCTTCCCTGGCCACCACATGGCAACTGGACAAAGAGAGGCCTACCTTTTTCATCTTTAATGATTGGCTTTATATCCTGTTCTTCCTTAACAGAGCTAGAGATAAAAACAAATGTTACTGTGACACAGAAAATCTTTGAACTAATTTCAAAGTACGAATATGCTAAAACTGAATACCTACCAGGGAATTACTCTCAAATTAAACTGACAGACACCTTTTGTGAGTTTATGTTAGAAAATCTGACCACAAAAATACAACGTCAGATTCCTACAAAGCGAGTCAGCTTAGCTGGCTATATCAGCCATCAATTTAAGAACCCAACCACAGCAGGTTGAGTAAGGGAAAACCAATCACTAAATATATGCAGACATGGAGCTGCCAGAAAGGAGCTGGGCAGCGTGGCTGCCGACTGCAGGCTGTAAACAGCTCGTGTGTGTCACTAGTCACAATGAAAGGAGATAGCATCTGGTCTAGGACTGAGAATCAACAAACCTCATTTTCTGATCAGCGCCCTCACTGGCTGAGGACTCTTTAGGAGCCGCAGGGACGTCACTACAAGCGTCAAAAGCAAACTTCTTCACGTCGTCTTTGCTATCTCGGGGTTCTGGGCTTGGGGCTGCCGTGGGCGCTCGAGCCAGCTCCTGGCTGGCGGTCTCCGAGAGCTGGGCAGCCGTGCTACTCTGCTCAACTGGCTCCTCTAGCCCGGCGCCTGCACCTGTACCTAGGGCTTCCGCCTGTGCCTCGTGCCTCCACCTTTGCTTGTACTTGCCCTTTCGTCTCCGCTTGTGCTGGACACCTCCACCTTCCGGCGCTTCCGCCGGCTCCCTTTTCACTACTGCTAACGGGGCGTCTGCCTCGCTCCACTGACACCGAGCGCCTGGAGACTCAGACTCGCTGCTGTGGGCCAAAGCTAAATCTCCCTCTTCCTCTTGCTCCTCTTCCTCCTCTTCCTCTTCCGGGTGGCCGCAGCTCTCAAATAGGTCCTCTTTCTTCGCCAGCTTCCTGTCTGGCCCCACGCTACTCGTGGCCTGGGCAAAGGGCTGCTCCAGCTCCGAACCTTCTTCTTTTACTGGCTCAGATTTACAAGTTTCCCCCAAAATGTCGAGTATTTTCTTATTTTCTACGGATTTAACAGGAATAGAATGGCACAAGGTTTAATCACCAGGGAAATAAAGCAATGACAACTGCGGCTCGGGCACGGCGGCCCGCTCACACCGACAGAACTGCTGGCTACACAGAGATTGGAAAACCCTCTACACAGCGCCTGCACCCTATCTGCGCCCACGGCCATGGCGCCCCCAGCCTGCGCTAAGGGCAGAGGCAGGGCCCACCCATACTTCTACCCTATAACCACGGCGCAGCTTCCAGAGCTTTCTTCAGTTTCTATCACGCCCGTGTCTTCTGACTTCCTTCCCAATGTCCACGGTGCTGAGGCCATGGCAGTCACCGTTTACTGAGGAGTTTGAGGCTCCCAGCTTGAGAGATCGAGGTCAGAACCAGTTCAAGGCTACTGGAGCCGCTCTTCACCTTCGGGAATGCGGCAGTCCAGAGGGACTGAGGATGAACATCTTGGCAGAGACCCACTTGTCTTCTGGCATCCGTGGCTTCTGGGTTAAGTTCCCTACCACAGCCTCAGCCTGCCTCAACCCCATGACTTTGGCTTGGTATGGTATCACAAGATCTGTCCAGTGTGTGGATACACAGCCTCACCCGGTGGCCACTTGCAGCCATTCTGCATGGCCTGATGCAAGTGGTGCATCTGCCCCCAAGGCTGCCCTTGGGCTGCCACAGACACGCACAGATCTGGTGATACAATGGGTTTCCAATCTCTGATCCTGTGCGACTGGGACAGTCCACCACTGGGGTGATCTACAAAACCGTATCACAGCTCTTGAGAACAGACAGGACTAAAGCGCGAGCAGCAGGGCGCCAAGCCGCACTGCTGTGCCTGTCTCAGTACCTGGTTCCAAGGGAGCTCCTTCGTCAGCCTGCTGGAGAGAACACAAGGGCAGACATCACTCCACGGATCCGGTGCACAGATCTGTCACAAGGTCTCATCTGTTCAGATGCTTCCCAGCAGACAGCCACACCCTTAAGAAGGTCCTGCATACCAGGCTGTGGCACCCCTCTAGGCCTGAGACCCAACCCCACTCCACCAAATAGCCACTGGCAAAGACAGAGAAAGGCCAGGCAGTGGTTACCTCCCATCTCCCAGTGAGCTTGGGACTTAAGGAAGCCTGCCTGTTCATTCAGGACAGTGGCTACACCCTGCACAGGCCCAGGACCTCATAGTCCCTAGCACTGGCATCTCTGTATCCTAGGAAATGCATCCTTTATTATTTCAGGGCCACCACCACATCAAGTTCATCCTTGAACTCAGCCTGGGTTTCTCAGGGAGCCCTCTAGGCCCAGCTGCCTGGACGTCTGGCCCTGATCATAGCCCCATGTCACAGTACCTCAACAACCATGTGCCAACCTCCAAATGCAGGCAATGGTCAGCATCTGTACTACACTGGACGGCTAGAGGTGACCAGGTTACAGGGCTCTGGCCCCATCAATGGCTCCTTCCTTTGGTGGATGTGATGAGACAACAGGAAGGTACTCGCTGGGGAAGAAGGAGCCTGCACTGTCTCTTCCTCTCTTCTGCTCCCTGGCCTCCGTGATGGGAAGCAGCCTCTTCTTGCACACTTTCCCACTGCCATGGTATTCTGCCTCCTCTCAGACATGTAACAACAGTCACCTGATCTTGGACTAAAGCCTCTGGAACTGTAAGCCAAGGTACATCTGCTCCCCAAACTGTCCCTCAGGTAAGTGCCACAGGGTGAACAGCCAGCACACCTGTGCTCTACTCTCTGTCTAGAAAATCAGTGTCTCCTACACTGCAGAGTCACAGGAAGACACCACTCACCAGAGTTACTTTAAGGTCTGACATGGAGGCTTCTAGAGTGCTCTTGAAGACATCCTCATTCACCTGGAAAATGAATCAGAACATGACTTCATGGAGGCAGAGCTGTGAACACTTCAGCCTGCACCTCACTGCTTCCTATACAACCCATGCCTACTCCTCTTCAGCACCCATCACTGCGTCAGCACAGCTGAGGGCAGCACAGCAGCCCTTCACTCTAGGCTGAGGCTGACGGCAGGTCACAGGCATGCTGGCTGAGTGAAGACACTGACTTCCCCAGCCACTTCTAAGTTCAGGAGACTCACGCCACAGCAGATGCCACTTGAGCTCCAGCACCTCAACCCTACCTTTGCTTCTTATTGCCGTGCATACACTGGGCATGTGTGGGCTCAGATGACCACTTAAGAGTCACCCTTTCTCCTTTTACCTGGGATCCAGGATAATTCCTGCAGTCCGAGATCTAAGAGCCATGGGTATATATACATCCCCTGACCTCAGCTGAGGCTCAATCCCAGCAAGTCCCTCAAGATGGAAACCACAACGCCACATGGAATCAACTAACTGTGAGAACCATGCACAGCCAAACTGTTCAGAATGGCAGGTGTCCATGGGACAGACTTGTGCTGGCCTCAGGCCTTCAGAGCGGCCAGCAGCGCCACCAGGTGACAGATGACAGCCTGTTGTTATGTGTTTGCACAGCAATTAAAAGCCCCTGTGACCTGAGTAGCCTTCATGCCCGCACACCCACCTCCCTTATGAGTGCACAGTGACCCCTGTACTATCATGGAGCAGTGGCCACTGGCACCTGGCTGTGGAGGGGTTAAACTTGGGGTCTGCTTCTACCAGGGCCCGGGCAGCCCTGATGCTGAGCCCCTAGGACCGCTGGCGCACACGTGGCTGCAAGTTACCTACAGCATGCTCCAGGAGCTGGGCTGGAAGCTGTCCCAGCTGCGTGGCCACGTACTCGTTACTGTCACTGAGGGCATGAAGAATGTGCTTGTCCGTCGTGCCCTCCCCCAGGCAGGGCTCACTGAGGTCCTCAGCCTCCGCCCCATCTGGTATAGTTGTAACCATGCTGTCTCTGCCTCGTGAACTCTGCAGGGTCACAACCCCATCCTGTGAGGGGAGTGGGGGTGTCAGTCACCAAGGCCATGGGGCGTGGGAAGGTGTGCCGTCCCCAGGCCCAACACACCTGCCCATCTCTGGAATCTTCTTCCAGGCTGTTGTCCTCGCCGCCCTCCTCCTCCATCTTGGGTCCTAATTATAGAATAGTGTCAGTTGGGTTAAAGTCCAAAGCCGGCCTCAGAGTTACTGGACAGGGAACAACACTTCCATGTTGACAGCCATTTGTTCATATTGCGGGGATCCTGTGTCAGGTGTCTACGCTAAGACTTCAGTTACTCTAGCACATGCAGGCTCTGCATAAAACACCTTTAAGAGATCTCAAAATCCCTCCAGACTAAACACCTCAAAAGATGAAGGAAAAAAGCTTGGCTGGCCTAGAACTCACTATGTAGACCCTGAGAGCTGCCTGTTTCTACCTCCCTAGCACATCAGGCAACAAGCACCTGAGAACGGAAACTTCACTGCCAGTTGGGCTGGGTTGGCAAGCATATGGGACACCTGCAATGCTGTCTGTGCACTCACTGGACTGCTGGCTGGGTCTGCTTGGATTCTGCTCCCTGTATGTGCTTGCCTGAATGCTTGCTCTGCAACTTAGTACTGGTTTTGTGTGGTACATGCACAGCTGCATGTAGCATTCTGAGGTCAACAATGGGTGTCTCCCTCAGCTGTTATCCGTGTTAGCCAACCGTCCTGTGTCCACCTCCCAAGCACTATGGTTACGGATGCACAGCACACTGGTTCCCCTGAGCACTGGGGACCTCAGCTCAGGCACACTGTCAGGATGCTGTGGCTGATGTTCTGGTGATGGAGCTCTGTTGATGGTGCCATCAAAATGGTTTGTGAAAGAAAATAAACTCTATAGGGATGTCCTAGTTGCATCAAGGAGGACAGAGGGTAGCTCTTGAGGGTCAAAGACCTGGGAGAAGAGGGCAACATCCTTGGCTTTTGGATGCACTTGTGTGTGTGCATGTTACCCAGCAACACTTGAAGTCTCTTTTAGTTGTCATAACTGAGGTATATGACTACCATGCAAAGTCCAGGATGCTTTGTTCCCTTAACCCTCCACCACTGGCAGGACACAGGACTTCAACATCACCACAGTGGAAACACCTTGGATGCTCACAACCCAGGGGCTTCCTGTCCATACATTTTGTTTTTTTTGTTTTTGTTTTTGGTTCTGTACACCAACACACCAGGCAACTTCCAAAACACTGACTATTGGGAAAGTCATAAAGCCATGACAAACCTGAGCATTGTCCATTAAAACAACAGTTGTCTAGGGAGACTGCTCAGTACCTAAAAAGGACTTTCAATTCAGTCTCCAGAACCCACATAAGTGCTGGGTGTGGTGATGCCTGCAGTCATCTCAGGGCCAGCGAGGTGCAGACAGAAGTGCTGGGTGCTTTCTGGCCAGACAGTTTAGCTGAGTCAGCAGCCCCAGGCCAGTGGACAAAAGAGCTTACCACATGTGATTTGGATGAGAAATGTCAGGTATCTGAATACTTTGTGTCCAGTTCACTGTGCTGTTTACAGAGATAATGGAAGCAGCCCCAGGCCAGTGGATAAA
Organism: Lophiomys imhausi; assembly: GCA_907164525.1. NCBI lineage: Eukaryota > Metazoa > Chordata > Mammalia > Rodentia > Muridae > Lophiomys > Lophiomys imhausi. The sequence continues at coordinate 7,274,017 of CAJQZJ010032834.1, forward strand.
CATGTGATTTGGATGACAAATGTCAGGTATCTGAATACTTTGTGTCCAGTTCACTGTGCTGTTTATGGAGAGAATGGACCTTTTAGAGCAGTGGTTGTTCTCAACCTTTCTAATGCTGCAACCGTTTACTACAGTTCCTCATGCTGTGTTAACCCCAACCATAGAATTATTTTCATTGCCACTCCACACCTGTAATTTTGCTACTGTGATGAATCATAGTGTAAATACCTGTTTTCTGATCGTCTCAGGTAACCCCTGTGAAAAGGTTGTCCTATCCCAAAGGGGTCTCGACCCAGACTGGAACTGTTACTTTAGAATGTGGAGCCTTGCTAATGGACATTTATCTCTGTGAGAAGGCTCTGTTCTCTCTGCTTCCTCTGTATGGATGCCAGCTACCTACTGGCATGCCATCCTTCCTTTACCAACTCTCCCTCTGAAATCAAGTGCCCAAGTTTCATCCTTAGAACTGACTGTATAAAGGTGTCCTCTGATACTGCACATGGGTCACCACATTCATATAAATGTGAAAACAAAAAATAAAGAGGCACCGAGGCGTGGTGGTGCATGCTTTTAATCCCACCACTCAGGAGGCAGAGGCAGGTGGATCTCTGTGCGTTCAAGGCCAGCCTGGTCTACAAAGTGAGTCCAGGACAGCCAGGCTGTTACACAGAGAAACCCTGTCTCGAAAAACCTAAGTAAATAAATAAATGAGGCGACACGGGTCAGTGAGTGAACCAGTTGATGCCAAGCCTGACAAGCTTGATTTGCGTTTGATTCCTGGATCGTACATGCTGGAGAGGACTGGCTCTTAGCAAGAGCTCTGATCTCCTCACTTGCACCATGTTATATGCATGTGCATACACATGCTAGATAGAATGCAAGACACCAAACAAGTCTAAGTGAATGTTATCTGAGGAATGCTGGGAGGTGGAGACAGGAGGATCCCGAGAGTTGACGGTCAATATGAGGCTGAATCAGCAGGCTCCAGGCCAGTGACAACCTATCCCAAGAAATAACAAGGATAACAACTGAGGTCAACCCATTGTTGACCTTGGACCTCCACATGTATGTGCACACCAATCTAAGATACAGACACAAAAAAGAAACCTCAACTTCTAAGAACTCTCAAGTCCTTGCCTAACAATCCAAACCCAGGCCAAGACCACAGCTCAGTGGCTGGGCATTGCATGGTAGCCCCGGTTCAATTCTTAGGACCAAATAACCTCTACAGCGCACAGATCAGTTCAGCTGGAAAGTGGGACTCTAAATAGTCAGGCCCTCTGTGGTGGTATGCAATATCTTCATGGGACATAGCAGGATACACTGTGGTGGCTGAACACCAGCACAAGGGACACATTCACTGGCCAACCCAATATGAATTGCATGAACCATTCAGCAAGCAGTAACCTGACCTGTATTTGAGGGCCCCTGAGACAAATGCAGGGCTTCCTGAATGCTGGGCAAATACTTGCCCACTCTAACTCCCTTGTTTGAGCCACTCCCACTTGTGAGAGGCAGTGGCTGTGACATCCCTGGAACTTCCCCCACTTTGCCAGAAAGCGGTGCTCAGAGAAGCACTAACTGGTGCCCTCTGGTCTGAGCCTGCCATCACAGCCCCTGACTAGAAGACACAGGTCAGAACATCACACCAAACACACCCAAGTGCCTGCAGAGGTGCACGGGCACAGACAGCTCTGTCCAAGGAGTCACCTTCCCAAGCACAGCAGACCACTGCCTCCCTCACCAGGCCATTGTTCATCTGACAATGCTGCCCATTGATCCGACATGCTGAAGTCAGGCCAGGCAAATGTTTGTGACAAGCAGCCAGGGCTGCACTAGGCCTCCAGGCTAGTGTTTTTAAAAATAATTTCTGTATGACAGTCTCTGCGAGCACAGGCATGCACGTGCCTTAGTGTGCATGCAGAGGTCAACTTTGGCCAGTTGTTTCTTTCGATCTTGTGGGTCTAGAGGATCGAACAGCTCCTCAGACTCAACAGCAACCCTTTCACCAGCCCTCAGTTTGTTTCTTCGCAAGAGTTTCACATAGCCAGGCCAACCTGGAACTGCCATCCTCTTGCCTCAGCCTGAAGTGCTGATGAAAAGCTGTCCTTCTAGAAGCCACTGGTAAAACTTCAGGGCAATGGGGAGGCAGCTCAGCTGGCAAAACACTTGCCATGAAAGCTTCAGGGCCTGGGTTCAAGCCCAGCACTAGTGAAGCGCTGGAGCATGGAGCCGGAAGGACGCTGGATCGCAAATGTCAGCAGCCCGGCCAGAGCACTAAGCAGACGGGCTAAATAGGCCGTTCAGTGGCTAAGAGCACTGGCTTTGTGGTAGAGGACAGGCTTCAGCTCCCAGCACCCACACAGAGACCCACAACCATTCCTGACTCCAGTTCTAAAGGATCCAAGACCTGCCTCTGACCTCTGTGGGCACTGCACACATGTGTACTCACATACGCAGACATGCACACATATAAAATAAACCTTAAGAACAAAACCCAAGGTGTACACCATGACACCAAGACTGCCCCACATATACATGTGTAAGTATGTATACTGCATGTATACAGAGCCCAGTCATTGGTCTTGACACCTGTTCCCCAGGTCCAGCATGGAGCACAGACAGGTACCTTTGGCGCATCTCTTTACTGCCCTCTTGGTTGCGGCTCCCCAGCTGATGCCGACCTCCTCAGGTTCTTGTCCTTCCTCCTTAACTGCCTGACAGGAAAGAGGGTGAGTTTTCACATAAAGTTACTTATTAAGAGGGGCTGGCACAAGCTGTTCTTTCTAAGTAGCAAGCGCACGGTTAAGGAAGGTAAGGCCATCCATGCAGACAGCAAGTGTTCACAATCTGGCTTCCGGCCTCACCTAATACAACTGGCTCCCCTTTCGTGCACAAGGCCCAGTACCCAGAGAAAGGGAGGCTGAAAGCCTGGGTTGCAAAATGAGATCAACAGGCTGCGGTCAGACACTGCCTGGTGGCATGTAGCCCTAGATATAATCTCCAGCACAGGCAAAAATCAACAAAATTCAAGTATTGTCAGCCGGGCAGTGGTGGCGCACGCCTTTAATCCCAGCACTTGGGAGGCAGAGGCAGGCGGATCTTTGCGAGTTCGAGGCCAGCCTGGTCTACAAATTGAGTCCAGGACAGCCAGGGCTACACAGAAAAACCCTGTCTCGAAAAACCAAAAAAAAAAAAAAAAATTCAAGTATTGTCAGGGTGAACACTCATCTTAGCGTCCACTGCCCTTTCATCAAACACAGGGACGATTGCAGGAAACTTGTTCTTGATTTAGACAGGACAAAAGGCTGAGTGGGGTTCAAAAGGCTTTCATTAGCCTGACAACGGTGCACACCTGTAATTACAGCATTTGGGAAGTGAAAGGGGGCAGGAGATCAAGTGCTCAAGGCTAGCCTGGGCTACAGGAGATCTCCAAAATAAAGGGGGGGGTATGTCGCTGACTTTTCATAAGGAAAAACAAGACATAGGCTGGGAAGGTAGCGAGCTGGTAAATTTTCTAAGTATTCTGGTGCCCTCTGGTGCAGCCAATCAGAAGGCCCTAACCCTCAAGAACCCTGCTCCACACAGGCAAGTTTATGTCAAGTGCTGAAATGAACCAAACAAGACAGAGAGGGGCAGGGAGGCGACATCTCAAGCTGACTCAAGATGACAACCAGGCTCCAGGGGACCAGAACTGGGAGTGGGCATGGACTGTGCAAGAGGCCCTGGGCAGAGTCAATTATGGGGTGGGTTGACAAATTCTTCAGAAGGGTAAACTGGGGTGGAAAAAGGGAAAAGAGGTGTGGACGCAAGGTCATGGAGACTGTGCTATTCAACAAAAGCTTCGCTTCGTGCAAACCCTGGGGCAAATGGAAAGCAAGACACAGAGAGGAGCAGCGGCTGGCCAAGGTCACACAGCCTCGGCTCGCTGGGTCTGACAGTTCAGACCGAGATGGGGGCTCGGGCTGGGAGGTCCCGTGTGAGAGGGAGCAGTTACGTGCCCAGGTCCCCGGCGCCAACGCGATGCCCTCACCTTCTTCAGCCGCTCCATTAACACACTCTTGTTGCCGCCCGTATCCAGGTTCCGCTTCTTCAGCTCCGCCCTCAGGTCGATCACCCGCAGGTCGCTGAGACGCCGCGTCCCAGCATCCGATGCGACCGGACCACAGCCGGGGTCGTCCGACCCGGTCACAGGTTCCGTCATCCTCGCTTCCGCGACTTCTCCACCCACTCCGGAACCTAATACACCCTCCACTCGCCGCTCGCCGCCCGCGGCTGTGGCGGCTATCAGCACAAAATGGCGTCGCCTAAGAGGAAAACGCACTCACTTCCTCCCGCCTCCCTTTGCGGCTGCGCAGGCGCACAACTCTGACGCACTTCGGTCGCACATCCAAGCGTTCTCTAGCCTCAGTTCGCGAATGCGCATGAGCAACCGATCTTAAGCACCGCCCATTTTATTTAGTTTTTGCGGGTGCGCATGCGCACCGCTTGGGTGGCTCAGCATTCATTAGCCTCGATAGTACGAATGCGCATGCGCAACTGGTCCTACGGACCCTTTTTTTTTTTTTTTTTTTTGCCCTTTTGATTTTTGGTGTATGCGCATGCGCGCCGCTTTGACCCGCCCTACATTCTCAACCCGGGTTTGCCACTCGCTTCGCTCTGCGGCTGCGCACGCGCAGCGCTTTGTAGCCGCATCTTCGACGCCGACCTATCTCCTCTTAGCTCAACGCGCAGGCGCAGGCGCAAGCACTGCAGCACGCATGCGCCCAGGCCTGCGCGGAAGGAGATCAGGCGGGATGCGCCTGCGCCCTCCCCGCCGATGCGCTCACGGCGCTTGTGCCGAGGCGTCTGAGGAGCGTCTAGCTCGCGCCTGCAGCGCCTGCGCAGTGACGAGGTGCGCCTCAGGGGAGGCTGGAGCGGTTCCCTCTCAGGCGGCGCCATTTTGTGGTAAGAGAGCCGAGATTAAAAAAAAAAAAAAATCCAAAAAACACACACACGCAAACCCACCGACCCGGTTCTGTGTGAAGTGGGCGACGGAACCAGGGTCCCTGGAATGGCGGAGACTCTGTCGGGTTTAGGAGACGCGGGTGCGGCGGGCGCGGCGGCCGTGAGCTCCGCGGCGTCAGAGACCGGGACGCGGCGGCTCAGCGACCTGCGGGTGATCGACCTGCGGGCGGAGCTGCGGAAGCGGAACCTCGACTCGAGCGGCAACAAGAGCGTGCTGATGGAGCGGCTGAAGAAGGTGAGGTTCGCAGGGGACCCCGCGGTCGCCATGGCGACGCCCACCGCCGGGTCTGGGCGGCCCGAGGCCTTGGCGCCGCGCGCTTCTGCTGTGGCTCCTCGAACGCCGGGGATGAGAATTCAAATCCCGACGCATCAGCGATAGGACCAGGCGAAAGTGACACCACAGACGGGTTCCTGGGATCGAGAAGGTCGCATTTCCTGTGCATGCTTAGTCCCAACCTCAAAGCGGGATGGAGGGGACTCGGCCAAGGTCACCCAGCAGAGTCAGCTTATGATGGGATTTGATCCCAAGCCCTCTTTCGGCATCCCAGATAGAACAAGTGGTTTGGGGTTTTTTGTTTTGTTTACTTTCTGGGAAGACACAGAAACCCGTTAGGAGAACCTCAGGAACCCTCAGAGTTCATAGACAACTGGAGGAGGTGCCCCAGGGGGTGGGGAAAAAAAGTCGAGAAACCGTCTTTAATTCTTTACCAGGACTGGGTTAGGGAAGGTAGGTAGTGGGAGGAAAGAACGTTTTTTTCTGTGCTAAATGTAAGTCAGTTGTGAGTTCAAAGCCAGCCCAGGCTACAGAGGGAGTTCAGAGCCATCCTGAGTAGCAGAGTTCGGGGCTAGCTCGAAGGTGTCCAAAGCCATCCCAGGACTGCAGGGGGGGAGGTGGAGGGAGAGTTGGTGAGGCAAACGTGGGCAACTTAGCAAGCCTGTTTCAAAATGCAGAGTAGGGGCCAAGGGCTACTCAGCTGTTAGAGGGCTGGCCTTGCATACACCAAATGGAGTTCTCGCCCAAAAACCTCCTAAGGCTGGGAGTGGTGGAGGCAGGAGGATCAGAAGTTTGAGGCCATCTTGGGATGTATGAGACCCTGTCTGGAAAAAATAAAAGAGGTTTGAGCACATCATGCTTGCCCAACATTGCAGAGGCCCTTGGAGCCATTCCCCCACACCCCCACTGTAGCACACTCTGTTTGGTGTTGTCAGAGGACTTAACTCCAGCCTTAGCCTTTGCCCCAGGGACAAATAGAGGGGCTCATCTCTATTCCCTCCTTGGTGGCCTAGATGCTCTGTAGACCTTTAACCCCTTCTGAGTCTGTCTCTCAGTTCAAAGTGATAGCACTTAACCTTTAGGGGTAGAGCAAGTGTCACATGAACACCAGCTTGGCATGCAGTCTGATGAAGGTAAACAAACTCAGTCTCCTGGGGACACCTTTTGTCATTTGTAGATTGAGACACTAAGCCCCACCTTGGAAAGCATACTCTGTGTGTGTGTGTGTGTGTGTGTGTGTGTGTGTGTGTGTGAGAGATGCACCTTGGGAAGCTGTCCCCTCTGGCTTTTGGACATTGCCACCTGCCCACTCGCCCCCTGCACACAGGAGCTGGAGATTTATTCCACCCTCCTGGATCCACCCAAACCCTGTTCAGGGAAGATGGTGGGGCAAGCAGGAGGCAGCAATATGAGGGTTTGAGTTCTCTCCCTAGCCAGGTGGGGTGCCAGTTGCAATACCAGTGCTCAGAGAGGCTGGTCTAGACAAGGTGGATGGTGGCTGAAGGACAGCTGAGGTTACCTTCTGGCCTCCACCCTATCAACATGCACAGTGTACATGTGGGCACATAACATACAAGCACACAAGAGGTCAGGGTGAGCACCCTACCTACCAAACCCCGGCCCACCCCCTTTCCATTCTTTGTGGGTATTTAATCTTTATTACAATGGGCAAGAAGTTCCCTTATACTGGTGTCGCCTACAGAACGTGCAGGGTGTGAGAGGGGGCAGCCAGGGTGATGCCCAATTTCCAGAGTGAGGCACCTAGCAGCCTTGGCAGTACCAAGCTGTCTTTTAAGACTGGAAGCTGAGAGTGGGCTTCTAGGCATTGTTCTCATTGTCCTTTTGGGAGCACAGAGAGGCCCTGGTCTATGCTTGTCTCTACTTACACCACTGTAAGTTTCTCAGGTCCAAGGGCAGGTCTGCAGTCCTGTCCCTCTGCCTGCTGTCACCCAGCCGGTTGCCATCTCCTGTTTTGCTTTGTTTTTTTTTTTTTTTTTTTTTTTTTTTTTAACAGAAGAGGGGGGGGGGGGGGGGTAGAGGAGCAGCTGGTGGGGGGGGTTTGCTGAAGTGGCCTGGGAGGGGCAGTCCTCTCATACACCCCTCCCCCCAAGGAATGAAATGAGATACCTTCCTACAACACGACTCTCACCCTGGGGATGTTTGAAAGCTGACTGTTCCCATAGAGACAACAGGGGCCGCTGGTGGCACTTGTCTCTGGTCCCCTGGTGGCTTACCTCTGTGCCCCTCTGCACCGAAGGAAGCCCTGAGAGTCTGGGAAGAGTTACCTGAGCCTGGAGTTCTGAGGCCACTGCTGGTGCTTTTTCTCTGGGGACAGTCAACTTTCCAGGATGAGGGGCATGTTGCCCAGAGGTGTTTCATTTCATTCCCTGGGGGCAATGTAGACAGGGTTGTGAGGAGAAAGGCACCCCAGAGCCCTAAGGGTCATGTAGGCACAGTTGGTTGTGATGCACTTGCCATGCTTGAGGCCCTTGCTGAGCTGGGCCACTGCTCAGCAAATGACATCCTTGGGTGTGAAATGGGACCTCTATAGACTCTTTCCACTACAAGTCTTAGGAGAGGACAGCAAGGTCCCAGGCCAAAAGACACATGCACACGCACGCACGCACACACACACACACACACACACACAAAGTCAGTGTGCCTTGAGGGCAAGCATGGTCTGGGAGCCATTAGGGTTTAAGCCAAGGAAGTTGGAGTCCCCTCTTCCCCCCGCATACAAATGGTGGAGGAGTTGGAATTGCTCTGAGCAGTTGCCTGCATGACTCAAGGAGTCTTCAGGACAGTCTTGCAGTAGTGCTGCTACTGTCATTAGGGATCAAGAGTGCTCATGGGAAAGAGCACTCACAACACAAGCATGAGTTCAAATCTCCAGGTCCCCTATAGAAACCTAAGCTTAGGTACATGCGGCCCAGACCCCAGGAGCCTGTAGGTTGCCAGCCTAGTCCCACATTCAGGGAGAGAGCCCGTGTCGAGGGACTAAGGAAAGAAATGAGAAAGGTGAGACAGCAGCATTACCTTAGAAAAGCCATCAATCAGGTGGTGGTGCCAGTGCCCTGCTGTACCACAGCCTGTTCATGTGCAGCAGGACAACTGTTTGTAGGGTCAGGGTGACTGGGACATCCAGAGAACCAGCCAGGGCATGAGGTGTCCTTTATGATTGGGTTGGAACTGGACACTCTCTGTGTTGTTCAGGCTGCTCTAACTGCAGGCTCAAGTGAGCCTCCCATCTCTACCTCAAGCTATGGGGCTGCCTTGCCGCCTGCTGTTTATTGGTCAGCCTTTCTCCTGCTGTCCCTTCAGGCCATTGAAGATGAAGGTGGGAACCCTGATGAAATTGAAGTCACCTCAGAAGGCAACAAGAAGGTGCCTAAGAGACCCAGCAAAGGTACGGAGCCTCTAGGCCACTGGGTCAGTGCCATAGGTGCCCTGTGGGTGCAGAGCCTTCAGGACATCCTGCCTGCTTGCCTGCTGTCCCTGCTGACACACAGGACCTGAGCATGAACTGGGGATGGATTGAGGTATGGTCTTTCAGCTTCACATAGAGAACCTCTCATTGCCTCAGCTGTCAGAAAGTAAGATCCCCCCCCCCCCTCCCTGTACTATCAGACCACCACACAGTTCATTCAGACCACACATCGGGTCTCCTCTACCCCCCCTGCCCTGTGTCTGTTCACAACTGCTGTCTCCAGTTCTGGGCACTTCCCTACCAGTCACCTACCTTGTCTTGCTGTTTGTCTGGCATTGACTCATCATCTTTCTGAAATTCGAGTTCCAGGAACTTGACAGAATCAGGTGGGTTCAGGCTATTGAGGATGATCTTGGTCACTGTGAGGTCGAACTGGTACCTGGTGGGGTGGGGTGGGGGGGGGCGGGGCAGGGTGGCACATAGTAGTCATGCTGCCCACCTGGGGCGATGTTGAAGGGAACTCCACTGACCTCTGCCCTAAGGTGCTGTTTCAGCCTTGCTTGGGAGTGCCCCAGGCTCTCCTATTGTACTTGTTTTCTGCCTTTTTAGTAAAAACAAATGTTTCTTCTGATGTTTTGCCAGATGGATGAGTTTAAGTGCAAAGTTGACATTCCTTCCCAGTCTGAACTGGTACAGTAGGGGTGTACCTGACTTCTTGTGTGTCTGGTCACTAGAAAACAGATACATGCACATATACTTTCATGGATGTACAAGGCGCTAGTACAGAACATGGTGGTGCAGAGGCAGGAGGATCTCTCAGTTCAAGGCCAGCTTAGTCTACACAGTAGGTTCAGGCCCAGAACTCCACAGCTATGGCCTGGGACGACTCACTGGCACAGTGAGAGCGCTGCTGCGTAAGTGTGAAGGTGAGTTAGAGGCCTCAGGGCCCACATGTAAGCCTGGGACGGCTGCCTGCACCTGCAGCCCTCGTGATTGGAGGTGGAGATAGGATGATCCCAGGAGCTAAGCCTGTGGCCAGCCTAGGTTTAGAGTAAGTGGGAAACCCTGTCTTAAGATCTGGAGAGTGGTAGAGGAGGATTCTTGCTGTCCTGCCCCTCAGGCATGCAAACCATTCACATATGTGCACTGTACACAAGTTTGTCTTGTTCAACAAAATCCTTAGTGTTCTTTATTTCCCTCAGTATGGCAGGATCATCTCTCCTCAGCTGGCTCTGTGGCATAATGGACAGTATTCCCAAGTACTTGCCTAGCATTCCCAAGGTTCTGGGTCTTAGCTCCAACACCAATACTGTTCCAAAACAAAAGGTTCACTGGAGGCAGGGGCAGGGTCATTGCACGTTTGGGGCCAGCTTGGATAAAACTGTCTCAATAAAACCTCCCCAAAAACATCAAGGGACTGGAGAACTGGTTTAGTGTTTAAGAGCACATATGCTCTTGCAGAGGACCTGACTTGGTGCCCAACAGCCACATCAGGTGGCCCATAGCTACCTGTCAGTCCAGGGCCTGGGGACCTGATCTCTGTTCTGGCTCAGTGAGCATTATTGCACATTTGGCAGACACATGAAAATAAAAAGTTTACAAAAAAACTTTACTTGATGCTATGGATGAATTAACTAGCCTTGTTTGTTTTTTTTTTTTTCAAGACAGACTCTTACTACATAATCCTGGCTGTCCTAGAACTCACTCTGTAGACCAGGCTGGCCTTGAACTCAGAGATCCGCCTGCCTTGCTTCCCGAGTGCTGGGATTAAAGGCGTGCGTTAATGCAATTGTGTCCATTGCATTTTTTAATTATGTGTATATGGGAGGAGTATGTGCAGATTAGCTTGGTGCCCATAGAGGCCAGAAGATGGCATCAGATCCTTCCCCAGGATGTGGGTGCCAGGAATTGAACTCAAGTTCCCTGCAGGAGCACTATGAATGTGCCAGCTCTCTAGCACACCATTTTCTATTTATATGCATACTTTAACATGCATATTTTGTGCATGTCAAGGTCGGAGGACAGCTTTTGGGAGTCTTGTCACCTTCCATCATGTGGGTCCCAGGATTTGAACTGGGTTGTCAGGATTGGTAGTAACCACCTTTACCCACTCTTAATTACATTTTATTGCTTTGAAGACACATCATGACCACCACAATTCTTTTTATTTTTAATAATTTATTTTTTATTTCTTCAAGTTACATCTCAATCACAGTCCCCTCCCTACTCCCCCCTCCAGTCCCACCCTTCCACCCTCATCCCCCTGAAGACCACTGCAATTCTTATAAAGGGAAACATTTAATTGGGGGCTTGCTTACAGTTTCAGAGGCTTAGTCCATGGTCATCATGGTGGGAGCAGACAGCCATGTCACTAGAGCAGTCTCTGGAGAGTTATGTTGGGCCTACTGTGGGCTTTTTAACCCTCAAAGCCCTCCCTCAGTGACATACCTCTTCCAACATGGCCACACCCCCTAATCCTTACCAAACACTTCCACTAACTGGGGACCAAACTTTAAAAATACATGAGCCAGTAGGAGCTGTTCTCATTCAAAGCACACCTGCTGTCATCTTACCAGTCCTAGGCCTCATTCTGTTTCAGCAGACTGACACCTATCCTCCAGGTGTCAGTGCCCATCTGTCACTTTCTGTCACCCTGAGGTGGGGGTGCACTTCTTGAAAGTTTGCTGTTGCTATTCTATCGGCTGTGACTCTAGTCTGGTCTTGAACCTCTGGGCTCGAATGTTCTTTGTGCCTCAGTCTCCCAGCTAGCCAGGATGGCAGGTGCCTACCGCCACATCTGGCGAAAGAATATATAGTTTTGCAACTCACTAAAGGGAGACTTTGGCATTCTAAAGTAGGTGCTGACATGGGGCCTGCTTTAACCCAGGCTGTCCTCCAACTAGTAGTGTGGTCCGGGGTGACCATGAGATCTGGTCACCTGAGCAATGTGTTCTTCTCCCCCCCTGCCCTCCTCCGGTGGTTTTCTGTGGTGAGTTGGTAGGGTGTGGGCACTCTGGTTTGCCCAGGCAGCTGAGGCTGGGTTTGTGCGCTGTGTTGTGTGTGTGCTGCCTGACTGCTGTGGTCATGCTTGTCAGGGGGACTGCACTGTGATTGACAGGAGCTTTGCTTTGAACTAGGCAGGCCCCAGCCTTGTCATCAGGTGATATAGATGGGCTGTTTGTGCTCAGGATGATTTCATTCTGTATATTGTGTGAGGAGGTGAGCAGAAGAAAAAACCAGAGCATTTTAGAAAGATTCCTGTCACCCATGAAAGTACAGGGTGCCAACCACCCCCAGGGGCTTTGCTCATTCTAGAACCCTAACTAATGTAGCACCGGAACTGCATACTCTCACTCCCCTCCCCCCCCCCCCCAGCTTACCTTGGAGGAGCTGACTTTAGAGCTATGCAGTGCTTGAGAGAACTGCTTTTGAGTTTGAGTGGTTTCTGAGTGTGCATGCTTGCGCCCTGCAATCATGTTGTGACCAGAGGACAGGGGTCTGTTATTTTCGTCCTCGTACTGAGTTCTCAAGTACCCTATTGGGTTTTGTTCAAGACTTTTGGCTGAGAAGTTACCTTCACAAATAAACTCAGTGGATTGAAATTCTAGGACGGTCTGTCTCAGGGTATGTCAGTGCCCTCTCAGTGACCATGGAAGGTTTTGCAGGATCTTAGAAAACCAGAGTGATCACCTCTGTGGAGGGCATTGTGGCTGGAAGTGGGCTTGATTGTGCTAGCCTTTAATCCCAGCACTTGGATTTCTGGATCCTGCTCTATTGAAAGCAGCCTGGTCCATATAACAAGTTCCAGGCCAGCCAGGGCTGCTTAGCAAGGCTCTGTCTCAGACGGAGTTGGTGGTGGAACATGACTAGGAAGAAGGCCAGATGTTCTGAGCATGGCCTCCCCCTGTGCTCTGCTTTGAGGCTTATGTTTAGGGTTAGTTTCATGCTTAGGAAAAAAAAAAAAAATCTCAAGAATCCTGCTTGGATTCTGTGATGGTTTAAATGAGAATGTTCCCCCACAGGCCTCAGGCATTTGAGCACTTGGTTCCAAGTTGCTGGTTGGGGAGGTTGAGGAGTTATGGCCTTTCTGGAAGCAGTTTGTCACTGCAGAGAGGTTTGAGATTTGAGTCTGTCTGTGCCATCTGTCTGTGGCCATTACCACCATCCTCCCACCCACCCTCCCACCCAGCTGCCTGCCCCTTCCCCATGTTTACTGTGCCTGCCCTTCCGCCATGCCTCCCTGCAGCCAACTCTTCCCTCATTTGCACTTGCTCATGATGTTTTATCTAGGGCAAATTAACGGATAAGGATTTTCATGGTATGATATTGACTGGCCTGGAACTCACTGTGTAGTCCAGCTGGCCTTGATAAAAAGCAGAACACTCTGGCTTCCACACATAGGCACATTTATGCACACACATATAAAACTTAATAAAGAAGTTAAGGAATTCAACAGCCCCACAGAATTTATTCTAATAGAGATAAGGCCAAGTGCCATTGCTAAGAACATTATATACTGTTCCAGGGTGGGAAGGAAAAAAAAAACATTGCTCTCTCCTTGGAGGGAAGAGCTATAATAACAAAATGCCACCTGCCCAGTCTATCAGAGCTGACGAGTGTGTGTGGCCAACTGTCCACAGGGTGGGGTGAAAGAACAGAGGTGCACAAGATCCCAGGGCCTGGTGTTCATGGGCAGTGAGATGAGGTTCTAACCGGGGTTGCTGATTCATCCCCATGACCTAGCACCCAGAAGCCAGAGGCAGGAGGATCGCTGCAAGTTTAAGGTCAGGTAACTGGGCTGACATACAACCTCACCTCAGTTCTGTAGGGAGACTGTTTCAGATACAGCCCCCCCCCAATCTAAGTTCAGGGGTGCAGTGTGACTCCATGGTAGAGCATCCCAAGCACAGGGGGAGATAGGATACTGCTTGAAGAGAGGCTGTTGTTGTCTCTGAGAAGAGAGATGTGAGGGTTGACCTGCTTACATGTTTTGCTATACCCTGAGTAATATGGGCTTTGACATAGAATAATATAATGATTCAAAGTGTGTTTTGTGCCCACCCACCCCCAAGTGAGAACCCATGCTCAACACCACAGAACAAGAGACAGGCATGGTGAGCTCTTCAGTTGCTAGTCCTAGGGGTGTAGTAGTGTGGTGGCTAATGGGACTCTGGAGTGCTGCAGAGCTCAATGTGGCCTGGTCACTGCTGTGGGGCTGCCAAGCTAAAGAGTTACATCCTGCCCATGTCTTGCTATTCTAAGATACATTCTATGATAGATCTGTGGGAGGGCTTAGTGGATAAATGTGCTTCTGTACCTTTACCTGGTGGCCTGAGTTTGATTCCTAGGACCCACTTGATGGAAGGAAAACCAACCCCCACAGATTGTTCTTGTACCTCTACACAATACATGTGTGATGTGGCATGAGCACACACACAAATGTAAAACCTAACACTTTTAAAAGGTTTTTTTTCTTTTCACAAATATGCAAAATGCAAACCCTGAAAGAACTTGGCACATGTCACTGGTTAGGACAGGACAATGGAGAAAAGCCAGTTCAGGGAAGAGGAGCTAGAGGCATCCTCACAGTCTCTACCCAAGTTAGGGTGGGGGTAGGGAGCGGACCTTGTAGGTGGGAGGTGGGATTTCGAACAGGGGCAAGACTGGACACTGCCGCTGGTGGAGTGAGAGCACTTTACACAAGCATGGATCTATGTAGATACGACGTGAGCTTGACCAGATAGACTCCGATTGAATTGGGTACGCTGGTGGTGGGGCTGGAGAGATGTTCAGCACAATTCACTGGGTGCTTTTTCAGAAGATCCAGGTTCCATTCCCAGCATCCACCCAGTGACTCAGTCATTTCTGATGCCTCCTTCCTGCTTCTACAGGCAGTACACACCATGGTGCACAGATATTCTTACTGGCAGGACACCCATGCACATAAAAATAAGTAGATAAGTGGGGTTTTGTTGTTTTTCTTTTTTTTTTTTTAAGGCCAAGTGGGCTGGGCAGTGGTGGCTCACATCTTTGATCCCAGTACTCAGGAGGCTAAGTCTGGTCTCTGTAATTAGAACCTGCCTCAAGGAATTTGGAAGGTGGTAGTTTTCTATATGCCTTCGACAAAAACACATCTTGCCCAAAACCTGTCCTCACTGTTCACTGTAGTCCTCTGCTCCTGTGGGTGGCCAGTAGCTGGCTACTGATGCTGCCCAAGTGGTGCTGATTTGCTTTGTTGGTTTGGGTTTTGAAGACAGGTTCCGTGTGTAGCCCAGGCAAGCTTCCAACCCACGATCCTCCTGCCTCAGAGCTGGGGCGGCAGTGTAAGGCAGGATATGAACAGCCAACATGGCGTCTGATCCCCTGAAACTGGAGTTGTCAGCAAGTGGTTGTGCATGCTGGGAATTGAACCTGGGTACTATGCAAGAGCTGCCAGTGCTTTAACACTGAGCCAACTTTCCAATCCCTAGTGCATTCACTTTATTTCTTTTTTGCTGTATGTGCATGTGTTGTCAGAAGCACACTTACTGAAGCCGGGTCTCTCCTTCCATCATATGAGTTGTAGGGATTGAACTCAGGCTGTCAGCCTTCATGACGGGCTTTTCCCTGCTGAGCCCTCTTGCTGGCCTAATGCGCACATCTTTTGCTTGCCTGTGGCCATTTCCCAGGTCATTTCCACCCTGTCAGAGTTGATGTAAGCATCGCAAACACAGTGCCCTGAGACCCCTGGGACCTGGCTAGGGTGAGAGGCCAGGTCTGTTCAGTGAGCTGCAGGGCGGGTTGTGGGAGCTGAGCCGTCCGCTCACACGGCACAGGCTGCTGGCCTCATGCCCACATGCTGTCTCTTCAGGGAGGAAACTAGAAGACGAGGGTGTGGAGGACAACGGCCTCGAGGAGAATTCTGGGGATGGGCAGGTATGCATCAACGTTTCAGTGGATGAGGAGAGGGAGAGCCGTGATGGCGGTGAGCCAGGACAGTGTCCTCTGTGTTGCAGGAGGATGTGGAGACCAGCCTGGAGAACCTGCAAGACATGGACATGATGGACATCAGTGTGCTGGATGAAGCCGACATTGACACTGGCAGCATGGCGGACGGTGTGGAGGAGGAGGAGGAGGAGGCCGCACTCCCTGAAGGCCTGGCACACGGTTCCGAGCTGGTCGAAGGCGACCTGAAGGGGCTCCCAGAACAGCTGCAGGAGCACGCTGTAAGCAGCTGGCACTGGGTGGGGCACTGAGTGGCCTGCTGCATAGTTCAGGCAGAGCAGGGTGATGGGTAGCTGCTGCTGATCACCTTCCCTTGGGGAGCCTGAACTGTGGTGTGTGAGTACGTCCAACTTGAGTGACCAGTCTGCTCAGCTTGCTGTTGCCCTCTAGCCTCTCTATGCAAGATGTGGGAGATGATAGCCAGGTTGTGATGGTTTAGAGTGGCCTGCTAGGTGCTGTGTTGCATCCACAGGCACAGACACTGTCATTCTGGTGCTAGAGGAAGGAGTGTAGGTAAATTGGTTAGGAATGTCCCCAGGTAATGTGTGCCTTTGGCAAGTGAGGGTTCAGGCATGCTGTGGGGTACAGGCTCTCAGGCCTTGAAGCAGTCTGTGCTGAAGGGCTTATGGGCACAGTTGGTGTCTGCCTGGAGAGCGGAGAGTGGGAAATGAGAACCCAAGGGCATCTCTCTGTGCGCCACCCCCCCCCCCAGTGGGCCGCCAACCTCAGAACCTCAGGTCTCCTGCAGGGAACTTTCTGTCCTGCCGAGAGGATTGACCAACCCTGTCCCTGTGGGTAGCTCGCTGGCTTTGAGTGGAGGGTTTGATCTTGCACTGTGAGAATACAAACAGGGTCTCAGAATCTGCTTCTAAAGGCACACCCCAAGTGTTGGGCTCTTTGTTAGTAAAGGCTTGGGAGAATGCTGACTGGCTGGTGGGGGACTCCTGCAGTGTGAAGGGAATGGGATGGCAGGAGAGCATCAGTGTGAAGGGTACCAAGTGCCAATACTGTGTGACCTTTAGCAGGTCATTAATCCCTTCTGGGCTTTGGTTACCAAAACTCTAGGTGTTACAAGTAAATGGTTGATGTTCTGGCCCTTCCCATGTGCCTAGACCTGTGATTGAAGTTTACAAAGCAAACTGTGCCTGTCACTGTTGCTCTTCAGGGCCAGAGGTGAGTGTCCCAGCCAGAACCAGCCATCCTCACAGCCAAGCAAGCTTGCCAACCACTGACCTAGAGTGGTGACCACGCTGGTCACAGCAAGTGCTACTGCTACTGCAGTCATAGCAGACTCAGTACCCATAGTGAGGAAACGGCATCATGGGGTTGGTCGCAGGCCGGATGTACATGCAGTGAGCATGCTGTTTGCTGTGTATGACTCTCCTGATGGGAGACGGTTGAGTCTTAGGAAGAAAGAGATGGGGGCTGGTCGTCAGTGAATGTGCTATATACTATTAGACCGTCCTGACTGGGCAGAGAGCCCCATCTTTGGGGGGGGGTGTCTCTGTGGCTGAGCTACCACTCATCCCTCCCTTGTTCTACTGTATAGGAGGCAGGATACCTGGTACCGGGGGCCAGTGGGGCTGGCTTCATAGTACCCAGACTTAGCCAGGTGGAGGGAGGTAGGTTCCACTCTGCATTCCGGTTCTGGAAGTAATTTCTGGAAGAGTGGCCACAAGTCTGCTCTTCTGATCATCTAGAGAGTCTGAGCAAGTGATGTCTTCCACCTCACCACACTGGAGTAGCACTCTTAAGCCACAGTGGTATGGAGACTGTCCCTTCACCTGTGACATTATAAACTATGCTCTCCCTTTCCACAGATAGACGACAAGGAAGCCATTAACAATGTAGATACATCATCATCTGACTTCACCATCCTGCAGGTAAATTGTCAGGCATCTCAGTTGTACACTCAGTGTAGCCCAAGTTCTCAGACACCGCCTGTCCTTGGCAGCTCCACCAACTAAAGTCACCTCATCAGACAGTGAAGTGTTGGAGGCTGTGGAGGAAACGCCTGCAGCCTCTGTTGTCTCCTAGTCCGTGTTTAGCAGAACTGGAAGGACACACTGTGCTCCGGCTGTGAGCAGAACGGGTCTTGCCCAAAGAGGTTTGAAGCCCAGTGCTGTCCTGTGGCTGCCAAATGAGAGTGATGCCCGTGGCCCATCCCAGCATTGCACACTGGTTTCAATGTAGGCCTTTCCCTTTTTGATTCTCCTCAAGAGTTTTGGGATATTGGTGTTTATGCTATGAGATGGAGGTCAGGGTTATAGGGCCAGTGTTGGGGTTTTCCTAAACAGCAGCCACATGGTAGTCTGAAGGCCTGTGTGGTTTTCAGAGGTGTGGCCACCACCTACCACCTCACTTGGCTGGAGATGCATACTTGTGGGGCCAAAGCTTTGTGTGTTTTAGGGTGGGACTGCCTGGTCTGTTAGGTTTATTGTTAGAGAAGGACCCTGGGATAGGGTCT
This sequence comes from Lophiomys imhausi, assembly GCA_907164525.1. Taxonomy (NCBI): domain Eukaryota; kingdom Metazoa; phylum Chordata; class Mammalia; order Rodentia; family Muridae; genus Lophiomys; species Lophiomys imhausi. The sequence continues at coordinate 7,292,176 of CAJQZJ010032834.1, forward strand.
CCCTGGGAAGGGGCACAGGTTGGGGGGTGGGACAGCTTCACAGATACTGCCCAGGTTTCCCAAGTGACTGTGATGGGCCATCAGTGCAAATACGAAACTTTAGAACAAGCCAGATGTGGTGGTGCATACCTTTAATATCAGCACTCGGGCAACAGAGGCAGCAGATCTCTTTGAATTCAAAGCCAGCCTAGTCTATATAGTGTGTTCCGGGCCAGCCAGGGCTACATAGTGAGACCCTGACTTAAAACAGGTGAAAAACAAGGTGAGTGCTAAAGGATGAGGTGGGTATTTGGCCTCCTAGGAAATGCTGTGAGGAAGGGAGCATTGGTATATTGTTTTCTGGCTGCCACCTGAGCCAGAGGGGTGACTTCTAGGCAAGTCATTGTCTTTGTTTCACAGAGGTGCCCACCACTTGGAGCTTGTGCCTTGGAAGGGAACATCTGTGTCTTTCTTAGTGCGCATCGTTTGATCACAGGGTCATGTGTTAAAGTGAGACACTGCAGGGCATCCCTTCAGGTGGTGCTCTGCCACACTGCTACTTTGTCGAGTTCTAGAGCTTAAGTTACAGTGCAGGCAGGTCACGCCGGGGATCCAGCCAAGCCCTTGGCCTCCCAGTTTGAATTGCAATCTCCAGTCAGAGCCAGGACAGTAGGGAATAGAGCTAAAGGAGTGATTGTCCCAGTCCTCCAAGACAGCCTTCCTACTAAGAGCACACGGGGCACCAACTTGGAGGACAGACCTGCCTCACACACTTGGCCCTCCTTTGTCAGTCTGGTGACGTTGGCCTGTCTAAATGGCACTAACCATGATGCCTTGTGCCTTGGGGGTGTGGTCCTTAGAGGGCAGCAGGCAGAGCCTGAGTCCAGTGGCCAGTGCAGAGAAGCCCAAACTCCACGTGCAGCCTGAGGGACATGGGAAGATGGTGGTTCAGCATGGAGCCAAGGAATGTGGCCTACACTGGGCCTGAAGAAGGGCAAGGTAGAGCACAGCTGGGAAGACAGGGTTCCTGAGACAAGTTGGGTCATCACTTAAGGAGAAGAGTAGTGCCTTGGGTACGAGGACTTGTCATGGTACATCCACTTGGGCCTATATTTTCAAATAGTCAGCATTATCAAGGGCTTGCTGCCAGGCAGTTAGACATGCATGGAGATGGGTGTGAGCAATGCCCCTGATGTCAAGTGCAGTCCAGAGGAAGCTAGAGTGGGAAGACAGGAGGGGCTGCTGGGTGCCCTGCAACAGGGTCAGCAGTGGGCCTGGGGCTGAGTGAGACCGAGGACATCAGAGCAGCTTGCCTTGTGCAAGCAGGTCCTCTCCTCTGGGTCCAGTTTGTCCCCTGAAGTCCCCGTTGGTGACCAGCCGCCCTTAGTTCCCATGACGGTGGAGTGGGGCTGGGTCTGGGCAGCATCTCACTGGTGCTTTCTGTTGCAGGAGATGGAAGAGGCAGCCCTGGAACCAGGTACTGTCCAATGCGGGGCTCAGCAGTGGGTCCGCCCACAGTGGGAGGCTCTTGCTAACCAGTGGCCGCACTCTAGTGCATTGCTCTAGTGCTTTACAACAGTCCAGAGCACACCAGGACCATAGAGATTGGAAACCCAGCCATATCACAAGATCTGTGTACGTGGTCAGCAACCTGTGCGGCGTTGTGCCCACATGGCGAAGACTTTGGTCTCCTGCCTTTAAACAGAAGTGGCAGCATGAAAATGCCTGGATATTACCTGTGGCTCCAGTGATCAGAGCTCTGTGCCGCCAGCAGATCTTGTGATACTGGCAGCATGTCACCATGTGGTGTTGGTACAGGCAGTGCAGGTAGCATAGGGAATACCACATGAACATGACATGACTGGATCCCCCGAAGAGGAGTGCACTTCTGAGAGAGAACCGCAAACAAACACTGTCCCTCTGGGCTGCCAAACTCCACATGCCAGAAGATCCGGCGCTCCGCACGTTAACTGCTCTGTAAGGAAGGCAAAGCATCAGGCAATTAGTGATGCATGAAGGCCAGGCACTCAGTTACGCACTTGGACTCAAGCTGAATTGAGAAGAGTTGATTCATACATTGTCACAGTGCACAGAATGAAGACTCAAGACTCAGAAGGTTGTGGGGTGAAGTCTCCGGGATGCTTGCCTCTGCCCTTAGCGCAGGCTGGGGGCGCCATGGCCGTGGGCGCAGATAGGGTGCAGGCGCTGTGTAGAGGGTTTTCCAATCTCTGTGTAGCCAGCAGTTCTGTCGGTGTGAGCGGGCCGCCGTGCCCGAGCCGCAGTTGTCATTGCTTTATTTCCCTGGTGATTAAACCTTGTGCCATTCTATTCCTGTTAAATCCGTAGAAAATGAGAAAATACTCGACATTTTGGGGGAAACTTGTAAATCTGAGCCAGTAAAAGAAGAAGGTTCGGAGCTGGAGCAGCCCTTTGCCCAGGCCACGAGTAGCGTGGGGCCAGACAGGAAGCTGGCGGAGGAAGAGGACCTATTTGAGAGCTGTGGCCACCCGGAAGAGGAAGAGGAAGAGGAGGAAGAAGAGCAGGAAGAGGAACAAGAGGAAGAGGGAGATTTAGCTTTGGCCCGCAGCAGCGAGTCTGAGTCTCCAGGCGCTCGGTGTCAGTGGAGCGAGGCAGACGCCCCGTTAGCAGTAGTGAAAAGGGAGCCGGCGGAAGCGCCAGGAGGAGGTGCAGGTGGAGCTGCCGGGATGGACCGCGAGCCTGTAGGGCTAGAGGAGCCAGTTGAGCAGAGTAGCACGGCTGCCCAGCTCTCGGAGACCGCCAGCCAGGAGCTGGCTCGAGCGCCCACGGCAGCCCCAAGCCCAGAACCCCGAGATAGCAAAGACGACGTGAAGAAGTTTGCTTTTGACGCTTGTAGTGACGTCCCTGCGGCTCCTAAAGAGTCCTCAGCCAGTGAGGGCGCTGATCAGAAAATGAGGTTTGTTGATTCTCAGTCCTAGACCAGATGCTATCTCCTTTCATTGTGACTAGTGACACACATAAGCTGTTTACAGCCTGCAGTCGGCAGCCATGCTGCCCAGCTAGCTCCTTCAGGCAGTTTCATTTCTTGTTTATTTTACACTGGTTCTGTAATCTTTTTTTTTTTCCCCTCAACCTGCCACGGTTGTTTGCTTTTTAATTCTTCTTAATTATTTTTAGCCCAGCAGAAACTTAATTAACTCCTGTGGGTATGAAATCTTAATGTTAGGTCAGATTTCCAAAACATGTTTGTCGGGGTGTCCTTTTTGAGAGTTAAGTGCCGGGTAGGTATGCAGCTTTGGCGGGTCCTTAGGGCTCTGGGTTTGTCTCCTGCTGCTGCAGCCATCTTGAGTAACACTGTCTCTTGTCTCTAGTTCTGTCGAAGATGACTCGGATACAAAAAGGCTTTCCCGAGAGGAGAAGGGTAGGTCCTTGAGGCGACACTAGTCTCATAGAGTATGGTGGCCCTCAAGTTCATCGTGGTTGGTGTTTCCCCTACGTACACATGCACGATCCTCTTCCCACCACCTTTAACTCTGTGGGCCTTGAGTGTGTTCACAGTCTTTGGTCCTAAGAGTTGGCATGTTCTCTAGGTGTGGTTCAGTTGACAGGTCCTGCAGCAAGTCACTTGCTAAGCAGGCTCTGGTGGCTCAGGCTCTTCCTCCCAGCACTTGGGAGGCAGAGACAGGAGGATGGTGGCAATTTCCAGGCCAGCCTGAGCTACCTTGCAAGGTCCTGTTTCAAAAAAAAAAAGTTTGCACGCTGGGAAATGACAGACCCAGGCCTGCAGTTCTAACCATGCAGGGTCTGGGGAGGGAGGCACAATATGGGCTTGGAGAAAGGTGGTGGCAAGGACACCTTGGCCTGGGGTCAGCTCAGTCGTTCATAACTGTGACTTCTGGGATGTCCTGAGTCCATTTTCAGTGTCATAGGTACTGCCACTGCCTTTTGTGGCTAGGCCAACCCTGGGGATAAAGGGTTTCCTGGGCCTGGCCATACCATGTGGTCCGGGGCATGTGTCCCTGAAGTGCTGGGGAAGGCTGTGCTCTGGTGGTTGAGGTTCTGACTGGTACTCTCTTTCCTCAGGTCGCAGCAGCTGTGGTAGGAATTTCTGGGTTAGTGGTCTTTCATCTACGACCAGAGCCACGGATCTGAAGAACCTTTTTAGCAGATACGGGAAGGTGAGTCACCACTGCCCAGAAGCGAGCAGAGAACCTCACTGCACAAATGTGTCCTGGACCAGGGTTCCACATGTGCAATGCATGTGGTGCTAGCTGTGACCACTGGGTGGCTGCAGAGGACTCACTGCAGTACCTCACTGGGTCACTAATTGTGCTACTGTCATCTGCGGTCATCTGTTTGTAGCTATGGGATTGTCCCATGCTGTGACTGTTGCTCCCACATGAAGTTTAAATCTTAGTAGAGGAACACAGACAGAGCCTTGCATCATCACACCTTCCCATCCCCTTGAGAATCTAGAGCCAGGCAGCCCCTCCACTGGGTGAGGGCGCTGTTCCTCAGCTCCGGCTGCCTCTGTCTGGGAGGGCAACAAGCAGGGCCTCTGGCTGAGGGGAGTCAGAAGACCTCTGTGCACTGTGGCTGCTGGGTCTGTGCTTGCAACTGGATCTGAGGTGGTCTGTCTCCTTCCAGGTCGTAGGCGCTAAGGTTGTGACCAACGCCAGGAGTCCTGGAGCTCGCTGTTATGGCTTTGTCACTATGTCCACAGCTGAAGAGGCAACAAAATGCATTAGCCATTTGCACAAGACTGAACTGCATGGCAAGATGATCTCAGTGGAGAAGGTAAGTGGTCTCTGCTGCAGAGGGGCTGGCGGTGGTACTAGTGCATGGTGGCATTACCTGTTTCTTTCCTACAGGCCAAAAGTGAGCCCACTGGCAAAAGAGTGTCTGACAGGAGAGATGGCGACAGCAAGAAGGAGAAGGCCAGCACTAGTGACAGGTATTCCTGCAGATGACCAGGGCTGTGCTGTCACTGACCACTAACATGTACCATAGATGTCCTTGCACTGAGTGGGTCTCCTCCATCCCCATGTTCAGGATAGCTGTTGCCTCCTGAGGCTTATTCTGAGGCTTGCAGTTCATTTGATCCTAGGTCAGCAAACCTTAAGAGGGAGGACAAAGCCGACAGAAAAGATGATGCCAAAAAGGGGGATGGTGGGAGCACAGAGAAGAACAAGGACATGGATGATCAGAAGCCCGGGCCTTCAGAGCGCTCAAGGACCACCAAGTCAGGTAGGCAGTAACTCCCTTGTCCTGTCAGGTGCTGATTTAAGTGGGTGTCTGAGTTCATCCCTTCCTTCTCCTGTTTACAGGAAGCCGTGGCACCGAGCGCACTGTGGTGATGGACAAATCCAAAGGCGTGCCTGTCATCAGCGTGAAGACATCTGGGTCCAAAGAGAGAGTGGGTGTCAGCACCTACTACAGACTTGATGCCCCAGGGATTCCTGGCCTTTTAGAATGTAGAGAGATGGCATGGCTTCTAGAGCAGCCTACTTGCTACTGGTCTCTGATGGCTACTCTACGCCACCTCCTGTCCCCCCCCTCTTAGAAGCCCACTGTTGGGACAGCTGCAGACCTTTTTAGATCCTGACCACCTTGGTAGATGGGTCTGCCCTCCCCACTTGTGCCAAGCTCCTAGAGGACCACTGGCTTCACATGGCACTAGGGTCCATGGAGAAGGCAGGCAGGTTAGGATTGGCATGTATTTGTTTCAGCCAAGGACTCTGATGTTCTCAAACCTTAGCATGGCACACTGCTGATTGACGGAGGCAGCCTGTCCTCCGAGATTTCTGGCCAGGAGTCAGCAGGAGCCATCACACCTGAGCAGACAGTGCATATGGGGAATTGTGCTGACCATGGAGTAAAGGGCAGGTGGAATTAAGACAGGAGGATTGCCACAGGATGCAGGCCAACCAGGGCTAGGTAGCAAGACACTGTATCCAAAAAGTTTCAATGTAGAAAGGGCTTGTGAGAGCCCTTGTCAGCTCAGAGTGCAGGAAGCTGTGGCAGAAGGACCACAGAGTCCATCCAGGGTTAAACTGTAGGATGCTGTCTCAAGGGGGAAGAGTGATTTAGTCAACTCCATTTGAGCCATTATGTGCTTCTTTGGGTTCCCCTGTCCCTGTGCCAGGTGTGCTACCCTCCTGCTTTAATTTCCTTTTCTCTTTACTAAAACAGGCCTCCAAGAGTCAGGACCGAAAGTCAGCCAGCAGGGAGAAGCGCTCTGTTGTGTCTTTTGACAAGGTTAAAGAGTCTCGAAAATCCAGAGACTCTGAGTCACGGAGGTGAGCGCGTGGGTGTTGCTGAGCAGGCAGGCACTTGGAGGGCCCTGTTCTGTGATGACTGCCTGCTGTATTTCACCTTCCTTGAAGACCATAGAAAGTCACCTGCAGGGGCAGAGGACAGGGAGGATGTTCAGAGGGCACTTCAAGGGCCACACATCCAGGAAGGATCAGGAAAAGCATTGTTTGGGCTACCTAGGCCAAAATGGTACCATTGAGAGACAATTTCTATGTTTTTTGTTTTGTTTGTTTGTTTGTTTTAGACAGTTTCTCTGTGTAGCCCTGGCTGTCCTAGAACTCACTGTATAGACCAGGCTGTCCTAGAACTCAGAGAGATCCACCTGCCTCTGCCTCCCCAGTTCTGGGATTAAAGGCGTGCGCCACCATGTCTGTGAAGAGGCAGTTTCTAACAAGACTTGCTCCAGGAAATGTGTTGAAAGTAGGCACCAGGGCAGACAGTCTCCAAATCTCACACTGCTTCCCAGCATGCTGCAGAAGGGGTGCTGGCTGCTAGGTCTCTCATGCCATTCCTGCTTTGAGAAGGATGGAAGGAGGGGCAGATGGGGTGGCAGCTGTAGTGCTGGTGACCCATCCTCTGTGAATTGTTGTATTTGTTTTTGACCTTGCCCCCTTGCTCCTTGAAGGAGGCTTCTGCTTCACTTGTCCTCCTTACCTGGGCTGCTCCCACAGGGAACGGGAGCGCAGTGAAAGGGAGCAGCGGCTGCAGGCCCAGTGGGAGCGGGAGGAGCGAGAGAGGCTGGAGATTGCCCGTGAGCGCCTGGCTTTCCACCGCCATCGGCTGGAGCGTGAACGTATGGAGCGGGAACGGCTGGAGCGGGAGCGCATGCATGTGGAGCAGGAGCGAAGGCGGGAGCAAGAACGCATCCACCGAGAGCGAGAGGAACTTCGGCGTCAGCAGGAACTGCGTTACGAGCAAGAGCGCCGGCCTGCTGTGCGCAGGCCCTACGATGTGGATGGCCGGTGAGCGGTCAGATACAGGCTGTTAGACTCTGTCTCAGAACACTAGATCTGTGCTCAGACGTGGCAGGGCCCAGGAGTTCAGACTGTGTGTCTGTCTCACAATCTCCCTGACCATCAAGGCCTGCCGAAGACCAGGACACTAGGCACCACTGAGGCATGGGTGGGAGTTTGGGTCCAGGGCTTTATTATACCTTCCACAAGGAGAGCTTTTGCCAGGGACGTGGTTGAGACTTGGAGCCGTGGGGGCTTGGCTTTGCTCCAAGCTCTAGGTGCCTCATGAACTGATGCCACACCTGCCTTACACCATCACAGGCGTGATGATGCCTACTGGCCAGAAGCTAAGCGGGCTGCGCTGGATGACCGATACCATTCAGACTTCGGGCGCCAGGACCGCTTCCACGACTTTGACCACAGAGACCGAGGCCGCTACCCCAACCACTCCGTGGATAGGTAGGCCCGTGACATGTGTTGGGAGGGCTGAGTGCATGGAAACCCTTCTCCATCTGGATCTCACTGAAACCACCTTTTTTAGGAGAGAAGGTTCAAGGTCGATGATGGGAGACAGAGAAAGCCAGGTGAGCACAGCCATGTGATGGATTCCTTGTCTACTGGCCCCGGCTGAGGGAAAGGAAGGGCGCGCCCACTCATTACTGCCAGTGGCACACACTCATTACTGCTGCTCTTGAGCCTTTGTACCTTGGCCACAGTGCTGGCCACTTCCTGCCCTCGTACCCTACCCAGTAGGAAGGTGCCTGCTGAGCCATGTTGAGGGGCCTCACTAGCCCTGCAAGATGGAAGCTCTATGTGCAGTGTACGCTGCTCCCTGGGGGTGGTTGGCCTGAGGCCCCTCTAATTAGTCTGCACGATTGTTGCTTTCCTCCCCTCCATCAAGCATCCGTTGCAGTCCCACCCTTACTGCCCTTGGTTTCCCGTCACCAGGTTGGCACCAGGGTTGTCTGTGGTCTTGTAGCTTTGCTTTACATTGGGCTGCCATCCTAGTGTTGCCACTTTCCACACAGCTATTTGTCCCAGTGTGGGAGCTGGTGATTGGCGTGGCCCTTCCCCCGAGTGTGTGTTCATTTGCACATGCAGTTGTTACTCTGCAAAGGAAGGGCAGGTGACTGTCTGGCTTGAGGGATAGGAAGGCAGAGCTAGAGCTCTGGGCTAGCTCTAGCCTCCCGGGACTGTTTGTGGCCCAGCAAGGACGCTGGGGAGCCAAGCTTCACTTTGTATCTCAGATCTTTCCTCTCTTGGTCTTGAAACAGGGTTTTGATAAGCCAGGAGTTCATGTATGTGGTAGAGGGGAGTGTTGGTTGGTCTCAGATCCTTGAGGCAAGGCTGCTGTGCACAGGCTGGGGCTCCTAAGGAGCCTTGGAACCCTGACCTTTCACAAGGGAGGGCACTGTGACAGCAGTCACCTGGCTTTGTGTTCTAGTAAAACCACATGACCTCTCATCTGGGTTATCAGGGATGATGCTGATGCCCCTTTCTCTGATCTAGCATTACCCTGAGCGTCATGGAGGACCTGAACGCCATGGCCGGGACTCTCGAGATGGCTGGGGCTATGGCTCAAACAAGAGAATGAGTGAAGGCCGGGGGCTGCCCCCTCCTCCCAGGTTTGTGTCCTTACTAATAGCCTGGTCAGGGGTGACTGTCAGCCTGGCCTGGTGGCACCTGAGCCCCCTACCTGCACTGTCTGCTGAGGGCCTGCTGTGGCAGCATGGGTCAGAGGTATCTCTTTCCAAGGGGCAGACGTGAATGGGGGGAGCATGGCAGGAGACTTGAAGATGACCGGGCGTGGCAGGGTGCACCTGACGGAGGAGGCATAATAGAGCGTGAGCACAAGAGGTGGCAAGGTGAGGACCTCATGGGAGCCAGGGCTGCCAGCTGAGAAGGGGTTGGGGCTTGTGAAGAAGGGTGGGGCATGCTGAAGCCAGGGGCGCTTGTCAGCCCATGCCTGCCCAGATTCCTACTTGGACCCATGTCTCATCCTGCAGGTGGTGAGAGGAACATGTCTGCCCACTCGGGGCCTGGCCACATGATGAACCGTGGTGGGATGTCAGGGTAAGTGCTGCACTGCCAAGCTGCGGCAGGGTTGCTCTGCAGTGGTTAACTGGGGACCACCAGCTAAGCTGTGACAGCCTGACAACAGTCCCCTACTTCTCCTTAGGCGAGGCAGTTTTGCCCCCAGCGGAGCCTCGCGTGGCCATGTGATACCACGTGGAGGGATGCAGGGAGGCTTTGGAGGACAGAGCCGGGGCAGCAGACCCAGCGACGCACGCTTCACCCGCCGCTACTGAATACCTATGCCACCCAACTGTTACCTCCATGTCCTGTCAGGACTTCCCTTCCGCCATTGTACAAAGGATTTTTTTATCTGCTGCCATATTGTAGCTTGTTACGATGTGAATTTATTTTGGTTTTTGTTGGTGGTTTTGTTTTTGTTTTTGTAATAAAGGTGTTTCTGTTCTTGTGCCCTTTACTTCAAACCTTCAAGCTTGGCCTATTATTTCCATCAGGAAAAGTGGCACTCCACAAGCAGCCAGAGGGAGTTGCCCTGTGGCGTTAGCATGTGCGGTTCAGTGCCTATGGCTGCCTCAGTCCCCCACACATGCTTGCACTCTGGCTCCTGACCAGCCGTGCTTTCGCTGTGTCTAATGTGGGGTAGCTGCACCACTGGTGCTGAGCTGGAGGGGCCCACAGACAAACCTGGGGCACAGGAAGTAACTGATACCCCACCTGGATCACAGGCAGGGAGACACGTTACCATCTTCTGGATTTCACCAGTGTGACTAGGTGCCTTCAGCAGCCAAAGGGTGGACCCAGGACAAGACAGTCCTATGTTCAGTGAGCCAGCCACTGTGACTGGTATAAACAACTGGGACCCTTTCCTGAGGCAGCTTATGTCCTATTGGCCATGGTAACAAACTGCAGAGCTCTATGTGGCAGAGGCTGTGCCTGGAGAGCCTGGGTGTGTGCAGTGACAGCCCTAGGGTGGCCTAGAGTCCTTGGCCCTACCGCTCTTCATGCTCCAGCCCTGGCTGCCAATCACAACCTTCTGAGGTACTCACTGAGGGTGAGAGGGCTTTCAAGGCCTCATACAGCTGGTGCAGCACGGGACAGGAATGCTGGGGCAGAGTCCCTGGGAAAGGACAAGTGTGGTAGAAGTTAGGCCTACTTAGTGAATTAGTAGGCTGTTCAGATTAGCATCTGGCAGCACATAAGGAGGAGCTTAACGTTCCTGTAACCTGCTGAAATGGACAAAGCCCCCATGCCCAGTTGAGGGCATGTTGCTAAGAAACCACGCAGATGAGGTTGGTTGCCATGAGAAACAACAGGACTGCTGGACACAATTGTGGACCCAAGATCATGAGATAATATGACATATAGGCCAGAGAGCTGCACGTGGCCGCTCTCTTCCTCCTGCCCTCACCAACTGAGAGGTCACGCTGGAGAAGTGCACAAGGTATGGCATAGTCAAGCCATTAGGCTGCAATGGTCATAAACTGAAAGGCAGAGTCCAAGGCAGACTTTTCATTGCAAGTTAGCCCAAGAAAGACCTTTTGCCGTAATTCAGCCTATTAAGGTTGGCAGCAAAGCAGGTGGAGTTTGGAATCTGCTTTAAGAAGCTTTAGGCCGTGAAGCCTATGGAAAAAGCTCAGTTTGGCAGTTGGAACAGACTGACTTTATAAACTGGCCACAAGTTGGTGGTTGAAATAAATTGGCCTTGTGAAATGGCAAAGTAAGGTCCAACCAACTTCAATCTTGAAAGGTACTACCTGTTGGGAATGTCGTAAACCAAGTCACCCTGCGAGGACCTATGATTAAAGAAAATTAAAATGGGGTCAGTTAGGTGTTTGTAGATAGGTATTAAGGTGTTTTCCAATTCTGTTTTAGGTTATAGGATCTAGGTATTTTATAGGTGTTTGATAAGTACTAATAAATATGTTTATAAATAAAAATATTCTGTTCCAGATAAGGTTGAGAGGCCTGAATGGCTATGACCAGTCTGGAATGGGACTGTCAAAAAGAACTAGTCCACTGCAAATGAAGCCCCTGTTCAAGGCCTCCCCAAGTCCATGCTCCTGGCACCACAATACCTTCTCCATCCTTTATGTGTGCTGGAGAGATGGTTCAATGGCTAGGAGCACGAGATCAGATCTCAGCACCCATGACAGGCAGCTCACGTCTGGACAGTGCAGGTGTGGTGTCCATGTGCATGCACACACGGAAGCACACTGTGCACGCAAACACATGGAAGCACATTTTGTCAAAGTGATCAAAGACTTATCTGGGAAGAGGGACGCTGAATTGAGAAAATGCCTCCATCAGATTAACCTGTGGGTCTCTGTCTTGACTGATAACTGATGTGGGAGGCATCTACTCCGGGTAGTATGGTCCTGGGTATTGTTGGAAAGCAGGCTGGGCAAGCCCATAAACAGTGCTCCTCCATGGCCTCTACTTCAGCCCTGCTTCCAGTTTCCTGCCCTGACGTCCCTCAGTGATGGAATATGACCTGAGAGTAACAAGCTGAAATCAACCCTTCCCTGTCCAAGTTGGTTTTTGTCATGATGTTTTATCACAGCAATAAAAACCCTAAGACACACACAATTTTTAAAAACTAAAAGGAAAAAAAGAAAACCAAAAACCTTTCCAAGTTCCAAGCATTACTTCTGGAACATAGGGATCACCGAGGGCCAAGACTCCCCCCATAAAGCAAAGGCTGCCAGAAGCCAGGATGCCCAAAAGCCCAGGCAATCCAGGTCCCTCAGGCCCACTCTACATCCTCCCACGAGAACACCAGTCTGGGACCGTTCCCAAGTCTTTTATTGGGCCAGAAATGCTGGAAGCTGCCCTCAGAGTGGTTGAGTCTGTGGCATCCTGGTCTTGCACCACCCCCCCCATAACACTGAGGCAGGTGGCATCCGTTACTTGGTGTGTTCTTTCACGTACTCCCAGCCCTCCTTGGAGTATTCTTGGGCCTTGGAGGGGGCCACGGACAAAGCTGCCATGACTGAGATGATGCCTGCAGGGACAGTGCATGAGTGCCAATGAGGCCCCACCTTGCCAGAGCCACTCAGCCAACCCCCTGGGAAGTGAATAGCGGTAACTGGAGCAGGACTGGAGCCAGGCCTGCCTCGTGGACAAGCTGCAGTGTGGGTCTAAACTGCTACCCCTTCCCAGTGTCCTGTGTTCAGATTTTTTTTTTTTTTTTTGGTTTTTCGAGACAGGGTTTCTCTATGTAGCCCTGACTGTCCTGGACTCGCTTTGTAGACCAGGCTGGTCTCGAACTCAAAGAGATCCACCTGCCTCTGCCTCCCAAGTGCTGGGATTAAAGGCGTGCGCCACCACCACCTGGCTGTGTTCAGATTTTTAAAGGCGGGCTTCATCTCACTATGTAGCTCAGGGTTAGCCTCAAACCATCAATCCTTCTGCCTCAGCTCTTCCCACTGCTGACATTACAGACATGTGCAACAATATCCAGCTTTTGTTTTCTGGAGACAGGCTCTCATATCCCAGGTTAGCCTAGAATTCCCAACGTAGTCAAAGATGACCTTGAATTCCTTCATCCTCCTGCCTGGACCTTCTGAGTGCTGAAAGGGTGGACCTATGGCTACACCATGCCTAATTTATGAGGTGCCATAAATTAGATCTTCACGCATGCTAGGAGAGGACTTTCCCACTGAGGTACAACCATAACCCCTTGATTTCTTTCAGATTTTGTTGCTGCTGTTTTTCCTGTTTCCAAGACAGGGTTTCTCTGTGTAATTCTGGCTGTAGCTCAGGCTGGCCTCACAATCCTCCTGCCTCAACCTCCCAAGTGCTGGGCATGCTGAAGTTATAGGAATGGGCTGCCACACCCAGTCCTTTCTACTGAGCTCTGTAGATGACATACAGGCAAGCAGGGAGGAGTGCAAAGGAGCAGTGAGGTAATCAGGGCTGGAGTGCAGGAGCCTACCTGAGTTCCAGGAGTCTCGGAAGTTCGGAAAGTTAATCTTTGGAGGGGCTGGGAGCTATGAAAACAGAGGAGCACAGGGGCTGGTGTGTGGGGATAGGTCACAACCTTGTCACCCAAACCCAGAGACACGGAACTCCACCAAGTAGGGGTGGAGGAGACCCCAAGGATACCAGAACCGACCTGTAAGCCCCATCCTCACTCCCAGCCAGGGTACCTGTGGCATCTCCAGACCCGTCTGCTGGCACACGTACTGGCTAAACTGGTACATTGCTGGCGGTACCACCTCCTCAGCTTTCCTCAGGGCAGCTTCGCTCTTGTCACTAGGCCCCAGCAGCTCCTGGTCATACACAAGATAGACGGCTCCTCCCGCCACGCTTCCCTTGATGAGGAACCTGCGGGGAGACAGGAAGGGACAGCAGTTGTGGGGGCAGGGTGTCCAGGGACCTGACAGTCTACCAAGTGACACGCTGGGATCATTCCACACAAGGATCATTCCATTTGCCATCCTGCAGAGAGCAGAGGACACGTATGATCCCTGACACAAAACCTTCCAGGGAGTCCCACGGAGCTCCCAGCATGTTATTCAAGTAAGCTCCGGAGAGAGGCAAAAGGCAGAATTTCCTCCGAATCCCAACTGCACAAAAGAGTAAGCTGTAGGTGGTAAGGGCTGGCTGGGAGGGAAGTTATCCAGTTAGCTCTACCAGTAAGCCTGTTACCCTACAGAGACCGTGAGAAGTGGTCCTGACACTACCGGATGTGGGCAGGGCACAGATGCCTGCAGCGGGAAACTTTCTCCGAAGGCTCAGGGCCTACCCAATTCTCCACGCACCTCATTAGCGACCACACTCGAGGAACCATAGTCAGTCTCTCGCTTCACTCCCCGCGCAAGGACAAGCAATTTGCCCGCCGCTTCCGGTCGCTGGTGCTGCTGAGTCTCCTGGGAAATGTAGTCGTCGCTGTCAGTCGCAAAGGACTATGGAAGCGGCAATAGCGATAGACGCAGAATATCGAAGGCCGTGGCTGCCGCGATTCTTTCTGGGAAATGTAATAGGCCGATCAGAGAAGGGCTAGGCCGCGAAGGCTCCTGGGAAGTGTAGTCTGGAGGAAGGACGGAAGGAGTCCTTGGAGGACTCTGATAGGATCCCCGCGCCCGCGCGAAGGATTGAGCATCCCTGAGAAGCAAGTTTAGGAGGTGGTTACCACGGCAACGCGAGGGCGGGATTGTTTGGAAAAGCTGATCTTTCGGTTACGTGAGCGTCTCGGGGTGTGGCTTTAACCTAGGAGGCGTGGCAAAGGCCGCAGGTGGCCCAGCCGAGCAATGCCAGGACGCCCTGTCCCCCGCCCACTAGGGGTCTCGAGGTCATGTGATACGGGGTTAGCGTTGGGTGGTCCCGGACGAGGTGCAGAGTCTAGCAATAGCAGGTTGAGAGATGGGGCGGAAGCGGATAGCGGTCAACTTTGCAAAGAAAGCAACGAGGTGATGACCGTTCCGCTGTAAGGTGCACCATGAGCAGATGAGTGCTCGGAAGCCTCTTTATCCAGCATGGAACTACAAACTCCCTAGATCATGGAGCAGAGTTCTCAAGAGGATTTGAATGCTACATTCCTGCATTAACTGCTGCTGCAGGCACAGGCCGACCCACCGTTTATCTGCCCACCCACTCATGTATCCACCATCCACCCGTTCGTCCACCTACCCGTACTTCCACGCATTCATCTACCCACCCTCCCATTCATCCATGCGTTCATTCGTGCATTCATCCACCCACTACTGCCCATCTGCTTATTCACCCACCCAACCATCTATCTGTAAAATGGCTAGCGTTTTAAGAATAGTAACCAGTTCTCTTAATTCCCTGCCAGCCCTCCTCCTAACTTTCTATCCCAGCCCCTTCAAACATTTCTCCCAACCTCAGTTCCCCAATAGTGTGTTTAAACAGTCCCTTCTCTGTTTTCCCAATAAATTATAGCCTATCAGCTCAGCTAGGCTTCTCCTGCCTAGTTTAACTGCCTCCTAACAATGTCTTCTCTACCAACTGACTTCTCATTCTCCCTCTGCTCACCACACTCCAAGCCTCAACTGGCTTTTGTTTTTTCTTGACAGGATTTCTGTGTGTAACTGCCCTGGTTGTTCTGGAACTCTCTTTGTAGACAGGCTGGCCTGCCTCTGCCTCCTGAGTGCTGGGGTTAAAGATATGCACCACCATGCCAGGCTTTTTTGGATCCTATTCTGTTCCCAGAAATCCAAGAGGCAACAGTCACTGAAGGTCATAGGGTCAACAGTTCTAACAGCTAATATATAGATATATTTTATATATATAGCATATAATATATATGTTAGCTGCTATATATTATATATAATATATATATTTTTTATTTGGTTGTTTTTGAAAGAATTTCTCTGTGTAACAGAGCCTGCCTCTACCTTCCGAGTGCTGGGATTAAAAGAGTGCACTTGGGAGGCAGAGGCAGGCAGATCTCTGTGAGTTCAAGGCCAGCCTGGTCTACAAAGTGAATCCAGGACAGCCAGAAATACCCAGAGAAACCCTTCTCGAAAAACAAAAGGAAACCAAAAAGAAAGCGTGCACCACTACACCCAGCATTTGTGACTGTTTTTAAGACAGGGTTTTAGTTTATGTGCTTGGTCCGTGGCCTCGAACTCACAGAGATCCACTTGTCTGGGGCTCCTCAGTACTGGGGTTACAGATGTGCCCAGAATTCCTCCTTGACCTAAAACTTTATCGTGACACTTTGTCCCCGTCGTCCCCCCCACCCCCGAACTAACATAAACCAAAGGAGAAAAAAAAGAGGGTTAGGTTAGGCCAGATTCCAAATCTTTCATTTTGTTTTGGTTTTAGGTTTTTCGACACAGGGTTTCTTTGTGTAACAGTCCTGGCTGTCCTGGAACTCGCTGTGTAGAACAGGCTGGCCTTGAACTCACAGAGTTGCGCCCGCCTCTGCCTCCCGAGTGCTGGGATTAAAGGCATGAGGTGAGCCACCACACCTGGCCCCCAACCAAATCTTAACCCAAGCTTAGAGACCCAAGGCTACAGCCACGCCCACCCACCTCTTTCATCCCCAACAGCTGAAGCTCAGGCTCACTGTGAGGGCGGCTCATTCTCACAGGTGCCGTACAGCCTCCGGCCACGAGAGGGCGCGCGCGGCGTGCCTGCCTCTCTGGCCGCAGCGGCGAGCGGGCGAAAGATATCCCAGGGTTCTGCGCAGTGCCGTTCTTCCTGTTGCGGCCACCATCGGAGAGCAGCAGGTAAGTGTGTCTCGTCAGGGTGGTATCTGTCGCCATCGGGGCTCCTGGGCCCGCGGGCCGTCTCTAAGGGTGGGCGACCGGGCCGCTCTCAGCGCTTTCTCGTCCCGCTGCCCGCAGCCATGGCCCTGCGCTACCCAATGGCCGTGGGCCTCAACAAGGGCCACAAGGTGACGAAGAACGTCAGCAAACCGAGGCACAGCCGGCGCCGAGGGGTGAGTGCCGGGGCCGCCTCGGCGGAGCGGCAGCCTAGGTCCCTGGTGCTTGGGCGTGCGAGGGAGGGAGGGAGTCGGAGGCGGGAGGGTGCGGCCCGCCCCTTGAGTGCCTTTCGGGTCTCGCCGTGACGGCTCGGGCCGCATCCTCCCGCAGCGCCTCACCAAGCACGCCAAGTTCGTGCGGGACATGATCCGGGAGGTGTGCGGCTTCGCGCCCTACGAGCGGCGCGCCATGGAGCTGCTCAAGGTGTCCAAGGACAAGCGCGCGCTCAAGTTCATCAAGAAGAGGGTAGGTGGGGTGAGGGCGGGCGGCGGCGTGGGCCGCGAGGGCGGCGGCGCTGACGGCCTGCCCGCGACCCCTCCTCGCAGGTGGGCACTCACATCCGCGCCAAGAGGAAGCGGGAGGAGCTGAGCAACGTGCTGGCGGCCATGAGGAAGGCGGCGGCCAAGAAGGACTGACCCCCCCACCCCCAATAAACGTTGTGACCGCACAGCTCCGGCGTGTGTGTTGTGTGCATGTGCGCGGCGGCAGTGAGCAGGCGGGGCTCTGCAAAATCGTCTTTACTCATGATTCTACAGCTGTACGTCGTGGCCTCGCCACACCATGATTCAGTCAGTCCGTCCCCGCCCGGTCACCGCTCCACGGCCAGCGCCTTGCGGTGCTCGCGCACCGGGAAGGCGATGCGGAAGATGTCGCGGTAGTGCTCCACAAAGTGCACCTCCAGGCCCTCCGTGATGAAGGGCGCCAGGTCCGAGAAGTCCTTCCTGTTCTCGGCCGGCAGGACGATACAGGTCACGCCCGCGCGCTTGGCCTGCGGGGACAGGTGGTCACTTGGGCCGAGCCCCCGAGCCTGGCGGTCGAGGGAGGGCCAGGGGCGCGGGCACTCACCGCAATGGTCTTCTCCTTGATGCCGCCCACAGGCAGCACTTTGCCAGTGAGGGACACCTCCCCCGTCATGGCCAGGTTCTGCAGCACAGGCTGCCCCAGAGCCAGCGATAGCAGCGCGGTGACAATGGTGCAGCCCGCGCTGGGGCCGTCCTTGGGAGTGGCGCCCTGCAGGGAGAGCCCGGGACTGAGCGGCTGGGCGACAGGGCGCGTGATGCGGGCGGGTGACATCAGGGGCCTGCCTACCTCGGGCACGTGCAGGTGGATGTGGGAGGTGACCAGGAAGTCATTCTCGGGGTCCTCCTCCATCAAGAAGGCACGGGCGAAGGTGTAAGCGATGCGGGCGCTCTCCTTCATGACATCCCCCAGCTGGCCTGTCACCTCCAGGCTGCCTTCCTTATCGTCCTTGCTGCTCCTGGGCAAGGGCCGCCTCAGCGATGTCTCCACAAACAAGGTGGAGCCTCCTGGAAGAGGGACGTGAGGCTGAATTGGGAGGCACGGTCGTGCCGTCCATCTGCTCCTCGCCTTCTGGTCCCCAGCAGGCACGGGCCAGGCACACACAATGGGGTGGGGCACGGTGCTCACCCATGGCCGTCCAGGCCAAGCCCATGACCACGCCAGCCGGCGTCACGTCGTACATGCGCTCCACGGTGAACACCGGCTTCCCCACAAAGTCCTGTAGGTTCTCAGGTGTCACCTGCACGGTTTCTGCCTCCCCACTCACTATCTTGTAAGCAGCCTTGCGCAGCACCTGCAGAGTGGAAGGGTGTGGGCGGGGCTTCGCTGGCCAGGGGCGTGCCCTGGGCGGTGGGTGGGCCTGTGGGCGGGCTCACCTTCTCCACCTGCTTCTGCAGGTTTCGCACGCCGCTCTCCCTACAGTATTGTTTGATGAGCATAGTGAGCACTGCTGCGGACAGTTGGGCCTTGCTCTCGTCCAGGCCACACAGGGCGCGGGCCTGGGGCACCAGGTACCGCTGTGGGAAGCAGACGTCAGCAACGCCCAGCGTCCCCATCCACTGTTCCCAACAGCCCTGGGGTTCCCAAGTGGCTCTCATCCCCTGGCCTTCAGACACCAGCTCAGCCCTCCCTCTCAGAAGCAGGGAGATGACTCTTGTGCCACAGGTATGAACAGCTCGGAGGTGGAGATCACAGCCTTGTCCTGAGGACCCCAAGAGTCCCCCAGGCTGTGCTCACCTCTGGCCAGGACCTGCCAGGACTCAGGACTACTGTTGGAAGGGAGTCAGGTCTGATCTTGTGTCCCTTCCACCCACCTCGGCGATGGCCAGCTTCTCCTGTGCTACATAGCCTGACACATTGATCATCTCCATGCGGTCCCTCAGTGGCTCTGGGATAGAGTCGGTGACATTGGCCGTGCAGATGAACAACACCTAGGTGACAAGAGGCACAGGATGCTGGAAGCTGGGAGGGCCCTCTCCCATATCCTGCACCTGGGCACATCGGTAGCACTCACCTTGGACAGGTCCACTGGCACATCCAGGTAGTGGTCCAGGAAGTTGGCGTTCTGCTCAGGATCCAGCAACTCCAGCAGTGCCGACGATGGATCCCCTTGGTAGCCTCGGCCAATCTTGTCCACCTGGGTTGGGGAAGGCAAGCACCATGGGACTATGCCTGCTCCCACACCACATGCTGGGCTGGGGGTGGCCTGACCCTCCTGTCCCCACAGCCTCCCCCACCTCATCAATCAGGACCAGTGGGTTCTCAGTCTTGGTTTTCTTCAGACACTGGATGATCTTCCCAGGCATGGCCCCCACATAGGTACGCCTGTGGGAGGCAATGTTAAGTGTGGGTCAGTGTGTTGAACCGAGGCCCACAGTGAACCACCACAGGTCACACAATGCTCTACAGCCAGCACCTGGCAGCACAGTCTGCAGCCATGCCTAGCTACTTTCCTTATGTACTAAGAGGTGGGGCTGGCCTGGGTGACCTTCACA
The DNA here is from genome assembly GCA_907164525.1 of Lophiomys imhausi. Taxonomy (NCBI): domain Eukaryota; kingdom Metazoa; phylum Chordata; class Mammalia; order Rodentia; family Muridae; genus Lophiomys; species Lophiomys imhausi. The sequence goes on from CAJQZJ010032834.1 coordinate 7,311,685, forward strand.
GGGGCAGTAGGCACAGCCTTACCCCTGAGGCCACATTAGTCACCGGCCATGGGGCTGCCAGCTCACTGTCAGACCCATGCTTGTGTCCAAGGCTCAGCAGGGCCGACAGGGCAGGAGGGAGCAAGGGATAAAAAGGGCCTCACCGGAGCTAGGAAGCAGGGGAGGATAGGGTGCTGTAGAGACTGGAAATGACAGGAGAGGTGCAAAACATACAAAATTGGAATGGGACATGAGGGAACTGAGTGGCAGAGTATAGGCACAAGGGATAAACCTCAGTGAGTTGGTGAAGAGACCCCTGCTGCTGAGGCAAAGAGAGAAGGAAGAGGGGGGACTGTGATGTTAAGCATTCTAAATGTTAATTGGTCCTGCTTGCTGTCTGTTACTTACATTGCCTCTCATTGGTTGAATAAAATGTTGAGGCCTGAGATTGGGCAAAATAGAGATAGGTGGGACTAAGGGTAGGTAGAGATAGGTGAGACAGCATCTGGGGAAGGAGCCAGGAGCAGGAAGGAGGAGGAACACATGCCATGGGGTAGATTAAAGAACATTCCATGTGGCCCGAACATTGGCATAGCGTGGAGAATAGCAGTCCAAAGGGACATATATATAAAATTCTGAGCTAGCTTAGATGGACTAGGATTGCACAATTCAGGCCAAGGCTTGTTAAAATCCATTCGGTTTCTGTATGTTTTAGGATTAGCAGCAGCTGAACCAATTAGCAATAATATAAATACTGTTAAACAATTAGCCATTTTTTTTCCACAGGACTGGGCAGGCCCTGGGGGGTGGGAGTCATGGAGTGCTTTGCTGTTTTCTGAGGCAGGTTGTCACATAAACCAGGTGGGCTTAGAGCTCAAGAGCACACTATGTATGTAGCTGAGGATGACTCCAACTCCTGAGCCCCATGCCTAACCTCAGTGCTGGGACAGTAAATGAGGCCTCTTGCCATCTGTGCTCTGCAGCCCAGTCCCTGTACCGTCACCTGAAGAGTGAGGCAGAGTCAGTGCAGTGTCCCTGCCTCTGACAGCAGAACCTGCTTCCCCTCGACTTTTCTCAACAGCACTGGGCTCTGCCCTATGCCAGGAACTTGGGAAAGGCCACCTGGCTCTGCTGCCAGCCACTTGTGTCAGCTTAGTCTCAGTGTTCACCTCAAAGCCTGCCACGTGCCCATGCTGCCCACACTCCTGCAGCCGACTGCCCCTCACATCTGGGGTCCCCTACTGGCTGCATTTTAGGGAATGTCCTTTAAAAAGTTGTGGCAGTGCACGCCTTTAATCCCAGACTCAAAAGAAAGAAGCAGGATGTCTAAACTCAAAGCCAACCCAGACTACTTAGGGAGTTCCAGGGTATCTACAGCTCCCTAAAGACACTCAAAAAGCAAAATTCAGGCTGGCCAACAACTAGTGTACCTCCTGCCTCACCCTCCACATGTGGGGCGGTGGGTGTGAACCTCTATGCTCACCCAAGCAGGCTTGCAGCCTGGGTCACACTGCTTGCCCAGTTGGGTGGATGCCCAGGCCCAGCCTACCTACCTGTGCCCCTTGATTTCTGCCACGTCTGTCATGCCACCAACACTGAAACGGAAGTACTCGCGGCCGAGGGCACGGGCAATGGAGCGTGCAATGCTGGTTTTGCCTACACCTGGTGGACCATGGAAACAGAGGATCTTGCCCTGTGTGGAGCCTCGTAGCTGGCTGACTGCAATGAACTCCTGCAGAAGCCAAGATGGCTCAGTACACAGGTGCAGACCCCCAGAAAGAAGGTCCCTAGGGGCTATCACCCAGCAGCTTGGAAGGGTCCCAAAGGGCTGGGCTGAAGTCTGACAGGGTATCGGCACATTAGGGCCACTTCTCCACAGCCTGGCCCACAGCACACCTTCTCACAACAGTTTCCACCCCTGCACACCTAGTACACAGGCTTCTGGCACCCATTCACCAGGGACATGGTGAGCCATGGAGGGTAGCCACTAGGGACATGGTGAGCCGTGGAGGGTAGCCACT
>CAJQZJ010032834.1:7313694-7328919 GCA_907164525.1 Lophiomys imhausi
CATGGTGAGCCGTGGAGGGTAGCCACTAGGGACATGGTGAGCCGTGGTGGGTAGCCACTAGGGACATGGTGAGCCATGGAGGGTAGCTGACTGGCTCTCCACTGTAAGGAGGCAAGAACAAAATGAGGCAGCCTGCCCTTGGCAGCCTGGTATGTGTGCTGGGGGCCTCACCAGCACGCGCTTCTTCACGTCCTCCATGCCATAGTGGTCCTCCTCCAGGACAGCCTGGGCCCGAGCCAGGTCAAGGTTTTCATCACTCTGACGGCCCCAAGGGATGGACGTCAGCCAGTCTAGGTAATTGCGAGTGACACTGCAGGGACAAAGTTCTGTGAGCAGATGACTGCCCCAGCAAGGCTGGCAGAGCTGTAGAGCCACCCTGGTGGGACTACAGCAATGAACCTGGACACGATGCCCCAGGACAAGGGAGTGACACCAGGGGTGACTGAGGTCAAGCCTGCTGCAGGCTGAAGCTACCCTGACTGGTCCCTGAGCCAGACACCTGTGGACAACAGGTGCTCTAGGCCCAAGACCTCTGAGAAGATGGCACTGAGGGAGGCCAGGTGGCACGGCATGGCCTGCTCAGTGACACATGAGTCTAAGGAATGTGACATGAGCTAGCTTGGATTATCTGGACTAGTGTCAGCACAGGGTCCCTGAGCAAGAGGAAAGCAATGGCCAGCATAGTCTCGATGTGGAGCCCAGGGGCCTTGATCTACAGCGGCAGGCAGGCACAGGGGTGCTGAACTAGTGTGTTCAGACTGCACTGAGCCACCACATGCTTGCTTCCTGGGCCACTTCAGACAGAGCCAGAGGCAGGGACAGGACAGCCTTCCAGATTCCCAGCAATCTGCAGAGGAACATGGCTAAGCATGAACAGCAGGCAGGGGTGGCCATGGCTGTGGGGGACTCACTTGAACTCAGAGGAATGGTTGTCCAGCAGGGCCAGTTTGCTCAGCTCCTCATCCACCACGTCCATCACATGCTTGGGGACCACGAGCTCCCTAAGGCGCTCCCGAAACTTCTCCTCAATGGCATCTTTGTCATCCTTCTCCAGCCCCAGCTCCTTCTTGATGATTTTCAGCTGCTCCTGCAGCAGGTACTTCCTGTGTGTCTGCTTGATCTTCTCCTCTACCTGTGGCAGGTAGAGGTCAGGCAGGGTTGGGTGGGGGGGGCAGGACACAGCCCCTCCACAGAAAGCCCTGGCCCAGGTCTACAGAGTGCTGCCCTTGCTTCTCTCATGGGGCTAGGGACAGAAGGGCCCCACACTTGCTACCTGAGCATGAACCACTGACCCAGGCTCCATACTGGAGTCTCCCGAAGGACACTGACATGGGATTTGCGTTTGTCTGCACTACTGTTATAATGGTAGTGCACAACACCCAACTTCACGTGAGAGTTAAACCTGTGTTCTGTTTGTTTGAGTCAGGTCATGTAGCCCAAGCTGGTCTCAAAACTCCCTATACAGCTGAGGATGGCCCTAAACTCTTGCCTCCTGCCTCCATCTTGCCTGGCTTATATGCTCTGCTCAATTGGCTGCAGCTCAGCCCCCAGAAGGGAGGCTTTGCTATGGCAAAATCCAAGCAGAACATTTCTACTGTCCAGGCACACTGGAGGCTGAGGCAGGATGAGGCAGCTAACTGCACAAGTATAAAGTTCTGGGTCAGCCTGTTTCAAAGAGAGAACCCTGAAATCAAAGAGTTAGATGCAGGATGTATCTCACCACCCCTTCCCATCACCTCACGGCCCAGGCGTTGCTGAAGCTTGCTCAACTCAAACTCCTTCTTTAAGAGTGACAGGGCCTTGTAGAGCCGCTTAAGGATCTGCAAACAACAGGAGACAGTGGGGGTGTCTGGGAACAGGGACCACCACAGCCAGAGTGCTGCTAGCATAGAACACCCCACATGCAGCCCAGCCCTGAGGATGAGGCTGCTGTTGCTGCCTGCTCAGAACAGTGGATCTCTCCTGACATCAAGATCATGGGACAGAAGCTGTGCTCATAAGCATACACTCACATTGGTCTCTTCCAGTACTTCCTGCAGCTCGTGGGACTCAGCCCCTGTGAGTGCGGCGCCCATGTCACTCAGGTAGATGGGGTTGTCCACCACACGCTGGCCTGCCTGCATCATCTGCAGCACTGACTCTCTGTAAGAATGGAATGCCTGTGCCTTAGAGAGCTACCCTGTGCCCCGGTACACACCCTGGCTTTGGTGACAGTCAGCTCTGCCAGTGTGCTGCACCAGGGTCAGGAAGCTGGCACCGAGTGGCAGTCCCTACCCGGCCCAGCCCTGCAGACAAACCTGTACAGAGGGTTCAGGGCGATGATATCCCGAATGGTCTTCACGATCTCTGCAGTCAGGGCCTGGTAAGCGGGGACCTTGACAGTCAGGAGATCGAAGAAGGGGAGCCTCCCATCCCAGCCAACTACCACCCAGCAGGACCACAGAGCAGAACCCAGGGTCATCAGCAGAGAAGACCCAGGGCAACGGGAGTAAAAACTAAAACCAGGGCCAGTGAGAGGGCTCAGAGGATAAAGACGCATGTGGCCAAGCCTGATGACCTAAGAGTAATTGGTGGGCTGGCCCCACATGGTGGAAGGAAGAACCAACTGCTAGACTTAAAGGTCGCCCTCTGACCTCCATATACACAGTGGCATGCACCCACTTCATCCCCATTTGAATAAATAGGAAAACAAAATAAAATAGAAAATAAAACGAAGGCTCCACCATGGCCCCGGGTTCCTAAGCAAGCATTCCTCTTTATGTAATCCTTATGGTGTTATTAGATTTTCCTGAGTCTCTTAATATAATTACTGACTCACTATATGCAGAAAGAGTTGTATTAAATATAGAAACTGCTGAAATTATTCCTGATAACTCAGAATTAACCTCATTATTTATTCAATTGCAACAGGTCATCAGAAGTAGAAACAACCCATTATATGTTATGTTACTCATATTCGGTCTCATACAGGTTTGCCAGATCCACTGACAATGAAGGTAATGAAGAGATTAACCAATTACTAATAGAGGTAATGTGTTAGAAGCCTCAAAATTTCATGAAAAACATCATGTTAACATCTCAGGTTTAAAGAGAAAATTCTATCACTTGGCAACAGCCAAAAAAATGTTAAAAAATGTCCTATACATTTCTCTTTTTATAGAGAACTCCATTACCTGTTGGTAGTAAACCTACAGGTACTAAAAAAAAAATGAAATTTGGCAAATGGATGTGTTTCATTTCCCAGAATTTGGAAAACAAAGGTACATACATCATACCATTGATACATACTCAGGGTTTCAATAGGCAAATGCTTTAACTTCTGAAAAAGCTGATTGTGTTATTACACATTTATTAGAAATAATGGCCTTTATACGTATAACTACACAATTTAAGACTGATAATGCTCCTGCATACGTATCTAATAAAACGAAGCAATTCTTTGCCAATTATAATATAAAGCATGTTACTGGTATACCACACAATCCTACAGGACAAGCAATTGCAGAAAGAGTTAATCGTACCTTAAGGGAGATGCTTATTAAACAAAGAAGAATTAAGGAATCCGAGGGACAGATTACATAACACTTTACTAACATTGAATTTTTTGAATGTTGGTGAAAAAGGTACCACTGCAGCTGAGAGACACTGGGTTATAGAAAAAACTGAGGAATTAAATCAACCAATATACTATACGGATATTTTGACTTTAGAATGGAAACATGAAATAGTTTTAAGATGGGGACGTGGTTATGCACATGTGTCTACAGGGAATGAAAAAATGTGGTTACCAACAAAACTTATAAGATTTGATCTGATGAGGGAGAACTTCCTATTAGCTGACATATGAATGTCTGCATGGTAAGAGTATCTTATTGATTTTCTGGTGTTCATATTTTTCATTTAGCATGGATGGAGTTTATGCTTCAAACGGACTTACAAAGGTTATGCCTGTCACCTGCTCAAACTTACAGCAGAAATTTATTTTCAGAGCAAAAGACTGGATGGCAATAAAGACAAAGCAAATAGACCAGGTGATCTAGCCTAACAGACTGTCTCAATCACTTTTTCCCCCCAAAATTTGCACACAAATCAATTATGGTAGGATTTGTGATAGCATTTAATAGCACAGGAAACTTGAAATAGCAAAAGCCTGGACTTTAAGATAAAAGACTTCTGAAGTGACATATCCTTGGGAACTTGCCCAAAGACAGATGACTCCTTTGATCATAAGATTGGGGTCCAGGACATGCCCTGAGGTGCCTGCCCTCATATTGTGCCTGTCATTTTCACGCCCCTCTGCCAAAAGCTTTTGAAAAGACAGGGCCCAGGGGCATGACTTGAAAAGAGCACAAAAGCTTGGCTCCTCTTTCTGATTCACCTCCTCCTAGTCTGGCAAAGAAACTAGCCATCTATCTCATTGGAAAGGTTCACCCTCTGATACTGACCCATTTTGGACCTGGAGAGGAGACAGATTCTCACTGAGATTCTGGAGGGCCTAGAAGTGGGATTGTCTTTCCTCAGAGCCCAGGGACTTCGGATCTGAAGGAACACTGAAGCAGGACCCTTGCTCAGGGTTCTGCCTGAGATACTGGAGTGCCTAAGGGGAGAGTTGACTGCCCTAGGAGCCCAGGCCATAGGCATCTGAATAGGTGAGCCGCCTGGGAGACTTTTCATATGCTAAATAATTTCCCGCTTGATAAACTGTCTTAGGATCTGATGAACAAAATTCAGAGACTTTAAGACTGAAAGATTGTATGAAGACCAGCCATCCATAAGGACCCTCACCCAGAGGAAAATATGCTTTTGAGAAACCTAAGGTTAATGTTAAATGTTTGTATTAAGTTTCAGGTGCTAGATTTTAGAGTTAGGGTTTGGGTTTAGGATTTAGAAAATGTATAGGCAATTGTTAGGTAATTGTTAAGTATTAATAAACTTATATTTGATAAATAAAAATTTACTGTTACAGTATGTATATATGATCAATCATACACAGACTGGACAACACAAGCTATAGCTAGCTTTCCCAGGAATTGGTCAATATCTCAATTTAATCTCAATTTCCCAAGAGGTGGGATGGAAATTTTTTTTTGTGTAGTATGTTATGATTGTTGTTTAGGATGAATGGTTATTGGAATGGTCAGGGAAAAAAATAATAAAGGGTTGGATTCGTAATGGTCAAAAAAAAATTATAGTAAGTGTTGGATATAGTGACTTCTTTGTTATCTTTTTTTTTATATTACTAAAAAATAATTAAAATTCAAGGTTATTTTGAATATATATTAATAGAAATCTAAGATTATTTTGTTACTAAAAATGTAAATTTATTTTGTTTATGCTGATAGAAATTTAAGATTTTTTTATATAGTAATATAAATTTAAGATTTTATATATATAGAAATTTAAGGTTAAATTTAATAGAAACAAGATTATTTTATATATTGGTAGGAATTTAAGGTAATTTTAAATACTATTTTGTATATTGGTAGAAAATTAAGGTTATTTTGCATATTGGTAGGAATTTAAAATTTTGCTTATATCTTGCTTTAATATATTTTGATTGTCAAAAAATGTAAATACTGCTGGGCATGGTGGCGCATGCCTTTAACCCCAGCATGAGGGAGCCAGAGGCAGGTGGATCTCTGTGAGATTGAGGCCAGTCTGGTCTTCAAAGTGAGTCCAGGTTCAAAAAAAAAACCCCTTTAAAAAAAACAAAAAAAAAAAAAAAAAAAAAAAAAGTAAATACTACCTATCTATGTATACTGATAGAAATTTATGGTTATTGTTTATGTGTTGTACATAAACAATTCATTTACACTGTATATGTAATTCTTATAACTATTATTGTAGATATATATTAATAGAGAAAAAATGTGCTATTTTACAAAAAGGGGGATATGTAATAGGTTAGAATTAGTAAGGATTCTTCAAAGGCATAAAGATCAGCCTGGCACCTGTAGGCACTTGGCATGGCACCACATCGCCTGAAAACAGGGCTTATGGCTATGGCGTAGCATTGTTTTTAGCTGCTAATAATAGCCTTAGGAGATGGGAGGAGCCCAGATTGGACTGAGGCCTGCAAAGGGCGCTTGGTGGCGGTGTGGCTACAAAGTTGCAAAAGTCTCAGGAATTGCAAGTTTCCTTGAGAGAGTTCGATGGTCCACGGATTTTTCCGAAGACCACAAGATGACGCCCTATATAAACTTGGGGGCTTCATGTGACTTGCCCCCCCCATGATGGAGAAGACATAGGTCATATGCCTTGAGGCCATGAGAAAACAGCCTGAGCCCCGAGGCAAAGAAAAGAACTCTAAGCTGCAGAGACTAACAGTGGTCCGCAGCAGAAGCAAAGAGGTCTAAGATGACGTAAATCAGCTTAAGGTATGCTCCTGGGAATTTTGGGACTGACTTACGCCACATGGGCAGGAGTAAAGCAACTGTGAGGAAACCTTAGATAATAGAAACTACATCTCTGAAGAAACTGTTGAGGAAGCTAGGGAATTGCTATTATAGGCCTTAAAGCCTGATCCGTCAAGAATGCTGATGAGACTGTGGAACTGATCGCACAAACCTGCAAAGCTAGGCCCAGAGGAAGCTGAACTAAGCTGAAGATAATTCTGCTGTAATTGTCAGAGCTAGACTTTTAACCAAGATGCCCAAATGGACCTGCATTAGAGAACTTTAATATCCTTTTTTTTTTTTTTTTAGATTTTTCCAGACAGGGTTTCTCTGTATAACAGCCCTGGCTGTCCTGGACTCACTTTGTAGACCAGGCTAGCCTTGAACTCACAGAGATCTCTGCCTCCCGAGTGCTGGGATTAAAGGCATGCGCCACCATGCCGGGCTGAGAACTTTAATATCCTTTCAAGAAAATTAAAGTAGGGTTGATTAAATGTTCTTAGGTATTAAGTATAGGTATTAGATATTGTAGGTTATAGGTGTTTTGTAGAGGGTGGTTGTTAAGTATTAATAAATATAAGTGTCTTAAATAAAAATTTTCAGTTGCACTCCTCCAGATATACCAGGTGCTGCTGCTCCTACTCCCCATGCTCTCCTGGGCTTTTGCTTTCTGTTGTTGAGGCAGGGTCTTACACCATACCAGCAATCCTCCTGCCTCAGCTTCAGGGTCCTGGGACCAGAGGCATACAACATCATAGCTAGGAGGACAATACCCTGCCTATGTCTAGTTCCCAACTGAGTCCACCTTTGTATAGAGTGTGGGCGGTGGTGGTGCACGCCTTTAATCCCAGCAGTCAGGATGCAGAGAAAGGCTGTGAGGTTGAGGCCAGCCTGGTCTACAGAGTGAGTTCCAGGACAGCCAGGGCTACACAGAGAAACCCTGTCTTGAACCCCCCCATCCCACAAAGAAAGAAATCAGAACAAGGGAGCACCTGCCCCACACAGCTCAGTGTCTCTGGGGCTCCTGAGCCTTTTCTCAAAGTCACGGAGTTCAGCCTGGGGCCCACTGCACTGCAAAGCCCAAGAGTAAGACTGCTACAGTGCCACTAGCATGGGAACATATTCTAATTGAAACGTGTTCTAGTAAACAGAATGATCCCCTACAAAATGATTTCCCCCAGGCTGCCTGCAGTCCCAAGAATTTCCACAATTACAGCATCAGGCCTGAGGCCTCCTCTCTCCACACAGTACCAGCCCATAGCAGATGTCACCAAGCAATTCCAGCATTCCTTCTGCAGAGCTCAGCATCAGCCAGAGGCACCTTTCCCATAGCCACCGTCAATCACAAGCAACAGGGATCAGCCTCTAGAAGAGGCCTGCGTTCCCTCCGATACAGCCAACAATACTGTGCACACTCCAGGATCGGGTTAGCTTGGCTAACTGTCCTTCCCATGGGGACCTTGAAGAAGGCAGGACAGCCTCGGTCTGGGGTCAGGGTGGCCACAGCCTACTTAATTCCCTGCTGCGTGTCCTGCTCCCTGAGCTGTGAGGGAGGAAAGGAGTGGGGGCTGTACAGAATGCTAGAAGCCTGTGCATGGTGGCCATGAACTATGGTGGGATGCGTTCAAATTCTCTGTGAATAGCAAAGGGCCTGGCCGGCCCCACCCACCTGTCCCACCTGTGCAGGTCTTTCAGGTGACTGCTGCTTACCTTTACTTCCTCTGTGACCTGGAAGTCTTCATGGGTCACATTCTCAACCTCCACCATGAGCACCTCTTTGGGTGTGTCAGCAGTAACCTCAGCTACTGCCTCCAGTTGTGGCTTGACACCCAGCTCGTCCTCCACATCTTTCTTGCCTCGCTTCAGCTTCCTCCTGGACTTTTTGTTCTCTGCCTCTGGCTCCAGTCCCTCGGGCTCCCCCTCCAGCTGCCGGCTGATGTGAATCCTGCAGGTAGACAGACAGATGGACACAGGGGGAGCTAGGACTACAGAGTTTTGTGTTCAAAGTCCCTGTAGCCCAGGGTCTTCAAAAAAAAAAAAAAAATCTAAGAAAACAAAGCAAACTGGAAAGGGTCACCAACACTGAGGCTCAGTAATAAGACACTGTATCCCAAGACCTCAGGGGTTCCTAGACCTGTCCTGTCAACAGTGTGAGTCAGGACAGAGCCATGATCCCTTCTGTGTGTGTGACAGGCACGTCTCCTCTTGCCCTGGCTGTGGCCTCTATACCTTCTGTGGCCTGTGACAATCATGCGCAGCTTATCTCCAAGGTCCTGCATCTCGTGGATCTGAGCGAATGTTCCTGTATGGTAGATTTCATCCAGGCTCTCCACAACGTCGGACTCATTGCTGAGAGAGATGGAACATAAAGGCGCATTGGCTGGGCCATAGTGCAGTGTGTGGTGGGTGGCTCAGACTGAGGGGAGGAAGGAGACAGAAGCACCTCTACAGGTCTCTACCAGAGACCCAAAGCAGCTGCCTGGTTTCTTCAAGGGTGGAACCTTCAGGATGGCTGCCAGCTCAGCAGTACAGTCCCAGATTACACCACGTCACTAACTTGGCCACAAAAAGAGGCCCATATAGGACTTCTCTTCTGCTATTTTGGCACCCACTCTGCAGCTGAGAATCTCATGGGATGCAGAACCAGATTTGTGAGTGGGTATACCACAGCCCCAACATTCACTGGGGGCTAACAGTTCACTTCCCCATGCTGACTGGGAGAGGATCTGCCGCATGGTAGGTAAGTGTTCCCCACTAAGCCACACCCCAACTCCTTGGCCTAGACTAAAATGGCAGTGTGCTAGGCTCTTGGCCTTGCCATTGGCTCCTTTTAATTCAATGTCCTGTGGAGGGGAAGAGGAAGACTTACTTGTCGTCTCTCTTTAGGAAGACACCAACATAGGGCTGCGCCAGGCGGACCTTCCTTCTCAGGAGCTCAACCAGTTTCTTATTTTTAACCTGCAGGAGAGTGACAAGTGAGGCACTGGGATGGCACACATCAGTGATGCTGGCAAAGTCATGGCTTCATTAGTGTCACAGACCTGGAGTGACACTGTCCAATAGGGAGGCTGAGGCAGGAGGCTCAAGAATTTAAGGTAATCATGGGCTACACAGTGAGACTCAGGCTAAAACAAAGCCACAAGAACCTCCTGCCACTCACTCACAAGCATGCTATCCTGCAGACTGCAGCTTCCTTCCAGCCATCATGAACACCATTTCCTAGTCATCCTGTTCAGCTACTCAGTGATGACTCCTCCTTCCCCCTTAGCAGGTGTCAGTTAAGACTGAAGGTGGGCCAGGCATGGCGGGCACACCCTAACCCCAACACTTGGGAGGCAGAGGCAGGGGGATCTCTGTGAGTTTGAGGCCAGCCTGGTCTACAAAGTGAGTTCCAGGACAGCCAGGGCTACACAGAGAAACCCATTCTTGAAAAAATAAGCAAACCAAAAAAACTGTGACTGGAGAGGTGGCTCAGCAGTTGTTCATGCAGAGGACCTGGGTTCAATTCTAAAACTCACATAGTTGCTAATAATCAACCCTAACTCAAGTTTTGAGGGATCCAACACTGTCTTATGAACTAACTCAACACCAAGCACACGGGGTGTCACACTGTAGTCTAAGCAGGCTTGAACTCAGGACAATCCTTTTGATCCACCTTCCCATGTATTGTATTACAGGTGGTTGTTAGTATCACTCCCAGCTTAGATGGGTTTAGCTGTTGTTTGATAGGGTCTGTGCTGTTAAATGAGAGTGGTAAGCTCTTATTTTTGAATGTTTGGTACCCAGTCATAGGAACTTTTTAGGCAGGGTTGGGAGGTATGGCCTTGTTGGAGGTATATTATTGGGGGTGGTCTTTGAGGTTTCTCTCTGCCTGCAACTTGTGGATCAGATGTAAGTTCTCAGCTACTGCCTCCAGTGTCATGTCTGCCCGCCACCACACTCCTCGCCATGATGTTTTAAACTTAAGCAAGCCCCCAATTAAATACTTTATTTTAAAAGTTGTCGCGATGGCTCAGCGGTTAAGAGCACTGGCTGCTCTTCCAGAGGTCCCAGGTTCAATTCCCAGAAACCACATGGTGGCTCATAACCATCTATAATGTGATCTGGTGCCCTCTTCTGTCATGCAGGCATACATGCAAATAGAGCACTCATATGCATAAACAAATAAATCCTTAAAAAAAAAGTTGCCTTAGTCATGCTGTTTCCTCACAGCAATAAAACAGTGTCTCATGTAGCCCATGGCCTACAATTGGCCTACAATTGACCTTGTAGCCAAGGATAACCTTGAAGTCCCAATCCTCCTCCTTCCACCTCCTGAGCACTAGGATGACAATGTTTGACACTACATCCAGTTTATGTGATGTTGGTGATGTTACCAAGAACCTCGATGCATGCTAAGCAAACACTACAGAGAGACCCTAAAGCCACCTCTGTACACTTAGAGGCCAAGGACAGCCTGTAAGTCAGGCAGCTGTAGACTATGTAAAAGCTGAGATTTGCTAAATAACTTTTCACTGGCTCACAGGAATCAACTGTAATTCTCTGCTGGAAGCCGATGGCCAGGTCTCAGAATCTTCATCTCTCTGACTTTAGCCATTTATGAGGTGATACCAACAGAAAACCACACACCAGTGTCTCAATGCCACACCCTCGATGGCTAGCTTCCAGTGGCAGACAGGGCTCCCTTGAGAAACTGTCTCTGTGCTCTGACATCAGAGCACACCTGTCTCCACTGTAGGGTTAAGGAACCAGGTGTGGGCAGCCCTGGCCCCAGAAGCCTACAGATTAAGGAGGAATTTGGAATGGGCCTCCAAGGGAGTTCTGCAGTATCAGAACCTTCCAGGCATGGTGAGTCCTACAAGCATCACAGGTATCAGGAACTCCTTCCAAGCAGCACATAGCAGAGGCTTATAACTCAGTCACGGGGTGGGGAATGAAATGGGACCATGGAAGACACCAATGCACACACACACACACACACACACACACACACAACATACAGGGATGACACATGACCTATAACCCCAGAGCTGGGGAGGTGGCGTAGAGGCTGGAGGATCAGGAGCTAAAGGCCAACTTCAACCACATAGCAAGTGGGAGGCCAGCCTAGACTTCATGAGATCCTGCCTCAACTAAAACCAAAAAAGCCTTAACATACAGGCCTATGTGTTACTCCCACAAGAGATCCCTGACTCCGAGACAGGAATGTCTATTATGTTTAATTCCCAGATGAGGAAAACCAAGGCCCTGGGGAGCAACTGGCAGATAGGCAATGGTGTCATGTCACCCTACAGAAACTGGCTGGCAGATGTGTGTGTCCTTCCACCAAATAAGCAACATGAATGAAGGGCCCTGGAAGCATGGGAGGTGAGGTAGGTGGAAGAGCTCTCTCTGACCACCCCCTCATCAGTGCTTCCTTCACCTCTCCCTTCAAGACTTGGCAGAACCAGGAGAATGGACAGGAGGCTGTGGGGTACACATGGCAATGACTCACTGTATGACCTTGCTACTAAGCTGATAACCACTGGTCTCTGTGGACTCTGCTTTCCAAGTTTAAAAGAAGAAAAATAAAACATAAAACACGGGGTGGGGGCGGCTGACCAATTGGGAAATTCCCTATTTTAAAAGTCTCTTCTTTCTGTTGATTTCATCATCCTGTTCTCTCTCCCTCCTGCCTCATTAATCTGGAAGGATCAGATTCCTGCACTGGAATTTTCCTCCCTTAGGTAAAAGGCTGTTTTAACTTTCTTTCTTCTGAGGGGTAAATATGAAGCAGATGTCAGGGACACTGTTGAGAAAAAAAAAATCCTGTCTTCTTCCTTTTCCTCTGGTAAGCCACTGAGACCTCACACATTCTGGCCTTTCTCCTACTCCTAGAATGTAGTCCCCAAAGCCGTAATTTTGTATCCACATCCAACTGTATCCTATACATTAAGAGGGTAATTAAGGGTGTGAAAAGTTGGAGAGTTGCTAGCCTAGATTACAAAAGATATACAGACTATCTCAATAAATAAACATGACATGATTGAACAAGGAAGGCTCCAGTGTTACAGAACTTTCACCAAGATGGAAGGGAAATGACTGAACTCTGCTGCTTGTCCGCCTGGGATTTGTATCATCAGGGGATCCTAAGGTCATGGACTTCAACCCCACTGTCACAGGTCCTGAAGGACCCGAAAAAGGGAGAAATTTTTGTCTAATTAGCCACCAAAGACTCTGGCATCCTCATGCCTCAGACTACCGAATGGCGAGATGACAGGCTGGAGCGCGGTTCCAAAAGTTCCTCAGACACGAGGCGCTAAGCGACCCCTCGGTCCCGCCAGCAGAGCTGGGGACCTCAAGGCCAGGAGGGCGGGCGACCTCGTTACCTCCACGATCTTGATAAAGCGCGGGAACACCGGGTTGCGGGTGATGGCGATGAGGGGCAGGTATGGGAACACATCCGGGACGGTCATTGGCGCGAGGGCCGTGACGACCGGGCCTTCCCCGCTGCCCGCCGAGGCCCCATCCTCCGCGCCGCCCTCGGAAGTCTCCTCGCTGCCACCGCGGCTGCCCCCTTCCCACAGCCCCCGCCACTGGCCCACGCACGCAGGAACGCGGCCAAGTGCCCAGGGAACCGACGTGTCGTAGACCCGCCGGCCTCGGCGCAGCCACGACCCGGACGCGCTCGGGACGCGGCCTCCGGTGACAGCCAGCAGCGGACGCCGCAGCGCCCAACACCTCGCAGCGGCCCACAGCCGCACGTAGCCTGTGCTCGCCGCCATGGAACAGCCATACTGGCGGCGCACCGCGCTAACGTCATCTCTGTTCGTCCTCCGGCTGCGCACGTGACGACGCGCGCGTGCTTCAGGCTGGAAGGGCGGAGCCTAGGGAAGGTGGGCGAATGGGCGTGGCCAGATGGGGACCGGGCGTGAGGCTGAATGCTCCAGGTGGAGAGTGGAGGTGGGGGCGTGACTCAAGGCGTGGGGCGGGGCTTGGCGCAAGCCGAGATGGGGGCGTGGCTCGAGGAAGGTGGTTCTGGAGAGAAGGTTTGAAGGAGGTGGACTAAAAAAGCGAGACCTGTTGTAGTACGCTGGAGGAAGCATGACGGAGGAGGCAGAATTGGTGTGTGGTCTGGATAGAGAACGCTCCACGGGGCAGGACTTGGAGGACTTGGGAGGTTGGGAGGGGACACGACCCAAGGCCCACTTCAAGGGCGGGGCCGGTGACCCGAGGGGCGGGGCTAAGCCCAGGTGCAGTTAGAATGGGGGTGGAGTTTGGGAGTGTGTGGTCCAAGCACACAGCTCCTGGAGAGGGGCCTGTAGGAGGCGTAGCCGCTCCCCGTTCCGGCCACTACTGTCCATCCTGTCTAAGCTGTACCTCAGAACTGCGTTCTGTTTTCATCAAAAAAGTTTTTACTGGGTACCTTCTCTGTACAGAAGGCATAAAAAGGAAAGTACAGTGCACCCCTGCTTTATAACTTTATCTTACCAGCGTACAGGATGCACAACAACACGTTTAGCTCACCCCACACTGGAGGAAATGCCCTTGGAGGGCTTTAGCCTCCCTCTCTAGTCCATGTGTGTGTGACTACTCAGCGTTATTTGTATAGACAGACATCCACGAGGCACTTGTGAAAACACTGAAGCTTCGACGACATGTCCCAAGAGATCCTGTGCGTGTGCCCAGGCTCCACAAAGCAGTGGGTGGATTTCATGCATGCCTGAAGCCCTGCTTCCACAACCACATGTGCTTATGCACATTTTTTGGGGGGGGGGGTTTCGAGACACGGTTTCTCTGTGTAACAGCTCTGGCTGTCCTGAATTTGCTTTGTAGACCAGGCTGGCCTCGAACTCACAGAGATCCGCCTGCCTCTGCCTCCCAAGTGCTGGGATTAAAGACGTGCGCCGCCACCACCCGGCGCTTATGCACATTCTATGGAGACTTCCTCGAATTCATTTGCGTATGCTTACGATTTTGACTTTCGAAGCTGGGAGCCTGGGTGCTAACTTTCAGGTTTGAAATGTGCATTAGCTGTTTCCATAGCGCACATACTCACTCCTACCACTTGCCTCTGAGTGCCTACTGGGGATTTTAGGGGGATTCTGTTGCACGTGTCCAAAAAGTCCTGCTAGTGGCCTTATCAGGCACGCATGCCCAGACTAGAGGGGGTCAGGTATGAAGTGGCCTAGCCTCGGGTTCCATGCGCATGCTCAGATTTCTCCTCAAGCTCCTTGGCAGTTGAGGAGCCGTGTTATCTGTGGAGAACTAGGCAAGATGTTGATGTTGATGCTAGCAGCGTTGGCCACCATGGTCAGGGCTCAGCCTCTGTGCAGGTGCGACTGCCTAACCAGGATGGGATGCTGCTAGGGTGAGATGGGGTGGTTCACATTGGAGCCGAGGACTGCTTTCCAGCCCCATTGTAGGAATCAAAGGTGACACAACCCCCCAAGCACATCTTAAAAATTGGTGCTGGGTGTGGGTCCAAGCCCTTGGGCATTCATAAAACCCAAGTTCCTTGTGCAGTCTGCAACCTGTCCCACCATCCATCCCAATCTGCCTCAGCAGCACTTGAGGCTAGCTAAATGCATGCTGGGAAATGTGCTGTGTATAGTACTATGGTTAGCAGTATCTCTGATTGCTATCATGCAATTATGTCTCTCTGTGTTGCCAAGTGTCCCCTGGGACATTGCTTCTCAGGTCCTGAATTCTGGATCACCACTAGAGTCCGGCAAGTGAGTTCATTGCTGTGAGTTTTACAACCAGCCTGAGCTACATAGCTAGATCTGTCTCTGAATATATATGTGTGTGTGTGTGTGTGTGTGTGTGTGTGTGTGTGTGTGTGTGTGTG
>CAJQZJ010032834.1:7339546-7381559 GCA_907164525.1 Lophiomys imhausi
AGAGAGAGAGACAGACAGACACAGAGAGAGAGAGAGACAGAGACAGAGACAGAGAATGCAGACAGACAATCAGACTTGAGCACAGTCCTGTGAAACCATGGGAAGCTGGTGGGAGAGACACCTGAAGATGATGGCCATTGGGAAGGAAGTTTATACAGGGTGGAAACACTGGGAAGGATCGAGGTGCAGGATGTGCTGGGGAAGGTTATTGTGGGATTCTGGGAAACTAGAGGCTTGTTTATGTGAGAAATGGTGATCCTGACCTTATGCTAAGAGCACTAGAGACTCAGACCAGGCCAGGCAAATTGGTTGATTTTTGAACCTTGTAAAATCTGGCGGCAGCCTAGAGAATAGGCAAAAATGGCTGTCAGTGTGGTGCGAGATGAGGGTTTAGATGTTCTAATGGCCTTCCTAGCCCCAGAAGTTTCTCAGTAAGTGGTTTTTCAGAGAGGGATCTTCCCCAGTACCCCATCCCACTGGGTCAAGACAGAAACCCTGCTGTCCTGGTGTTGGGGCTTATGGACCGTGCCTTCCCTGTTTGCCATGCAGTGTGGGCTTGTGGTCCCATGCCTCCATGGGACCTGATGAACCAGGTGGGAGGGAGCAAATCCAAGACCCCAGAACCCTCAAAACTGAGAATGGCAGAAGTGGGAAAGAGCTCTCTTCCAATTTCCTCCAGCCCTGGCGCATGTAAACAACCTGAGCTTTGGCTACCCATGAAAGGTCACATAAGCAAGCACTCCATTACTTCTCCAATGCAAACAGAGCATTAGAAACGGACCAATCATGAGCACACTCCCCCCCAAAAATCCCCAAAAAACTGCCTACAAACTATATATTCCTCCATGATTCACAAAATAAAGGACATCATTTATTTTAAAAAAGAAGTCTTTTTTAGGTTGCTGTCTTTTATTTTTTATTTTTTTAAACATTTATTTGTTTATTATGTATACAGTATTTGCTCTACATGTATGCCCAGGCAGATCTCAATGTAGATAGATGGCTGTGAGCCACCATGTGGTTGCTGGGAATTGAACTCAGGACCTTGGGAAGAACAGCCAGTGCTCCTAACCTCTGAGCCACCTCTCCAGCCCTAGGTTGCTGTCTTTTAATTCAGAGAACTGCGGACCTGCTGAGGCCTGCTCTAGCAGACTTTCTCGTCCCTAGCTGCTGCTGTCACCAGCTGTTGAGCAGCAGCTACCAGAATCTGCAGTCCCGCCACCATCACAGCGACTGCTGGTGGTGCTGCTGCAGCCTCTGTTTGAATTAGAACGGACTTTCACTGTCTGCCCCCATTTTGGACTTTCAGCTGTTTTTAACAAACAGCAGATACTAAAAGTTCTAAAACACTTTACAGTAGTAGGATTTTTCCCTCTGTCTGTCTCCCCTGAGCTGTAATGCTTAACTGCCTGCCCCGAAACACAGAGAACCCAGAAATTGGGATTTTGCATCCTTGCCGAGGTTCACCCACTTTTCTTTGGCCATGCAAGCCTCCCCATTTGGTAGTGGCCTCTGCCAGAGAATTGTAACCCTGGATATCCAGAACAGAAGCAGAACGACATCCTGGGGCCTTCTTTTCTGATAAGGGGCACAGTCATGTAAAGTGTTCAACCCTGGGATAAACTGAGAGGTACTAGACCAGCAATAGCTGGCTGCAGCCAGGGAAATCAGGTGCCTGGTGCCTACAGTTACCTGGGACTCTCTGAGGTGCATGAAACACACCTCCTCATTCTATCTCTTACAGCTTACTTCTGGATTTTACATTTAATAAATTTTTGAACTATGGTTTACTTGGGGGGGGGGTCATTTAATCCACCAAAGGTGAAATCATGGATAAAAGGTGTGAGCAAGGCACAGTGAAACCACCAAGCTAGACCACCCCATGGGTAGAAAAACAATTTATTGGGGAGCAAACTGCTGGGTTGCCTCCCCAGAGTGGAGAGCAGCAGCCTGGCGGAAATGCACATGGATTTTATGTGAGAGTCAGTAGGGTGGGGGTCTTTGAGCTGATGCAGTCTCTTTGGGTTAATTGGGAACTAGGTGCACTCTGTCCAAGTGGTAGTTGACAGGTGGAGGTGGGGAAGGGAAATAATGCTTTCCTGATATAAAAACGTGCACCATGGGATTTCTGAGGAATGATGGGCTTAAGTTTCTGTTTACCTGGTAAGACTCTGCTCTGGATTGGGCCTGGGCCATCATCTTAGGCCATTGTCAACAGCACTGCCATTCTGGGGTCCTACTTTGCAAATGAACAAGGGTGAGCTACTGTCCAGAAATGTCCATCTCCACAGAACTGTCCTTCACTCAACCCATTGATAGTCAAATACAACTGGAAACCACCCATCTCTGTAACTTCATCGTTTTTAAAAATATGTCCTAGCTACTGTCCTATCACTGTTATTAGACACCATATCCAAGGTGTCTAAATTATAGAGGAAGGAGTTTATTGGAATTCACATTTTTGGAGGGTCAGTCCATGACCATCACAGTGTGAACATGACAGCAGGCAGACTGTCATGGTGCTGGAGCAGCAGCTGAGAGCTCACATCCTTATTTGCAAGCAGGAGTCAGAGAAAGAACAAACTAACTGAGCCTGCTGTGGGATTTTGAAACCTCAAAGGCCACACCTCCTGATCCTTTTCAAACAGTTCCACCAACTGGGGACCAAGTGTTCATATATATGTTCAGACGTCTCCCTATGGGGGTTGTGTCATTGAGACAGCACAGCATATGAACAGAAGCACACAGGATGAAGCCTTAGAGCTTTCCTTAGCAAACTTCAGGGGAGGCTCATCAAGTTTTGTGTGTGCGTTCATCCCTCCTCACCCCTTTAGAGTGGTGAGCAATTTGGTTGCTTTCCCTTTCTGATTGTTAAAGGCAAAGCTGTGCCGAGCATGGTGGCCCACACCTGTTGTCCCAGCTGCGTGGGTCACTGCGGCAATATGTCCACTTGAGCTCAGGGAATTGCAGTTAGCCCACTCTGTGTCAGTCAGGGGCTCCTATAAGCTATGGTATCAATATGGTAACCTAAGTGGTGAGCCCTATTTCTGGGGGGAGTTGAGAGGGAGTGCTGCTGTGAATACTTACTTGTATATAGATGTATCTAACCTTTGCTACTTTGTAGGTTCTTCCTTTTCCCTATCCTTTATCACTCCATTTCACCCCCTATCACTAGATAGGAGGATAGAGGGGAGAGAGGAATTAGGAAATCTAATTTTTTTCCTTTTGTTTCTTCTTTGACCACAGGTACTAACAAGCCACAGCCTACCTCCCTAAATGACTAACAACTACCAACTCCTCCTCTTGGGACCCTTGCATTTATATATCATCTGAAAAGTTTCCAGAATTCCAAAAATCACACAACTGCAGAAGTTATCTGCAGCTGGCAAAACCACACTTCTGCTAGAGCACAAGGCAAATCATAGTCAGCTGCTGTGGATAGCCCGAAGCAGCCCCATATTCCTACACCTGGGATTAAAATTATAACACAGCCGGGCGGTGGTGGCGCACGCCTTTAATCCCAGCACTTGGGAGGCAGAGGCAGGTGGATCTTTGTGAGTTCGAGGCCAGCCTGGTCTACAAAGTGAGTCCAGGACAGCCAAGGATACACAGAGAAACCCTGTCTCGAAAAAACAAAAAAAAAACAAAATAAATAAATAAATAAATAAATAAAATTATAACACATTCTTATAATATTTCTGTGGGTTTTTGTTTGTTTTTTTGGGGGGGGGTTTGAAGACAGGGTTTCTCTGTGTAACAGAGATCTGGCTGTCCTGGACTCCCTTTGTAGACTAGGCTGGCCTTGAACTCACAAATATCTGCTTGCCTCTGCCTTTGAGAGCTGGGATAAAAGGCATGTGCCATTATGCCCAGCCATTTCTGTAGGTTTTTTCCTTTTTTGTTTGTTTGTTTGTTTATTACTTCAAGTTACAACTCCATCATAGTGCCCTCTTTCTACCCCTCCCGGTTCCACCCTCCCACCCAAATTCCAAAATTGTTACTAACATATAGGTTTCCATGTAAACACGAACTTGTCCATTTTTGGGGTTAGATGCCAAAGGATCAGTCAGTGGAACTAATCCTTAGGTATAGCCAAGTTTGACCTGGAATTCCTAACCCTCCACCTCCCAATCTCCAAGGAGTAGGTGTGTGCCAGCAACTGGGTTTCTATACAGTGCTAGGTGTAGAACTGGGGGCATCCTGCATGCTAGAAAAGCAGTCTACTCCTGAGCATTCTTGTGATGTCTTCTGTGTGTTCTTCTCACAGGAGTTATCAAATGATATTTTTGTGTATCTCCGTGGCGGCCTGCTGCCTCAGACCAAAATATACTTCTCTGACAATGGAGGATTCTCGTTCCAGCTCCTGGTTAATGACAGACTGGTATGTAGCTGGGGAAAGAGATTCAAAAGCAAAGAGTGGAGGTGGCTCTGGGGAGGTCCCGACTTCCCTCTGGTTCAGTAGGCGGTTAACACTGACGGCAAGGAGAGGCATTTGCTTCAGTGCTATAGCCGTGGTCTGTGGCTCCTGTAGGTGACTCCTGAGTCACACTCCTGCCAGCCTCCCTGGTGGAACTCATTGGCTCAGTGTGCTGGCTTAATACAATCTACAGTCATTTGTGAAGAAGCAGCCAAAGTTGAGAAATTGCTTCCACCAGATTGGCCTATGGGACGTTTTCTTGACTGATGATAGATGTGGGAGGGCCAAGGCTACTGTGGGTGGTGGCACCACAGGAAGGTGGTCCTGGGTGTATAAGAAAGCATTCTGAAGCTGGGCGGTGGTGGCGCACGCCTTTAATCCCAGCACTTGGGAGGCAGGGGCAGGCAGATCTTTGTGAGTTCAAGGCCAGCCTGGTCTACAAAGCGAGTCCAGGACAGCCAGAGATATTCAGAGAAACCCTGTCTCGAAAAAACCAAAAAAAAAAAAAAAAAAGAAAGCATTCTGAGTGAGCTGCAGGGAGCAGCTTCTAAGCAGTGTTTCTCCATGGCCTCTGGTTCAGCTCTTGCCCTAAGAACCTTTGGTGATGGACTATGTTGTGGGACTATCAGATGAAATAAACCCTCGCCTCTCCTAGTTGTTTTTGGTCATAGTATTCATCAGCAACAGGAACCCTGACTGAGACAGTCATCAAAACCAAAAGTGTGAAATTAGAAAGAGGACTGCTTGGGAGGAAGGTGATCAGCAGGGGTTGGAGGGGACAAGAGAGGATGATAGGGATATGATCAAAGAACAATGTGGACATGGAGGAAAATGCTATGTGTAATTAATACATGTGTAGGGGTTAGATAAATTAGATTTAGAAAATATATAGAGGTTTCTGATACTGTCTCTTAATTCGGGGCATGAAGAGCATTATCAGCATGTGGACTAAAAACAGGAAACAAACAGGAGACTCAATAGACTAAAAAACAAGGTTGAAGTCAAGAAAAACAGGAAAGACTCAATAGACTGAAAAACAAAGTATCTGGCCTGACATTGTTTTCAGCTGCTAAGTGGGCGGAGCCCAAATTAAGCTGAAACAGAGTTCCTCCTATTTAAGGACAGTGCATGGAGCCCAGAAGGAGAAGAGGTTCCTGATGCTAGAGAGCTCTGAGAGTCCTGCTGAAAAAAGGGTGGGCCATTGATGGCCAGCTCTCTCCCTGAAGCAGAAAGAAGCCAGTGAGCAAAGAAAGCCTGAGCAAGACACCAAAAGGCCAAGGACTGGACCCTGTGGCTCAGCTTTTGCCTGGAGGGGTTTGATCTGTCCGATCAGTGGCCTAGGGGAAACTGCCTGGCTTTAAGGACAAAGGCAGAGCAGCTGAGTTCCTGATTCAAAAGAAGTAAGTTGGCCTTCAGACGGCTGGGGTCTCCCACAGAGAAGAAAGCATGAAGCCTTATTTAAGGTGAGACTGTAATAACCAACTTACCCTGACGAACCTGCATCTGAGAGATCCAGAAAAAGGACTGCTAAGTGCGTTAAAGAATCTACAACAAAGACTGTGTTCCTGACAACTGAGGACCTGCCCCAGAGACTGTATCATTCTAAAAGGTTATGAAAGTAGTGTTATAATTATCAATAGGTTTAGTGAATAGGTTAAAGGGGTTGTAGGAATTTATAGGATTAATAGTTAAAAAATTGTTGGTGTTTGTTATAAGTGAATTTAGTAATAAATAAATAAGTGTTAAATAATAATAAAAAAGTTCGGTTACATACATGCCGACAAAAACTGACAGGTGTCAGGAGGTGATGGTGCACACCTCTGATCCAAGCACTCAGGAGGCAGAGACAGACAGGTCTCTGTGAGTTTGAGGTCACTATGTTCAGCAGAGCAAATTCCAGGACAGCCAGGGCTACACAGAGAAACCCTGTCTCAAAAAAAACCAAAACAAAAACCAAAAACTGACAGACATGGACATGAAACAACTGCAGTCTTAGCCACTGAGGCATGTAACAGTAAATTTTTATTTATCAAACATATATTTATTAGTACTTAACAAATACCTAATAATTGCTTATAAAGTTCCTAAATCCTAAAGCCCAAACCCTAACTCTAAAACCTAATCTATAACAACCTAATACCTATAATAAAAACATTTAACATTAACCTAAGGTTTCTCAAAAGGATATTTTCCTCTGGGTGTGGATCCTTATGGATGGCTGGCCTTCATCAAATCTTTCAGTCTTAAACTCTCTGAATTTCATTCATCAGATCTTAAGACAGCTTATAGAGTCCAATTATTTACAAGATGAAAAGTTTCTTAGGCTCACCATTCAGATGCTTTAGGCCTGCAAGGGTCTCACTTCAGTACTCTGTCCAATCTGAAGCCCCTGGGCTCCAAGGGGAGACAACTCCCTGCCTAGACACTCCAGAATACCAGGGAGAATCTGTCCCCACACCTGCAACAGGTCAGTACAAGATGGTGAAGTCTCCTGGTAAGACTGTGATGCTAGTTTCTCTGCCAGACAAGGAGGATGGTGAGTGAGACAGGAGGAGGAGAGAGCTCTGTCTATGTGAATCTTGACTTAAATACCTTCACCTGTCATAATGAATTGGCAGCATGATTTTTGGCAGAAACTTTTTCGAGCTTCCAAGTCATGCCCCTGGGCAATGTGTCCCTACATAGCTTTTCTTGCAGAGGGCCAAGGAGCAGCAGGCAGTCCAGAGACCACGTGATCTGTTGCCATGGATCACGGTGGGCACCTCAGGGCATGCCCCCACCCAAAGTCCCATGATCAAAAAAATTATCTATCCTTGGCGGGTTCCCAAGTACATGCTATGTCAGACATAAATCTTTTACCTTAAAGTCCAGGCTTTGCTATTCCAATATCCCTATGCCATTAAATGCTATCACTAACCCCACCACAGAGGCATGCAGCAGGAGGCTATCTGCCTGCATGAATCTGGGGTCAGGTGAGCAATATAGCAAGACTCCAAGTGAGAATTTAAATACAGACAGACAGACAGACGCACACACGCACTCACACACACACATATATACACATTGGGTGCTCTTCTAGAAGACCCAGGTTTAATTTCCAGAACCCATTGGTGGCGCACATCCATCTATAAGCTCTAGTCCCAGGGTATCTGTCACCCTCTTCTGACCTCCACCAGTGGTACACAGACTCACATGCAGGCAAAGCACCCATACACATTAGGAAAAAACAAAAACCATATCCATTCAGGACCCCAAAAGGTATCTTTCTTAGGCTTTCTATGGTGCTATAACAAAATACTCAGGAGTAGTATTTTGATAGATGAAAAACAGAGAGTCCAACTTGGGTATGAAGGCACTTGAGAGGCTGAGAGAGAAGGAGAGCAAGTTTAAGTCCAGGCTGGACTATAGAGCAAGACCCTGTCTCAACAAAGAAAACACAAGACATCAGAAACTCTTTTCTCATGATTCTAGAGACTTGGAAGTCTCAGTTCAAGGTACCCACTGACTCTACTGCCAGGATGGCGGCCTCTAATGTTAAGATGGCTGATCTCAAGATGGCTGCCCTCTAATTCCAAGATGGCTGCTTTCTAATGCCAAGATGGTATATTAAAGCTGTATCCTGAAAAGAAACTAATGGGAATGAGGGGAGGGCACATGACAGAAGAGCAGGAACATGAGAAAGACCTCAAGCCTTTCTGTGAGAGGAAAGCTATGATTTGAGTATGAATTGTTCCTAAAAGCCTAGGACGGTGAAGGTTTGAACCATGACGCACTGTTTGGATATGGTACTCTTTGGAAGTGATGAGAATCAGAGTACATTGATTTTGTTGATGTATTTGCATAGTATAATTTATCTTGTGCTCCCAGCTCTTTAAAGGATCCCCAGTTGCTAATCAACTGGCCTGTTGTTTTTATAAACAAAAATCCCAATTGTTCAATTTTACCAATGAAGACTCTGGAGCCAGATTATGGGATAAAAAAACCTGCTGAGGTAAAAACCTCAGAGAGGCAGAGAAAGCACCCAGCTGACCTTCCTACTCCACTAACATCCTAGAAGGAAAAAGCCCTTTCTTCTTCTCCATGCTCTTAAATACCCTTCACCTCAATGGCCCTCCTTCTTATGTTCACTCCCTGCTGACAGGTGCTTGCTCCCACTCTTGACCTGTGGTTGACTTTATTTAGCTCTTGGGTTAAAGGTGTGTGCTAGGGCTGAGCCACACCACAATAAGAAACAGGTTTTTTCCAGTTCACAATCTTGGGTTCACAATGTGATAAAATATTTTGCAGCATTTCCCCCCTTTTTGTCTAAATCAAAGACTTTCTCTAACATCAATAAACTATATACTATCTGGTAAGAGTTATGTTCACAATGTCCAGTCCATTTGTATTTAACAACCTTGGAGAAAGTCTCTACTATCTATTCTACCTTGGTGAGTCCAAAGTTCTGTACCTAAATCACTTTCTATCATAACTCACATTTATCAAACTAAAACCATCCTTTTAGACCTAAAAACAGTTTTCTTAAGTCCATCTTAAGCTTAACTGTAAGACTATAACTATCTACTCTTCAATCCCATCAGAGACCTGAGAGGATGCATATTATCTGAATAAACAAGAAGTGCAGAGCAAGCTGCTTCCAAAATTATAGAAATAATAGAGACTATTGGCCACCTGGATAGTCACCCATGTTTCCTCTGCAACGTTGGAGCATACATCTCCTTGGCCTACTGGCCCAGAGATATCTGACATATTTTTCTGTGAAACAGGAATTAAGACTTGTCTACTTTGTCCTGCTAGGGTTTGACAGTTGCCTTTCTTTGTATCCT
This sequence comes from Lophiomys imhausi, assembly GCA_907164525.1. Taxonomy (NCBI): domain Eukaryota; kingdom Metazoa; phylum Chordata; class Mammalia; order Rodentia; family Muridae; genus Lophiomys; species Lophiomys imhausi. The sequence continues at coordinate 7,348,790 of CAJQZJ010032834.1, forward strand.
GGCTTTGGTAAGTCCTGGCTGGAGACATGTTCACGTCTCAGTCAGTCTCAAAGCTGTTCCATGTAGAGGGATCAACAAATTGTTACCTGTCCTGTTTGGTCTTGATTTCTTTCCTTCTGTCTGCTTCCAAGATCTTCAGGAGGTCCCCCCCCCCCACCCCATATAATCTGATTTTTATCCATTTGGATGGAATTCAGTTTTTTGTGGAAACATATAGATAACCCCTTCTCCAGCATGACACATTTCCTGCCTTCCATTCTGAGGTTAAGACATCCTTAAAATAGACAGGCTGATTTAGTTAAGCAGTTATTTTCATAATCCAATGTCTCTCAGCTGCTGTTGTTTTTTGTTCATTACCATTTAAAAATTTTTAAGTTAATAAAGCATTATGCAATATGTCTCTGGGGAGTCTTTGTTATTCCTTTCTGTTAAGCATCTCTTTTTAAAGTACGATTGGATTTCTCCACAACTGCTTGTTCTGCAGGATTGTGCTATACCTGTAATATGCTTTATATTATAATATGTGAAAAGTTGCTTCATGTTACTAGAGACATATACTGGAGCATTGTGAGTCTTAATTTGTATGGGAATTCTCATAATTGCCATAATTTCTAATAAATGTATAACTACTCAATCAGCTTTTTCACAACTAAAAACAGTTGCCCATTGTAATCCTGAATATACATCTATGGTATTGTGCACATACCTTAATTTTCCAAACTCTGCAAAGTAAAGCACATCCATTTGCAAAATTTTACTTCTTTGAGTACCTTTGGGGTTATTCCCCACAAGTAACAGAGTTTGGTTATATAAAGAACAAGTAGGACATTTTCCAATAATTTCTTTTGCTTATTGCCAAGTGATAGAAAATTCCCTTTTTAAACCTTTGCTATTAACATAGTGTTTTTTAATAAAATTCTGAGTTGTAGAATTTCACATTTCCTATCAATACCTGATCAGTGTCATCATTAACTTGTGCTAAATGGTCTGGTAGACCCATATGAGACTTGAAATGTGTTATGTACTATAGGGAGTTAGATTAATATAAATTAGATTTAGTAAATATCTAGGGGTTTCCGATACAGTCTCTTAATCTGGGGCATGAAGATCAACTTGGCTGTGAGCAATTAGCTTATCAGCTTATGGAAAAACAAGGTTGAAGCCAGGAAATACTTAATGGACCAACAAACAAGGTATTTGGCCTGGCATTGTTTTCAGCTGCTAAGTGAGCACAGCCCAAATTAAGCTGAAGCAGGTGGAACAAGGAGAGATTATATTTAAGGACAAGTGGATGGAGCCAAGAGAGATGCATGCTAGAGACCTCCAATGCTAGCAAGTCTTCACAATAGAAAGGACAACGAGTAGTTTGTATCGTCTGATGGAGAAAGTGCTGGCGAATTAATGGCTGGATCTCCCTGAGGCAGAAAGAAGCTGGTGAGCAGAGAAAGCCTCAGCAAGACAGAAAAAGGCCAAGGACTAAGCCCTGTGGCTCAGCTTTTGCCTAGAGGGATTTGACCTGTCCGAACAGTGGCCTAAAAGAAACTATGGCCGGCTTTAAAGACTGAGGCAGAGTGGCAGAATTGCTGATATGAAGGAAATAAGTTGGCCTACAGACGGCTGAGATCTCCCAGAGAGAAGAAAGCCTCAAGCCTTATTTAAGGTGAAACCGCCATAACCAATTTACCCTGACGAATCTACATCTGAGATATTCCTGAAAAGAACTGCTAAGTGCATTAAAGGGTCTACCACCGAGACTGTGTTCCTGATGACTGAGGACCTGCCCGAGAGACTGTATCCTTCTAAAAGGTTATGAAAATATTTGTAATAGTTATCAATAGGTTTAGTGGATAGGTAATAAGGGCTGAAGTCATTCATAGGGGTTGTAGGAATTTATAGAGTTAATAGTTAAGTGTTTGTATTTGTTATGAGTGAATATAGTTACTAATAAATAAGTATTGAATAAGCCGGGCGGTGGTGGCGCACGCCTTTAATCCCAGCACTTGGGAGGCAGAGGCAGGAGGATCTTTGTGAGTTCGAGGCCAGCCTGGTCTACAAAGTGAGTCCAGGACAGCCAGGGCTACACAGAGAAACCCTGTCTCGAAAAAACCAAAAAAAAAAAAAAAATAAGTATTGAATAATTTAAAAAGTTTGGTAACAATGTACAATGGATTATTTCTATGCTTGTTACTTCTTGTAGTTGAATAAACAGTGAAGTTAATTCAGAATCATCCTGTATAAGTCCAGCACTTTCTTTATGCAAAACAACTCTTTTTGCATATTGAGAGTCAATTACTATATTAAGAGACTGGAAAGTCTAATAACACCATAAGACTTCCATATAAGTCTGATTTTTTAACATAAGGAGTCTTGACCACATTACTTATATTTTCTGACTTGTAATTTCCCTTTCCTGATTTTTTGCATCACTACAGAATGTAGAGGCTCCAGAAATAGATGTCTCTGTCCCTATACAAGGGAGAATCCAATTAGTTCTTTTATGAACTGGAGTCACCTGCTTTTGGGGTACTTGTTAATCTCTCCCCACAAATGCAAGCTCTTTGCCAATGTTCATTTTCTACCCATAATGAGACAATCTTTGCATTAGTTAAAGGTAGCACAGTATCTGATGGATCTATTCCTGCTAATTGACAAAGTATCAATTTTCCCTTCAGAATCAATTCAGAATACTTTTCTATGTAGGTTTTAAATTTTTTACTCTGGCTGTGTGCTAAGAATATACATTCTAGGATATAATTTTCTCCTTGTATAAGAATTCCTGTTGGAGAATGAGTAGAAATCAAGATAACTAAAATACAAGCCATCTTTGGACCAAGAGGATCTATATGTGTATCTTGTAATTTATTTTCTACCAGAGCCAATTCCTTTTCATCCTTAGCTGATAATTTTCTTGGACTATTTAAGTTTTTATCACCTTGTAAGGTTTGAAATAAATTATTTAGCTCTTGGTAGTTAATCCAGTTAATATAGTGGGCCTTAACCAATTAATATTTCCCAACAATTTTTAAAAATCATTAAGAGTTCTCAATTGGTCTCTTTTGATTTGTACCTCATATGGTCAAATTTTCTGTAAACCTATCTTATATCCTAGGTAATTAATAGAATCTCCTCTTTGCATTTTTTTCAGGAGCAATTTGTAATCCCCAGCAAGGCAAATTTCTTTGTAGTTTATCAAACATGTTTTTCCAATGTATTTGAATCTAAATCAGCCAGTAAGATATCATACATATAGTGGTAAATTATGTATTGAGGAAACTGAGTACAAATTATTTTTAATGGCTGTTGTACAAAACTTTGGCATAGCATAGGACTATTCAGCATCCCTTGTGTCAAGACCCTCCACTGGTACCTTTTGGTTGGCATAGAACAGTTAAATGTGGGCACCATGAAAGCAATCTTTCTCTGTCTTGTTCTTGTAAAGGTATGGTGAAGAACTAATCTTTCAAATCAATTACTATAATAGCCCATTACTTAGGTAACAAGGAAAGCAATGGGATTCCAGGCTGTAAAGAACACATTGGATGAATGTTTTTATCAATTGCTCTCAGATCTGTCAGCATCCCTGATTTGCCACATTTCTTTTTAGTGACAAATACAGGAGGATTCCAAGGGCTGGCAGACTCTTCTAAATGTTGAGCCTCTAACTGCTCTTGGACTAGCTGTTCTAGTGTTTGTAATTTTTCTTTTCTCATAGGCTATAGTTCTATCCAAATACATTGCTCAGACAACCACCTTAGTGGTAAGGCCGTTGGAGTTTTGTCACTCATGTCCTCCCCATATAAAATTAGAGAATCAGTTTCTACTGTGTGTTGTTGGGGCCCATGCTCAAGACTCTTGGGGACAGGGATGAGCTGGTGCGGAATCAAGACCCATATCCCAGGAGTCCGGTAAGAGGCAAAGGCAGACTCATTTATTTTAAAAAGAGGGGGTTCCCTTTATAACCTCCACCCAGAGTCCCATTAGCTCCCAAACTGCAGGCTGCTGATGCTCTTCCTCATTGGCTCGTGTCTCACTACCCAGTGTGGTGCAGGTCTCAAGCCGGGCATGTCCCTCAGGTCAGCTGCACGTGGAAGCCCAGCCACCCATGCGCTATTTAACAGCAGGCCATGTTTCTGCTCAATGGCAGACCTTTTTCCTCCTACAACTGTGTCCTGTTTATGGACAATTTGGACAGTCTGTGACTGTTCCTGATACGATTTTTTAATACCTTCATCAGGAACATCCCTGATTTTATGACTTGGTCCTGAAGTTGGAGGAATGGTAATCTGTGCCTCCCATCATTTCAGCAGATCTCTCCCCTAAAAATTCATGGCTAATCAGCCACATATGGCCTTAATTTCCCTATTTGGCCTTCTGGTGCTACACATGTAAGTCGCTTTACACTTTGTTTTATCAGGGATAAAGTTTCAACCCCTAGAAATTGTATATCTACCTTGTGAAGAAGCTAGTCTGGAGGCCACTTTAAAGACTGAGGCAGAGTGGCAGAGTTGCTGATACGAAGGAAATAAGTTGGCCTACAGATAGCTGAGGTCTCCCAGAGAGAAGAAAGCCTCAAGCCTTATTTAAAGTGAGATTGCGATAGCCAATTTACCCTGATGAACCTGCATCTGAGATATTCCAGAAAAAAAGACTGCTAAGTGCATTAAAGGGTCTACCATAGAGACTGTTCCTGGCGACTGAGGACCTGCCCCAGAGACTGTATCCTTCTAAAAGGTTAGGAAAATAGTTGTAATAATTATCAACAGGTTTAGTGGTTAGGTTAAAGGGGTTTGTAAGAATTTATAAGGATAATAGTTAAGAAATTGTTGGTATTTGTTATAAGTAAATAGTTATCAATAAATAAATACTTAGTAATTAAAAAGTTCGGTTACACTAATCCATTCATCTGTTAGTATTGATCTTGCTGTTAAAGGCCTGAACATATTTTTGTACTCAGCATTAGCATTTTTGAAAACTAAAGATTCAATTACTGTTTTCTTAGGTAGTGGATATGTATACTTCTATGGCTAGCTGATGTCAGTCTCTGTAAAAAGTCAGTGAATGTTTCCTTAAGACCTTGTATAATCTGAGAACACAGTTCAGGTATTTTTCCTCTTTCTTCAACTTTGTCCCAAGCATTTGAGGCTGCCATGGGACATAATGCCAAAGTTCCCTCGTCATAAATGCCTTGCATGTGTACTTCAGCATATGGACCTTCACCTACAAACTTATCGTGAGAAATACTGATACCTCTGGCCCTGTTTCCTCTGTGCTATCTCCCTAGCCTCTTCTCTCCACCATAAATGCCTTTGTAACTGCAGACCAGGTTCTAATATTGCTCTTGTCGTATCTCTCTACTCTTGGGGGGACTATTTTATTTTGAATTGCCCAATATTTTAATATTTGTTTTATGAATTGGAACACATTCCATACTTAATGACCCTTTCCTTAAACTTTGTCAAATCCAGCACATTTATGAGTTGCCATTCATATTATTCATGTTTGTTGATTTTCAGCATCTGCTGGCATTTGTGGTATGTGAATCAGATAAGCTAAGGTTTGTTTTCTTACGACCTGTGACTGACTCTCTTGAATTTTATAATATGGTGGTGAGCTAGGCTCAGTGAGTGTATTTCTTCTGTCTCTTAGTATCTTTCTCAAATTTTCCTAATTCTTCTTCCAAGGCCTATGTCTATTTTTCATACTCTTTTTCTGTATCTTCATTATCTTAGTATCCTCCTCCTTTTTGTTTATAATCTTTTCTAATTTTCCTTCTAATGTTTTTTTAATATTTATTTTATGTGCATCTGTGTTTTGCCTGTATGTATGTATGTCTATGTGAGGGTTTCAGATACCCTGGAACTGGAGTTACAGGCAGTTGTGAACTGCCATGTGGGTGCTGGGATTTGAACCTGAGTCTTCTGGAAGAACAGCCAGTCCTCTTAACTGCTGAGCCATATCTCCAGCCACCTAATGTTTTGTTTTTTGGTTTTTTGAGACAGGGTTTCTCTGTTTAACAGCTCTGGCTGTCCTGGACTCGCTTTGTAGACCAGGCTGGCCTCGAACTCGCAAAGATCCGCCTGCCTCTGCCTCCCAAGTGCTGGGATTAAAGGCGTGCGCCACCACCGCCCGGCTTAATGTTTTATTTTTTAAGAAGGCATAGAAAGCCACTATGATTACCAAGATAAGAGCCAACAACCTGGTAATATTCAAATTTGGTAATGTGTCCATCTCACTTGTTCCATTTATCAGTTTTTCTTTTGTTTCTGTCCTGAAGCCATTTAAAATGGCATCATATAAAGTCTGAAGGCTTGATATCATTGTGGCTCTATTTTATGTGTGCTATTTTCTTTATATCTATCAATTTTAAATTATTTCTCTCTGAAGTTTCACCTCTGGTCTCTTTTTCTAAGGACTTTACTTTTTTAGATCCCACTTTCCTTCCATAGCTTTACCAGTTGCTTGAGGCTTCTCAGTCTGTCTCTGGTGCCAGCTTCTAGGGAAAAGCTTTTCTACCTCCCTCAAGGGATCTCTTGGCCAGCAGGAGCCCCTTCTCAAAGGTTTTCAGCTTCCTGCCCTGGATAGGGAAAGTCTAGCTTTGAGAAATTTACTTGTGGTAAAGAGCCAGGTTTTGTTTGTTTTTCTGCAGATGGCCTTTCCACACCTCAAGGGTCTAATCAAGGAATGTTGAGTTCCTGCCTGAGAAAATGTGGTTGCTTTGGTTTTCTTTAAGGAATAAAACAAATAACTACTCTGTAGTTTTACTATATATGTTTTTTCATTGTTTTTTTTGTGTGTGTGTCTGTGTGCGTGTATGTGATTTTCACATCATGCACCCTGATCCTGCTCATCTCCCACCTCCCCTCATACCTGCTCTCCGCACTTGCAACCTCTCCCAACAGAAAAAAAAAATCTCATTGTAGAAGCTGTAGTGTGTCACAGAATATTCCCTTTTGTCCACACTTTTTTTTGCTTGCAAATGTTCATTACAATTACTCCTTGGTCTGGTACGAGGCTTCTGTCTTCTACTACTTTGTCAGTACTGGAACCTCACTGGGACTCCTCTCAGAAATGCTTTTGTTGTCCTGGAGATCCTGTAGTTTTGGATCTGTGGAACTGGCCTCTTCATGCACTCCAGCAGTTCATCCATGGGGTAGATAATGGGGGTGGGCCAATTCAAAGCCCTGGTTCTGGGCTTGCAACCCTCATATCCAGGGCCAGCTCTATTGTGTGTTACCCAGGTAAGGTTCAGGGCCTGCTCTCCTGAGTACTGTAACAAATAAAGAGCTAGGCCAGCTCTACTCTTCTCATGACCTCATCAGGGCCAGCTCTCCTGCCTGCTACTTGGAAGTGTCTTAACCACTGCAGCCATCTCTCCAGCCCCCCCAGGCTACAAACTCTTGATCCTCTTGTTCTGTTTCTGAAGTTCTGGGATGACAGACCAGCTCCCCTCTGACACACCTGATTTATGGGATGCTGGGCATGGAATCCAGGGTTTTGTGTATGTAGGGCTACTGCTCTATCAACTGAACCACAGACTCAGCCATTGGATACTTTATATCCAGTCAAAACAGAGAAGGAGGGCTGGAGAGATGGCTCACTGGTTGAGAGAACTGGCTTTTCTTTCAGAGGATCTAAGTTCAGCTCCTACCACCTCCATCAGACAGCTCACAACCACCTGTAACTCCATCCCCAAGGGATCTGATGCCCTCTTTTGGTCTCTGATGGCGTCTGCATTTACCTTCATATAGACATATACACACATAAAAACTAAAAAGTAAATCTTTTAAAAAATATCTATTGGCCAGGCATGGTGGTGCACACCTTTAATTCTAGCACTTGGGAGTCAGAGCCAGGCAGACAGATCTCTGTGAATTCAAGGCTAGCCTGGTCTACAAACTGAGTCCAGGACAGCCAAGGATACACAGAGAAACCCTGTCTCAAAAAAAAACCTATATATATATATATATATATATATATATAATGTGTAATATATATATTATATGTGTAATATATATTATGTATGCAAAATATAATATATATGTAATATATAATATATATATAAATGAGCTGGGCAGTGGTGGTGCATACCTTTAAACCCAGGACTCAAGAGGCAGAGGCACACAGCTCTGTCAGTTTGAGATCAGCCTGGCCTACAGAGTGAGTTCCAGGACACCCAAAGCTACACAGAGAAACCCTATCTTGATGCGCGCACACACACACACACACACACACACACACACACACACACACACACACACACACACACACGGCTGGAGAGATGTCTTACTGGTTAAGAGTACTTGCTCTTCCAGAGGTCCTGAGTTCAATTCCCAACAATCATGGTAGATCACAAACATCTATAATGGGATCTAATGCCCTTTTCTGGCATGCATCTATACATGCAGATAGGGCACTCATAACCACAAAACACATAAATAAATAAACTTTTAAAATATCTATCTAGCCGGGCGGTGGTGGCGCACGCCTTTAGTCCCAGCACTCGGGAGGCCGAGGCAGGCGGATCTCTGTGAGTTCGAGGCCAGCCTGGTCTACAAAGTGAGTCCAGGACAGCCAGGGCTGTTACACAGAGAAACCCTGTCTTGAAAAAACCAAAAAAATAAAAAATAAAATAAAAAATAAAATATCTATCTATATCTTAGAAAAATGTGGGGCTGAATGTTACCCAGCCTTTTAAAATTTATTAAACATTTATTTATTAGTAACTATATTCACTTATAACAAATATAAACACTTTAACTACTAACCCTATAAATTCCTACATCCCTATGAATGACTTTAACCCTTATGACCTAACCACTAAACCTACTGACAACTATTACAACTATTTTCCTAACCTTTTAGAAGGATACAGTCTCTCGGGCAGGTCCTCAGTCATCAGGAACACAGTCTCTGTGGTAGACCCTTTAATGCATGTAGCAGTCTTTTTTCTGGAATATCTCAGATGTAGATCCGTCAGAGTAAATTGGCTATGGTGGTTTCACCTTAAATAAGGCTTGAGGCTTTCTTCTCTCTGGGAGATCTCAGCCGTCTGTAGGCCAACTTATTTCCTTCCTATCAGCAACTCTGCTGCTCTGCCTCAGTCTTTAAAGCCGGCCACAGTTTCGTTTAGGCCACTGTTCGGACAGGTCAAACCCCTCTAGTCAAAAGCTGAGCCACAGGGTTTAGTCCTTGGCCTTTTGCTGTCTTGCTGAGGCTTTCTCTGCTCACCAGCTTCTTTCTGCCTCAGGGAGATCTGGCCATCAGTTCACCAACATTTTCTCCATCAGATGATACAAACTAGTAGTTGTCTTTTCTGATGTGAGGAGCTAGTATCAAAGCTCTCTAACATGGGGCCCCCTTGGCTCCATCTACTTGTCCTTAAATATGATCTCTTCTTGTTCCACCTGTTTCAGCTTAATTTGGGCTCTGCCCATGTAGCAGCTGAAAACAATGCCAGGCCAAATACCTTGATTTTTGTCCATTAATTCTTTCCTGTTTTTCCTGGCTTCAACCTTGTTTTTTAGTCCATTAAGTCTTTCTTGTTTCCTGTTTTTAGTCCACAAGCTGATAGCTAATTGGTTACAGCCAAGTTGATCTTCATGCCCCGAATTAAGAGACTGTATCAGAAACCCTTAGATATTTACTAAATCTAATTTGTATTAATCTAACTCCCTACAGCTGAAGAAGCAGGGATATGTGGAAAACAGAACTGGGTCATTATTGTGATTGGTCTCACACCCTGTTCTCCCAGAAGACAGCCATTTTCCTTGATCCCTCCTGCTATGGCTGTTGTATTCCAGAGGCAGATTTGCCTTCCTGAACTTGACAAGTGATGTAGATTATAGTCAGGTCTAAATACAAGACACCATGTTGTCTCAGGTGATCAATATGTTATTGTCACATGTATTTCATCCACATGTACCATGTCCTGTTTTGTTTTGTTTTCACAGAGTAAGTTTGATGGGACATTAGGAGGTATCTTCCACCTTCACTCCATGTCTCAGGTGGGGATACTCGTGGTTAAAAATAATTCGGTGAGTACTACACAGGGTGTAGAGGGGGACTTCAGAGACTTGGGGGCAATGCTGGAGGTTGGGGGTGTTCCAACTGTAACAGTTAGCTCTTTTGGTTTTTTTAGTTTGATTGCTAGTCTCTTTTTTTGAGATATGGTCTCATATAGCCCATATTGTCCTTGAATCACCCATCCTGTTGCCTCTACTTCCCAAATGATGGAATCATGTTATATGCTAGGCATATAGGTTGCTCTCTGAATCTGAGATACACTGGTTTTCCATTTGTCTTCCCATTCATGTACCACCTACCCACCAAGCCATTTGGCCAGATAGCCAGGCAATCATCCATCCATCCATCCATCCACCCACCCATCAACTGACTCACCCACGCACCTACTCATTTTTCATCCATCCATCTACCATACCATCCATCCACCCACCCATCCATCTACCATCCACCCAAGATTCCATCCATAATGTCCACCCACCCACCCATTAACACATTCACCCATTTACCTATCCATTCACCTCCACCATGAACATCCGTCTGTGCACCCCATCCACCTACCAATATATCCACCTGTACAGCTACCCATTTATTCACCTACCCACCCACTCATCTATCCATTGATCCATCGATTCACCTACCCATCCACACATCCATCCATCTATTCATCCCCTATCTATCCACCCATCCACTCATCCATCCAGCCAGCAATCAACACATTCATCCACCCACCACCCATCCATCAATCTATACAACCCCTATCCATCTATCCACCCACCCATACATACATACATACATACATACATACATACATACATACATTCATCCATTTATCTATCCAAATAGCCATTCACCCATCCATCCATTCCTCCATCTATATATCCAAATAATCCATCCATCCACCCATTCATCTACCCCACCCATCTATCCATCCAGTAACCCATCCATCTATCTACCAACCCATCAATCCACTCACCCCTTCAGTCACCCACCCCTCATTAAGGGTCCTATGCAGGGCTCCATTGCTGATCCATACCCCCCAGGCAAAGCAGAAATTTGAAGGTGATTCTCTGCCCCTAAGTCTGTACCTAGTACTTTTGTTTTCCTCACCCCATGACCAACCCTTGGCCTGTGTGTCTGTAAAACTGCAGATGGTCTTTCTTTAGTGCTCCTTCCCCTTAGGGTGGTCATGGAAGTCAACACCCTTGATCCTTTATTGGGGCAGCTCCATGAGGAAAGCTGAATTGGAATGTGAGCCCATTTAGTCTAGGGAGTGAAACAGAATATTTTTATTTATAAACACTTTTTATTAATACTTAAAAAACATCTATAAAATACCTAACCTAAAGCCTAATAATCTAAAATCTATAATCTAAGCATACCCTAATATCTAAGAACACTCTAATTCCTATCTAAAAACACTTAACTAACACTATTTTAACTTTCTTAAAAGGATATTAATATTCTTAGTGTAGGTCCGTGCAGGATAATTTGGTTTATGGCAATCTTGGCAGTCCTTTTCAAAGCTTAGTGTTTGTTGGGTCTTACTTTGCCAGTTCTCAAAGTCAATTTATTTCAACCAACATATTGTGGCCAGTTTGTAAAGTCAGTCTGTTCCAACCACCAAACTGAGGGTGGCTTTTTCAATCAGCTAAGACTAGCCTCCATGGTCTCTTTGGCCCAGGTAAATCTCGAGGTTGAAAGCCTCTCCAAGCAGCTTCTGAACTCTGCTTGCCTCACTCACTTTTCCAGGGCTCTGGGGCCCCAAGACAGACACCTTCAAGGAACTCCCAGCAGTTTTTATGGCAGGCCTTTGCCTTGGACTATAACAGTCTAAATTCTGTTAATGGCATACCTTGATCTGCTCTTCTTCAGTGTGACCTCTCAGTCGGTGAGGGCAGGAGGAACAGAGGGACTTCATGGAATTCTCTGACTTACATACAGCATTATCTCTCAATACTTGGCAGTCTCAAGGGTCCACGAGATTTCTCTTGATATCTAGCAGTCCTGTTGCTTCTTACGGCAATTGACGTCATCTGCTCAGCTTTTGAGGTTAATTAGCCACGCCCCTTCAACAGAACATATAGTCCAACCACAACTGACTTTGTCCATATCAACAAGTAAAGGGACACTGTTACCGAACTTTTAAAATTATTTAGTATTTATTTATTGATAACTTCATTTATAACAAATACCAACAATTTCTTAACTATTAACCCTACAAATTCCTACAACCCCTTTAACCTAACCACTAAACCTATTGATAACTATTACAATTATCTAACCTTTTAGAAGGATACAGTCTCTGGGGCAGGTCCTCAGTCATCAGGAACACAATCTCTGGGGTAGACCCTTTAACGCACGTAGCAGTCTTTTTTTCTGAAATGTCTCAGATGTAGATCCGTCAGAGTAAATTGGCTATGGTGGTTTCACCTTAAATAAGGCTTGAGGCTTTCTTCTCTGGGAGATCTCAGCCGTCTGTAGGCCAACTTATTTCCTTCCTATCAGCAACTCTGCTGCTCTGCCTCCGTCTTTAAAGCCAGCCACAGTTCCATTCAGGCCACTGTTCAAACAGATCAAACCCCTCTAGGCAAAAGCTGAGCCACAGGGTTTAGTCCTTGGCCTTTTGCTGTCTTGCGCAGGCTTTCTCTGCTCACCAGCTTCTTTCTGCCTCAGGGAGATCTGGCCATCAACTGATGGCCAGCACTTTTTTCAGCAGGACTCTTGGAGCTCTCTAGCATTGGGGCCTCTTCGATGGGGCTCCATGCACTGTCCTTAAATAGGAGGAACTCTGTTTCAGCTTAATTTGAGCTCCCCCCATTTAGCAGCTGAAAACAATTCCAGGCCAGATACTTTGTTTCTTAGTCCATTAAGTCTTTCTTGTTTTTCCTGGCTTCAACCTTGTTTTTCAGTCCATTAAGTCTCCTGTTTGCTTCCTGTTTTCACCTGACTTCATCCTTGTTTTTCCACAAGCTGATAAGCTAAATCACTCACAGCCAAGTTGATCTTCATGCCCTGAATTGAGACTGTATCAGATATTTACTAAATCTAAATTAATCTAACTCCCTACAGGACACTATGCTTTCCTTATGTGCTGCCAGATGCTAATCTGAACTGCCTACTAATTTCACTAAAGAGACCTAACTTCTACCACAAGGGAGTGCTTTGGGCCTAGTCCTTAAAAGCTCAGCTTTTGACCAGCAGCTCAGCACGATGGTGACCAGGGCTACAGGGTCCCATGCAACATTTCTGCAGGCCTTGTTTGCAGAGGGAGTTGGCTCTTGTGTGCAAGTCCTAGAGGAGGAGGGTGCCCATGCCAGGACAGGTATGCACAGTCAGTCTTCTCATGCTTTCTGATTACCAGCATCCTGAGCACCAGACTTCTGCATCTTAGACACTTTCTCTCCAGGGGAAGTATACAAGGAGCCGGTGCAGGCTTGCAGGCCACAGGGATTCTTGCTCCTCCTTATGGTGTCTTATAAAAAAGGGACATGGGTGTCACACTAAGAATCACAAATCAATAGTGTAACTGGTGTTTGCTACTTTGTGGGTTATTGTTAGGATACTTCCTGCTGATTAGGGGTATCAAGTTCCTTGGGGTAACCAACAAAAACGAACAATCAACCAACTACCTGACCAACAGTCCACCATTCCTCTGAGGCTGTAGCATTTATATACCCTCTGAAAAGTCCCCAGAATTCTAAACATCACACACTAGCAGAAACTATCTGTAGCTGGCAAAAAACATACCTCAGCTAGAGGATAAGGCAAATCATAGTCAGGTGCTGTGAATCAGCCCCATATCTCCACACCCAGGAAATAAAACAAACAAAAAAAAACAGTCTTATATTTCTGTGCTTTTTAAAGAAACCAAAACTCCAAAATTCTCACTACATTTCACACCTTCTGTTTTAAGCCACTAATTGTGCTGGGTATAGTGGGAAATTATAAATAGAGACATTTTTTTTTTCGAGACAGGGTTTCTCTGAATATCTCTGGCTGTCCTGGACTCGCTTTGTTGACCAGGCTGGCCTCGAACTCACAAAGATCCGCCTGCCTCTGCCTCCCAAGTGCTGGGATTAAAGGCGTGCGCCACCACCGCCCGGCAAATAGAGACATTTTCAATGAACTAAGTGCTTTTTGGGCCAGTGACCAAAGTTTTCAGGAGACCTCCCCTGCTCAATTCTAATATTTATAAGTTTTGATGGTATCCACAGATTTTCATTTCCTGTGGAAATATAAACCAATCTGAATCTCCAACACAAAACTTTTACAGACTTCCATTCTGATGTTAACACATTCTTATGGTATATAGATTGATTTAAATCCATGTTTTTTTTCTATAACCTGGTGACTCTCAGCTGCTCTTTTCTGAGCCAGCTTGTGTGTTTTGCTGCAGGGCCTCAAGTCAGGCCCCCAAGGCCATTTCTCAATGGCAAGAAATTGCCTTGGATATCTTTCTTGGACCTGTACTCATTGGTCCAATGGCAGCACTTGCCACATATCCTGCACACCCCTGGAAACCTTCTTTCTCATTTATATTTAGAAAACCTATTGCCCTTAGAGATGCCTTGTTCACAATTTTGTTACAAATGACCACAATTAAAGCATGGAGCATTTTGAGCTTTAGCTCAAATGCTCCAGCATTTTGATCACAGTCTCTTTGCAAATGTCTGTACTTTCTGAATTTGAAGCACCAGTCATTTTGATATGGGAGACCTCTCTATGGCTTGACCTATTATATTAGTAGGGTACATGTTAGAACCAATATCAGTTGTATACCTTATCCATTTATCCATAAGAGCTGCTCCCACCTCTAATGGTCTAATAACTTTTTACATTCTATATTTTCATATGCCAAGGTCTCTATCAACACCCACTGTGCATCAGCATCTGCTATGGCTTTGTTCACAGCTGAGATTAATCTTTGTAAAAAATCAACGAAGCCTTCTCCAGAGCCTTGTATAATCTTTGGAAATGAGGTGGGCCTTTTCCCAGGCTCCTCAACTTTGTCCCAAGCTCTTAAGGCTGATATGTGACATTGTTCTATAGTAGTGTCATCAAATTAAAATTGTTATTAGCTGGCTGTGGTGGTACACACTTTTAATTCCAGCATCGGGAGGCAAAGGCAGGCAGATCTCGGTGAGTTTGAGGCCAGCAAACAAAGCAAGTACAGGACAGCAAGGCCTAGACAGAGAAAGCCTGTATCGGAAAAAAAAAACTGTTCTTGTATATCAGAGTACCACCCTGCACCCACCAACTGATCTCTTACTCTGTTTCACTGTTCAATATTTGTGGCTTCTTCCCTCCACGTTAACTATTGCAACTGTGGACCAGCTTCTAGTACAGCTGTCACCAATCCCTTCAGTCTTGGGGAATAATTCTATTTGAGTAGCCCAGTTATTCAGAATTTGTTTCACATAAGGTGAGTGTATCCCATATGAAATCATGGACTCTTTAAATTGCCTTAGAGCTATCATATCTATAAGACTCCATCCTTCCTTGTCATAATCTTGTTTCCCACTGTTAGCAGGCATATACTGTATGACTACTTGGAAAGCTGATGGTGATTTTGTACCCCAGGATGCCCCTCCCTCTACTCTTGTGGCATGGTTGGTTTGAGATTAACCTTTCCTTTCTTTCAAAATGGGCTGTTTCATCAGACTGTTCTCCCTCCTTTCCAGCTTTTCTCTGACTTGATTGCCTTCTGGTGTGGTTTCTCAACCTCTTTCCTCCTGTGAGAAATTGTTTCTGTCTTGCTCAGTCATTTTTCTACTGCTTCTTGCTTCCCACTGCTGCCACCTCCATCCAGTTTTTTCAGTTGCCGCCAATTCTGGACTCCTTTCAGAGGTGAGAGAGCAGAGTGAACCCTTTTGCTTCCCCATTTCAGCCATTTTTTTTTATTCTCGGGTCCCTTCATTTCCACCCACAATTTTTCCAGCTGCTCAGCCATTCTCCCAATATTTTTTGAAATGGAATATAGGAAGAACAAGAAAAAATCCAGAAAATCCTCTCTGAGAGCAAAGCAGGGACTATTTCAGCAGTAGCAGCTTTAATAAAATTTTTGCTGGTGTCTTGATACAAAATATTAATTCCTTCATTCTTTGCCCTTTTCTCTCTGGCATTTGAAGTCAAATTTCCCATTCTGCCTAGCCCCACATTAGGCACCAGTTGCTACTTTGTGGGTTCTTCTTTCTTCCACACTTCTCCATCCTTTCAACCCCCTAACACTAGATAAGAGTGTTAGGCCTGCTCAGATGGGAAGGTGTCCTGGGACTCATGAGCCCAGGAACCACACAGCTCTTTTAGGTGGGACAGTGTACCAGCAGAAGGGCATCCTGAGGCATGCACAGGAGCTCAGGAACCATACAGCTCTGAGAGGAGGTCTCCTCAGCAGAGACATTGCAGATGACAGTGGAGGATTTCCCCAACCCCAACTGGAGAGCTGAGAATCCTTGGAGCATGAGCCTTGCTCCTTCTCCAGCTTTTGCAGCTAACATGGGAGGGTTTCCCCAACCCCAGCTGAGCTGAAGCACCCAAGAGCCTGAACCCTGCTTCTTTAATTCTCTTCTATTCATTGCTTCTTGGCTTCCAAAGAAAGAGTCTCGGCAGGCAGCAAATCTCATAAAAGAGATTTATTGAGCTATGGAGGAATGAATCCAGGGTGTGGCTACCTCTGCTCCCAGGAGAGGGCAGCAGAGAATTGAACAAAGTGCAGGGCTTATATAGGATTTCTTAGGGGTGAAGCTTTCTAGAGCATGGATTTCTAGAGTGAGGATTGGTGGAATTTCAAGTCCTGAGCTTGGAAAGCTCAGGGATTGGTGGGCTTTCCTATTCTGGGATTGGTGGGTTCTTCCTGCTCACAGATTGGTGGGGTTTTGTGGGAAGCTTAAGGATTGGTGGATTTTTGTCCAAACTTTTCACCTCAAATTAGCATAATCTGGGATGAGTCCTATTGAGAAGCTGGAGATGACCTTTGTGACAGTTACAGAACCAGAAATGTTATGACAAAGAGGTCTGGGGGAGGGGCTGGGCTGCTGGAGCTCCTCAGGCAGGGGTCTGGACACTGTCTTACCTTGAGGGTTAACAAAGTTTACAAGTTTACCAAGATTACAAAGGGAGTCCATGGCAGGGAATTTTATTGCTGCAGTATGAATAGCTGACAGAAACTGCTCAGGTACTTCACTGACAATTCTGGGGGAAGACATGCTACTTTGATCAATCACTGCCACTGCAGCTGCTTTTACTGATAGCATTAGGACTATATCCCCCCCTCTTTTGTTTATAAAAAAGGGGAGGAGGTTGGAAAGGGGAGGAGGTTGGAAAGGGGGCGGTATTATATCAGACTGCTTCCTGCTGATCTAGGGTGTCGAGGTCCTTGGGGCAAGTTTCATCATTGCTATCATGGTATAATTGGGTGTTTCAGGCCTCTGGCTCCATAGCTAGGGGCCGTGTAGAAATTTAGATAAGTTTGTGAGACAGGGTGCAATTAGTAGGATGAGAAACGGATGAAAAGTGTAGTATTCAATTCTACACTGGATTGTCAATGATCCATTAGCCAGAGGCATCTGTCTGTTTCTTACTATACTTTATTGGTTAAGCAGCATTTCTCCCCAAGGAAGAGACAGAGACCACCTCTCTCTGCTGTTAGTAAATCTAACCCTTGCCAATTTTGTAATACTACTGCAGCCAGTAAGTCTATTTGGCCTTGGAGTGTAAGGATGGTCTGAGCCACCCTTTGGAGATCCTGGATGAGCTGTGAGGAAAACCTACTGTAAATGGCAAGAGGAGTATCCAGTTCAGCCATTTCAGTGGCAGTGCCAGCCAACGGTTATGCCCAGAACTACTAGAAAGGGTATGATGTAGAAAAAAATAATTAAATTATTTACTAGTATTTAAATTATATTCAGGTGGTTGGTGGTGTTAATCCTTAACCCACCATTATAAATGAATACACACAGATGCCGGATGGATTTTAACAAGACTTGGCCTGAACTGTGCAATCCTAGCCCATCCAAGCTAGCTCATAATTTTATTACCCAAATATGACCCCATATATACATATGTCCCTTTGGACTGCTATTCTCCATGCTATACCGATGTTCCAGGCCATGTGGAATGATCTTCTTTAATCTATTCCATGGCATATGTCCTCCTTCTTCCTGTTCCTGGCTTCTTCTCCCCAAGATGCTCTCTGCTCAGAAGCCCACATACACTTAGTCCCACCCATCTCTGTCTTTGTCTAATTTCAGGCCTCAGCATTTTATTCAACCAGTCAGAGAC
Organism: Lophiomys imhausi; assembly: GCA_907164525.1. NCBI lineage: Eukaryota > Metazoa > Chordata > Mammalia > Rodentia > Muridae > Lophiomys > Lophiomys imhausi. The sequence continues at coordinate 7,367,093 of CAJQZJ010032834.1, forward strand.
AATATAAGTAACAGACAGCAAGCAAGACCAATTAATTAACATTTAAAATGCTTAACACCACCCTATCAGTTCCCTCCTTTTGTCTAATAAAAAGGCTAAACTTTTTAACTCATGTAGTAAAAGTTCCAACATAATGTTTAGCCTATTTATATCAGGCAATCTTGAAGAAGAAAAAAAAATACCTTGGTGTCTCTAAAGTTCTGAACTTAAATATTTTCTATCATATCCTATATTTATAAACCTAAAGATTTTATTTAGACTTGAAAATGTTTTTAAATCCTAAACAACTCAAATTCAATTGAAAATTTATAACTATTATGCTTCAACCCTATCAAAGACATAAGAAGGGATAAAGTTATTATTTGAGTGAGTAGGAAGCATAATAGAGCAGCTTTCAAAAAGAAAAAATGACAGTTTGCTGCCTAGACATTCCCAAATGTCTCTCAATACCATTGGAGCATCATCTTCAGCCCTCTGGTAAAGCATATCTCATAGACATAATTGTGCAGCAGGAAACAAGAAGGATTTGCTTACTCTGTCTCTGTAGAATCAGGCCATCAACTTACCCCCATTTAAGCTTTGGTCCATGTTTGGACTGTATATAGTCTGTTGAGAGAGTAGGGACATTTTTGCCCAGTAGGAATTATCTCCTGATGGGAGATTTTTTTTTTTTTGATGCTCATTGTCTTCTTCCAAGTCAAATGGGAGCTGTCAGGAGCTGACTGTCTTAAGTCAAGCAATTCTTAAAATATAAAAACATCTTTAAATGCTATTTTTGTATGCCTCTGAGAGTTTTGAAGATATTTATTGATTTATAAATCTATCATCTGTCTGTCTATCTTTGAACAAGCAAACTGTATATTTTTAACTATTTATTATCTGTTTATCCTAGTAAGCCTATTTTGTGATAAATTAAGACTCTTATTAACATGACCAGGAGCTTGACTAGCCAGCAATCAACCTGTATTACCCAGACTCCTAAATAGATTGTAATAGCATCCCACATAAGGATTGGAAGTAAACCTGTACTTTTAAATGAGTTGTATAGGCACAATATAAGAGTTGAAATATACATAGTATGTATCAAAATATAACATTCTATACTAATGAATCAAAATTAATCTTATTTTTATCAATATACCAAATTCTATACCAATGTATCAAAAGATAACCTTATTTTAACAATAACAATAGTTTTAAGTTTCAGGGCAGATTCAATAATCTACCCTTATATCTTATCATTTCTATATTATATACCCATATTCCCCTCTTTTTCTTTTCAAGTCTTTTCCCCCTATATAAGAGAAAGAAGGATAGAGAAAAGAAAAAGAAAGAAAAGTCCTTGAATCTAATCTCCTATACCTTGCTTAACAAGACCATTTAACAATTTGTAACCAATTCCCCTAAACAACATTTATAACATATCAAATGACTAAAGAATCATCCACCCAAGCCAGGTGTGGTGGTGCATGCCTTTAATCCCAGCACTCGGGAGGCAGAGGCAGGTGGATCTCTGTGAGTTCGAGGCCAGCCTGGTCTACAAAGCAAGTCCAGGACAGCCAGGGCTGTTACACAGAGAAACCCTGTCTCGAAAAACCAAAAAAAAAAAGAACCATCCACCCCTGACCTGAATTGTTTGTTTATTATTCTGGGCCTGGTGACAGGAACTGACAAAAGTTCTTCACCAGGTACAACCACTAGTTTTGGAGAAGGAACAACAGGGCACAGTCCCAGACCATCTAGCAGGTAGGCAGTGGTATTCTTTTTTTTTTCTGACTCTGTAGACCAGGCTGGCCTTGAACTTGCAGAGATCCACCTGCCTCTGCCTCCCAAGTGCTGGGATTAAAGGTGTGCGCCACCACCGCCCAGCTACAAATTTTAAGTTAACCCCATTGTTAGAGATTTTACAGGGTTTTAATCATACCTAATATAAACCTTGAGGTAAGATTTATACCTTACCATAAGTTAGAAACTCAAAACCTAAATAGTATGAAATCTGCAGGAATAGGTCTCTACTGTGACTAATATGTCCACTTATTTTGCTTTGCTCCTTTCTCTGTCACATAGTCAGGTGGCTCCCCTGATCTAGGACAGAGATTTTGGAGGGAACCTTTAAACATGCTTGGGTCTACAGGAGGAGGAGCCAAACCTAAACTCCAGAGCCAGTTTTTAATTGAAGTGGGACAGCCCAAAACAGTCTAATGCCACCCATACCTAAAAGACACCTGAATTCATGTAAAACTGAATCCAGTAAGCCAAGAACAAAGAAGGCTTGGAGATAGGAAAACTTTGAGGTGTGGCTGTAGACAGAGGACACTGCAGGAGGGGACTGAGAGCTACACCAGCCAGTGAGGAGTGTGTACGTGCTGCAAGCTGGCCTAGTCCTTTGCTGTCTTCCTTCTCCTTAGGTTTCTGACTCCCATTATGCAACAAACTTACGTAGCCATCAATGGTAACTTAGAAGACAGGGCACTTACACTGAGTTGTACCGAATTTTTAAAAATCATCATTAAGTATTTATTTATTTACAATATTCACTTATAACAAATAGCAACAATTTCTTAATTATTAACCCTACAAATTCCTACAATCCCTTTAACCTAACCACTAATCCTATTGATAATTATTTTCCTAACCTTTTAGAAGGATACAGTCTCTGGAGCAGGTCCTCAGTCGTCAGGAACACAGTTTCTGTAGTAGACCCTTTAAAGCACTTGGGAGTCTTTTTTCTGGATCTCTCAGATGTAGATTTGTCAGGGTAAGTTGGTTATTGCAATCTCACCTTAACTAAGGCTTGATGCTGAAAACTGCAAATTAATTAATTAATGTAGTTATTAGTAAGTACAAACTGTAATATTAGGCTGGCAAAGTGGCCGATGGAGTAGCTGGCGGCTTGGCAGAGGAGCAGGCAGCCTGGCCTGAGTGCCTTCACCGGTTGCCTAACTTATCCTGGAGAAAGAGCCCTGGGACCAAAGGTGGCCTGCACCACCTATAACCTAAACTCTGTTAATTAATATAAGTTGTTATATTAGGCCGGTAGAATTACCAGCGGCTTGGCGGGAGATTCACCTGGGCTCAAGGGGAGTCTGGGAATCCAACAGCCCGGGACTGCTTGGACTGAGGGCCTATAAGCCGCCACAGTCTTTTCCCCAATAATTAAACACACCAAGACCTTTTAATATTTTAACACTTAGCCCTTAGCTGGGCAGACTCTCAATTAGCTACTCTAAGTTAACCCCAAACCAACATGTGCCTGTGAGTACCTTCTAGACTTCTCCAGACGTCTTTCTCCTTCTGTGTCTCCCGGCGGAAAAAGGAAAGAGTCTCTGTGCAGAATTTCTGCTGATCTGAGGAAGTCCCGCATTCTTACACTCTTTCTGCCCAGCTAATTGGCCATAAGCAACTTTTATTAACCAATCAAGAAAAAGAAAATGCCTCAGAAGGGGCGGTAACCAGATCTCAGCATTGAATTCAATGTATCAGAAACAATATTAGACCTTCTCTCAACATGATGCTTTCTTCTCTCTGGGAGACCCCAGCCCCTTTGCATCAGCAACTCTGCTGCTCTGCCTCAGTCCTTAAAGCCGGCCACAGTTTCCTTTAGGCCACTGTTCGGACAGGTCAAACCCCTCTAGGCAAAAGTTGAGCCACAGGGTTTAGTCCTTGGCCTTTTGCTGTCTTGCTCAGGCTTTCTCTGTTCATCAGCTTCTTTCTGCCTCAGGGAGATCTGTCCATCAAATGATGGCCAGCACTTTTTTCAGCAGGACTCTTGGAGCTCTCTAGCATCAGGGGCCTCTTTTTGATGGGGCTCCATGCACTGTCCTTAAATAGGAGGAACTCTGTTTCAGCTTAATTTGGGCTCCGCCCACTTAGCAGCTGAAAACAATGCCAGGCCAAATACTTTGTTTCTTAGACCATTAAGTCTTTCCTGTTTTTCCTGGCTTCAACCTTGTTTTTCAGTCCATTAAGTCTCCTGTTTCCTGTTTTCACCTGACTTCATCCTTGTTTTTCCACAAGCTGATAAGCTAATGGCTCACAGCCAAGTTGATCTTCATGCCCCGAATTAAGAGACTGTATCAGAAGCCCCTAAATATTTTCTAAATCTAATTCCCTACACTGAATGAGGGTGGGAGAGAGACAGTGTTTGGAGAAAAGAGAAACAGGGAATGGGGAATCTCCTTCCATTTCTCCGATCACAGTGTTTGTAAAGATCCCAAATAAATTAGGATCAAGAGTGCCATTAGACAGCCATTTGTTTGAATCTAAGGGATATTAAGGCCAAATCTTATTGGGCAGGTGAATAAATTTAGGGCCCTTCAGGTCAGATTTCAGGTATACAGGCTGGATGTTTCCTAAGAGGCATCCCAAGGGAATGATGGGGTTTGGAAGATACCAAATCACAGCACCAAATGTTAGGGTTAGGCCTGCTCAGATGGGAAGGAAGGTATCCTGGGACTTGTGAGCCCTGAGGAAAGGCTCACAAGTCCCAAGATCCCTTCCTCAGAGTTGTAACACTTTCACTGGGGATACCTTCTCTCCTCAGAGCTGTGTAGTTCCTGGGCTCACAAGTCCCAGGATATCTTCCCATCCAAGTAGCCCTAACACTAATAAAGACAGAAAAAAGGATAGAGAGGAAAGGAAAGAGATCCCTGAATAAAATAGGAGTCAGAATGGGGGTGATGTTATCTTTAGACAACTTCCTCCCCAATTAGGGGCATGGAGCTTCTTGCGGCAAGTTTGATCTTTGCCTTTAGGATATCTAATTTCTTCTCCTCCTCCTCCTTTTTCGTCTTTGTACATGACTACTTAATAAACTGTAACCAACCAACAACCAACCCACCCCACACCTCTCGGGGCACTAGCATTTATATACCGTCTGAAGTCCCCAGAATTCCAAAAATCACACAATTACAGAAATAATCTGCATCCTGTAAAACCACACCTATGCTAGAGCATGAGGCAAATCATAGTCAGCTGCTACAAAGCAACCCTGTATCCCTACACCTGAGATTAAAACAGAAACATGCATGTTCTTATAATACTTGTATGCTTTTAAAAAAAACTACTCATTTATTTCTTCAAGTTACATCTCAATCATAGTCCCTTCCCTCCTCCCCCTCCCAGTCTCACCCTCCTCCCCTCTTTACCCCTCCCCCTCCTATCTGCTTTTTAAAAAAAATTTAAGTTGTATCTTTTTCTCCCCAACAGCATGCCCTTTTAGTCCAATAAGAGGCTCTTTTTCTCATAACAATAAATACAATACAAAACAATAACAAAAATTAGGCCACAATTATGAAAATTATAAGGTATAACATACATTCCCAATGTCCAGTCCATATGTATTTGGCAACTGATAATATTCTATTATCTATCTATTTCCATGAGTTTAAAGTTCTATACCTAACTCAGTTTGCATCCTAACTTGCATTACCAACTTAAAAACATCTTCTTAGACCTAGAACATCCTTTTAATTCCTAAACAACTTAAAATTTAACTGTGAGACTATAACTTTCTATTCTTCAACCACATCAGAGACCTGAGAAGGATAAATATATCTGGATATACAGGAAATGCAGAGCCAGCAGTTTCCAAAACTAAGAAATGACAGACACTGGATTTCTGTACAGTCCCCAATTTCTCTCAATTCATTGGAGCATCTATTTTCAGCCTTTTGGCCCAGTATCTCTGACAGATATTAATTGTAAAGCAAGAATTATGAAGGACTTGCCTACCCTGTCTAGGCAGAGCTAGGCCGTCGACTTACCTGCTTCCAAGTTTTGTCCTTTTTGGACAACCTTCTATCTCCAGTTGAAGCAAGGGCTTTCTCTTGCCCAGTGACAAGCTTGCCACTAATGCAGCCATCTCCAAATGGAGACTCTGCGATGCTCTACTTCTATGCTTTTTTAAAAAGATTTATTTATTTATTATATATACAGTGTTCTGTCTGCATGTATGCCTGCAGGGCAGAAGAGGTCACCAGATCCCATTATAGATGGTTGTGAGCCACCATGTGGTGGCTAGGAATTGAAACCAGGACCTCTGGAAGAGCAATCAGCACTCTTAACCTCTGAGCCATCTCTCCAGCCCACTTTTTAAAGAAACCAAAACTCCAAAATTCTTATTACACAGTAGTGTTTTTTTAAATTGTATCCTTGGGTTCAGTCAGCAAAATGCTTAATGTGCAATCTTAAGGAACCAAGTTCCATCCACTAGAACTCACATAAAAAGCTGAGTGTGAGCCGGGCGGTGGTGGCGCACGCCTTTAATCCCAGCACTTGGGAGGCAGAGCCAGGTGGATCTTTGCGAGTTCGAGGCCAGCCTGGTCTACAAAGTGAGTCCAGGACAGCTAGAGATATACAGAGAAACCCTGTCTCGAAAAAAAAAAAAAAAAAACAAAAAAAAAAAAAAGCTGAGTGTGGCAAATTGCACTGGAAATGCCAGACCATGGGATATAAAGGCAGGAGGATCCCCAGAGCCCTCAGGACCATTATCCTAGTTTATTTGATGACTTCTGTGCCAGTGAGAGAGACTGCCTAAAAAAGAACATGGCAGGGAAGCAGACATGGTAGTGGTGAACGCCTCTAATCTCAGTGCTCAAAAGGTGGACACAGACAGATCTGTGATTTCAAGGCCAGCCTGATCTACATAGTAAGATCCTGTCTCAAAACAAAAACAAACAAACAAAAAAAAACCCTAAGCAAACAACAGAGGCAGGGTCTGGAGAGGTGGCCCAGCAGGTAGGAGCACTTCTGCTCCTGCTGAGAACTGGGGCTCACTTCTCAGCACCCACATTTAGCACCTCACAGCTGTCTGTTACTCCAGCTCCATGGGATCTAGTGCTGTTTCCCAGTCTCTGTAGACATGAGCACACATGTGACAGATATTCACACAGACATAAAAGTGTACGTGTAAATTAAAATAAATCATCCCTGCAGTATGACCTCATCCAGTCTGTCCCCTCTGCCTCTGAGTGTCTTCCTTTCAGTCCCCCAATAGAGGGACATCGTGTGAAATAAATGGGGGAGGTTTTGCTCTCACTCACCAAACCTCTGCACTCCAGCGAGGTGCAGAACTTTCTTGCTGTTAAAAAAAAATGTTTTGCATTTCATGTGTGGGGATGTTTTAACTGAGTGCATGTCTGCACCACATGCGGGCAGTGCCTGGCGCCTGTGGAGGCCAGAAAGGGGCGTCGGGTCTCCTGGAGTTTGAGTTACAGACAATTGTGAGCCACCATGTTGGGCTGGGGATTGAATCCGGGTCCTCTGCAGAAGCAGCGAGTGCCTTTTAACAGCTGAACTACCATTCCAGCCTCTTTTTATTTAGCTTTTTTGAAGCAGGGTCTCACTCTGTAGACCAGGCTGGCCTGAACTCACAGAGATTCAACTGCCTCTGCCTCCTGAGTGCTGGGATTAAAGATGTGTGCCACCACCACCCTGCCCTCCAGCCCTTTTTTTTCTGCAGAATTTTTACAGGCAGGGTCTTACATGAGGTCCAGGCTGGTCTACATACACTTCATGATCCTCCTGACCCTGCCTCCTATCACAAGTATATTGTGCTACCCTGCATGGCTTCACTGTCTTGGAAGAGGGGCATAATCACAGCTAACCCATGATGGGGTGCTATTAAGCATTCTAAATGTTAATTGGTCCTGTTTGCTGTCTGTTACTTATATTGACTCTGATTGGTTAAATAAAATGCTCAGGCCTGAGATTGGGCAAAGACAGAGAAAGGTGGGACTTCTTGAGATTAGAACAGGAAGCCTGCACTTTAGACAGAGAATTAATTCATTCCAGCTAGGAGGAGCAGAAAGGAGGAGGCACACAGCCAAGGGTTAGAAAAAGGAACTTCATTCCACATGGCCAGGAACATCGGCATGACATGAAAAATGGCAGTCCAAGGGGACGTATGTATATATGGGGTCATATTTGGGTAATAGAATTATGAGCTAGCTTAGATGGGCTAGGATTGCCAATTCAGGCCAAGGCTTGTTAAAATCCATGTCCTCTCTGTGTGCTCATTTATAATATCTGGTTAAAGATTAACAGCTGCCAAACCAATTAACAATAATATAAATACTGGTGAACAATTTAACTAATTATTTCTACAAATGGCAACCAATGTAATTTAATTAATTAATTTTTTTTTTTACAAACCCATCTCCTCCTTGTGAGGAAGGGTCACAGCAGCCTCCTTGTTTAGATTGGGAACCTGCACAGAGTGAGTGGCACCCAGAACGTACTGTGGCACAGGATCGTGTTCCCAAAGCAGGCGTACTTCCTGGTTTCTCAGCCTCAGGGCCGTCTGTGGCTGTGGATCAGGTCTTTCAGATCAGAAGCCATGCAGGAATGCAGTTGGTGGCACGTTCCTGCTCAGCTTTCTTATATGCCTGGGACCACCTGCACAGGGAATGGTGCTGCCCACAGTGGCCGGTTCTTCCCTCCTCAACCTAATCAACACTCTCATACATTCATACCCAGAGGCCAGATAATCCCTGACAGGAGTGCCTTGAGGATTGTCTCCTAGGTGACTCTAGATCAGTCAATGACAATTAACACTGACTAACGCTAACACCACTCAGGGGCTGGGGAGATGGCTCAGCAGTTAACATTGGTCCCGAGCCTTGAAGAGGACCTGAATTCAGTTCCCAGCATCCGTGTTGGGTGGCTCACAACCACCTACAACTCCAGGTACAGAGGATCCAGAGCCTCTGGTCTCTGTGGGCACCTGCACTCACATGCACAAACCCATACACATATACCAGCAATTTTTAAAAGTCCTTAAAAATAATCTCCATTACTTCCCCCCTTAGTCAGACACTGGGGAAGATCTCCCTGTAGGACATATGCTCTGGGGCACCCTGGGAGAGCCTGGGGCTGGGCAATGTCCTTGGCCTCTCCCCACACTGTCCCTGGATGTGGCCACCAGGGACACAGTCCAGATGGCCACCTCCCTGACTTGAGAGGCTCTTGCCTCAACACTGCTTCAGGGTGTTGGATGAAGGACGCCCGCTGGACCAACCAGTAGTGTCCCAGTGGATTCGGGCCACAGCGACTGAGTTGCCTCTCTTATCTCAGGGTACATTTTATTACATGGAGCATCCCTTGAACCAGAGTTCTGGAATACATTTTAAGTACAACGCACCCCTTGACGTCATCATCAGACCAGGCCAAACTGGGTTTCTGATCCTCTGGAGTGAGACAAACCTGTTGGTGTCCCCCAATGCAGGTAAGCCACACCCTGTTCAGGCCTCCTCCAATGAGAATGGATGTGGACTAGGGACTCCTAATCTTTGTATTTGTTCATGTGCACATGGAAGTCTGAGGTGTTCATCAATTGCTCAATTATTTTTTTCCACATTTAAAAAAAATACAATTTCATCCAACCTGGGACTTGCTAGTTGGTCAGCAAGAACCAGCAAGATCCCTGGGATCATGCCTCCAGGCCCCCACCCACCCCACCCCCGTACTGGGGAATTCTAGGTGGGGACTCCACCCCTGACCATGCCCCCAAGCCCCTCAATGGGGGATTCTCAGTGGGGTCTCCACCCCTGATCATGCTGAGTTTTTCTCCTTGGTCTTTTGAATAGCAAAGCAATAGCAAGCAGAAAGAACCAAAAAATCCAGAGAGGTTGGGGCGGGGGCAGTGGGGCCCAAAGGTGAGGATTTCTGTGGGACATATTTATGGGTCATAACAGTCTACCTGTCTCCTCCTAGGCCAGATCATGGAAACCGTGTACCTGCTGAAAGGGAAGACCGTTGTGACCTCAGATATCTCCAAATCCAACTTCACCATCCACAGCCTCGCCTCGAGTATGTTGCCAATTTGTCTGAGGTTGCTTGCTTTTATACCCTGCCCCCTCTGACTCCCTTCAGCATTCTTACTCTCCCTGCCCCCCCACATATGATTGGCTGAGGCTCCTTCAGTCTTCCTGTCTGCCATTGGCTGAGGCTTGCCTTTGGCTATTGAGTCTCAGCAATATGCGTGATTGGTTGAAAAGCATGTCACAGACGAGGCATTTGGTGACTCTGTTTGGCTTACTTGGACAGAAGGACAGCTGGGTGTGATTGGTTAAGATTCAGTCCAGTGATTGGCCAAGTTCTGTGTGTGATTGGCTGGGTCTCCCCACTGCCCCTCAGCTAGGCTATGGTTGCCCTATGACCTCCTGAGCTTCTGTCTGACCCCCAGTGGGGTCACCGGTGAGAGATGACTCATCTTTGCCTTTTGTTTGTTTCTTACATCTGCTTATTTCTTGCAGGCGTGGGTGTGAGGATGTTTGCATGTGTGCCTGGTTGAGTGTGTGGAGGTCAAAGGACAACTCATGGAAATGGGGTCCGTCCCGGGACTGGAACTTGGGTCTTCCGGCTTGGCAGCAAACACCTCTATCTGCTGAGCCCACCACTGCACCTCACGTTACCTCTGTTTTTGCTTTCTCTTTCCCAGATACTTACGAACTGGGTTTGCTGACCCGGGAAAATTACCTGTACTACGGGACTCAGAGTCACCTGGCAACCAACGTAATCCAAGTGTGTCCCAGTGCTTGACCTATAGCTGTGATGGGAACCTTTCTTCTTAGGCCTGAGCATCATGCTAGTGAAGTGTCTTTGTTTTGAGGGAAGGCCTCCTGTAGCTAAGGCTGGACCTAAACTCCATAGATAGCCCAAGAAGTCCTAATCCTTTTGCCTCCACCTCGTATGTGCTCTGATGGCAGGCAGGCACCACCATGCCCAGTGTTGGGGTATTCTGCAGATGAATGCAGGCTTTATGCGTGCTAAGCAAGCACTGTATGTAGCCACTGAGACCCGCCCTACATAGTTCTTACAAGCCTTTATCCAGGACCAGGCCCCAGGTTCAAACCCCCAGAACCCCACAGCAGAACAAGAAAAAACAGTGAAATATACATATGAAGTGGCTGCATTGTTGTTCCTGAGAGGGTGCATGCTTGTGTGGCCGAGCTCCTTCCCAAGCACCATTATATTCACACACAGCAAGCAGGCTTGAGGAGCCCGGGATATCACAACTCCTCCTACCACCAAGCCTAATGGCCTGAGTTCAATCCCCGGGACCAACATGGTGGAAGGAGAGAATTGACTCCTGCAAAGTTGTCGTCCTCTGACCTCTACCATGTGTGCACCCACACAATAATTAAACATTTTTAAAGTAGTCAGCTGGCCATGCCATGCTGAGTCCACACTTCATTCCCAGTTCTCAGGAGGACTGAGACAGGAGGATTGCTGTATTTTAGAGGCCAGCATGGGCTACAGAGTAAGACCCTGTCCAAACAAACAAAACAAAAAGAAAAGAAGGAATGGGAGGATTTGAGCTCACAACCCACTTTTCCTATAGCTGTTGAATCAGCCTCTCTGGTCTCAGGACGCGAGCATCTATTTTAAGGACACCGGCATGCTGGAGGTCCTCACCCCGATTGCTGATCCATCATTCCCAGCATTTGACTTTCAAAAGTGTACTGTGAATGTGCAGGCTGTTCTCATGGACCCTACCTTGGATATTGAAGAATGTAATGTAGGTGATCCCCATGATCCAAGTCAATGCTTGAAGACCTTTGTGGTTGTTTCTGGGTAGCTGGTGACACTGGGGTTGCTACTACCTAGGGCCTCATACAATGGAGAAGAAATACCTTTCAGTGACCACTGCCAGAACTCATCCCTGCTTTTAGAATGGGGGGAAATGAGGGAGAAAAATTAACTCGAGTGAGAGATGGTGGCAGAGAACTGTCATTCTACTTCTTTGGGAGGCTGCAGTAAAAGGATTTCAAATTCCACTTGAGCCTGTGTAGCTCAACAAGACTTGGTGTTAAAAGAAAAAGTGACTATAGGCCTCGGGGTGTGGCTCAGGGGTAGAGCCCCACCTACAATCCTCAGTGAGTGGCTAGGGGCATGGTCAGTGGTACAGCACTTGGCTAGAATCCCCCTAGTGAGGGGCTGGGCATGGCAAGGGGCAGAGAACCTGTACTGCATATGCTACTGTGAGAGGTTCAGGCCCCAGTTTTGCGAGAACCAAGCAAACACATTCTGGAAAAACGCAATTCCTGGAAAAGTACAATGGGGATGCTTATCTACATCACTCTCTCTGGGGGCACAGAATCTAGCTGTGGCTCCCAGCATGAGGATAAGATTTCCCAGCTAGCATGCAGGATCACCCCTCACTTGTTCTTTGCAGGGATGGGAAACAGTCTTTTCCTTCAGTCCACTGTCTTCCCCAGGTGGAGGAGCTGGAAAGCACCATGGTAAATCAGATGTTCACAATAGACATGAACAGCAAGCTGGAACTGTCTGCCCTGATGATACCTCAGCCTGGCAAGAGCCCCATGCCATTAGTGAGTATGGACACACCCTGCACACTCCAGCGTGGACCACTGGAGAACACTCAACCTGTCCCCAGATCTTCCTGTCCCACGGGCCTCAAACTCCACAGTGCTGCCAGCCTACAATCCCAGAAGTTCCTCTTTGACCAAACTTCCTCTCTTCTCCCTTGTCCTTCCTTCTCCGCGTTCCTCCTATTCCTCTTTCTCCTTTTCCTTTTTCCTCTTCCCTCTCCTCTTCCATCTCTTTCTCCATCTCCTCCTCCATCTGCTCCTCCATCTCCTCTTCCATCTGCTCCTCCATCTCCTCAATCTCCTCCTTTACCTCCTCCTCTCCCTCCATCTCCTCCTCCTCCATCTGCTCCTCCATTCTCCATCTCCTCTTCCACCTCCTCCTCCATCTCCTCCTTTATCTCCTCTCTCTTCCTTCATCTCCTCCTCCTTCATCTCATTTTCCTTTGTCCCTTCCTCCTCCCAGTTAGGGTTTTTCTAACAAATCCCCACTCTCCCTCTTGTCTCTGCCATCCTGATGTATCTCAGCTCAGTGTTCTTGGGCTTAAGGCTGTAGTTGACAGGCAGATATTCCAGGCAAGTATCCTCTATCCATGAGCATATGTGCAGAATCAGCTTGTGTTTTCTGAGGGCGGACAGAGGTCCCCTGGGTGTCTGTCTCCTGGGGGACAGCTGTCTGTGTGTTATGTCTCAGGTGATGGTCAGCAACCCTTACTCCCTGGGGTTCAAGGCAAGCATCAATGAATTTGGCAGCACATTCGATGGCAACTCTAAGTACAAACTGGTATGTGTGGGTGTGGGTGTGTAGCCATGTCCGGGGCCTTGACCAAAACTTAACAACACCCCAGGCACTGTGTTTTTGTTTTCTGTTAGTGAGTCATGGTATCCCTCTGTAGGCCAGGGCAGCCTTGGAGTATGTCACCCTGCCTTGGCCTCTCACGGGCTGGATGGCAGGAATGAGCCACCATGCTCAGCTCTCAATGCCTATATCTGTGTGTGCTCTGAAAGGATCAACATCCTTTCTCCCTTCCCAAACAGCCTCCAACTCCTCTGCCCTAAGCAAGACAGGATAGGTAGCCACCACCTACACATGTCCTGTCACACAGGGAAGGCTGGAGTGCCCCAGGCACAGGAAGACTGAGAGCCAAGTTATCTGGAAAAGACTAGGTAGGGTCTGAGTCCCAGCAGGGGGCCAGTTGTCCCTTGTACCTGTCATGACAGGAGGTTGGACTTGCCTGTGGTACCTGGGAACACGTGGCCAGTCTACATGACATCACCTGAGCAGGCAGGACTCAGCAAAACCTACACTTCCAGCAACTCCTTGGGACATTAAATGTCAGTGAGTGGGAGACAGTCACAGTTCAGGGGATACCCAGGACTGGTATCATCTATGACATAGAATTAGGACATAGTGGGGCTAGACAGCTGATGGACAAAGTCCCACAGTGCCCACCAGACACCTTTCTGTCTTACCAGCCTGTCCCATTTGGGGTAACACTGTATGGAACTTGCTGTAACTGTCTGTCTGTCTGTCTTTGTGTCTGTCTCCCTGCCTCTATTTCTACCCCTGCTGCCATTCCACAGGAAATTGAACTCCAACAACAACACCACTGGGGCATCTCAGATCCCAGCTTCACCACTAGGTATCCATGCAGTTCCAGGGCCTGAGGCTGCTTGCCCGCTGCTATCTACAGGGGTTCCCAGAGGAGACGTAGGACTGAGTTCCAACCCCAACTCTGGGACATCATGATAAAATTAATCTAAATTTGTAGGCAGGGTCTGGGCCTGAAGCTCATCGGTTGGGCAGGTACCCCACACACGGCCCCTCATGTCCTGAACACAGGGGCACATACTTAGGAAGTGGGTGCAGGATGATCAGGAGTTTGAGGTCAGCCTCAGCTATTGTATAGGGAGTTTGAAGTCAGCCTGGGTAGATGAATGTGCATGCATGTGTATGAACACATGTGAGTGTGTGTTTCTGTTGTGTATGTGTGTGTGCATGCATGTGTTGCACATGTGTGAGTATGTGTCTACCTGTGCGTGTATGAGAGTATGTGTGTGCATGTTTCTGTGTATGTGTGTGCCCATATATGTGCATATGTGTGTGCACATGTGTGAGTGTGTGCATATCTGTG
>CAJQZJ010032834.1:7381569-7395395 GCA_907164525.1 Lophiomys imhausi
ATGTGTCTACATGTGTGTGGTATCTTAGTCATTTTCTAATGCTCTGATAAACACCATGACCAAAAGGAACTTGGAAAGGAAAGGGTTTATTTGGCTTACACATGCTAATCACAGTCCATCTTCGAGGGAAGTCGAGGCAGGAACTGAAGACAAACTGGTGCAGAGGCCATTCAGGAGTGCTGCTGATTTATTGGCTGCTCCTCATGACTTGCTTAGTCTGCTTTTTGTTTTGTTTTGTTTTTGTATGTTTGTTTGTTTGTTTTCTGAGACAGTGTTTCTCTGTGTAGCCCTGGCTGTCCTGGAACTCACTCTGTAGACCAGGTTGGCCTCGGACTCAGAGATCTACATGTCTCTGCCTCATGAGGGCTGGGATTAAAGGCGTGCGCCACCACTGCCTGGCTTTCAGCCTGCTTTCTTATACAACCCTGCCCAGGGTGACACCACCCACTGTGTGCTGAGCCCTCCCACCATCAATCACTAATCAAGAAAGTGTCACACAGGCAAATCTGATAGGAGCAAACCCTCAATTAAGATTCCCTCTTCCTGGCTGTGTCAAGATGACAACCAAGAGTAGCCACGACAGATATGACGGCTGGAGGATGGGCGGAGGATAGATGGTAGAAGGGTGGATGGATAGTGGTGTATGTGGGTGGGTGAATGGGTGGCAGAATGGGTGAAAGGTTTGATGAGTGCCCAGGCGGTCAGTATAACACAGACTTTTTGTCCCTGTCACATTGCAGCATCAAGCGCAACGCCATCTCCTCCGTAACCGTGGACATCATTGACAAGACAATGGCGTGTGTGGACCTGAAGCCCCTGGTATGTGCAGACTTTTGCTGCCTGACATGAAATCAAGTGCTGAGTTGTCGAAGCAGGCCCCACCATACTGGACGGGCCCTGATCTGCAAACAAAATGACAGTGATGTTGTTTGATTGCTGGGGTCACTGTTGCCCACTGCCACCTTTCAGAATCCTCTGGGGGAAGTACTGTTTCTCACTGGTCATCTCTAGAGTCATCTCTGGCCAATTTGAGAAAATAATACTTCCAGAGCAGCGGTTCTCAACCTTTGTAATGCTGTGAATTTTCGATACAGTTCCTCATACTCTGGTGACCCAAAACAATAAATTTTTTTTTGTTGCCAGGCTGTGGTAGCGCACATCTTTAATCCTAGCACTCAGGAGGCAGAGGCAGGCAGATCTCTGAGACTGAGGCCAGCCTCATCTACAGAGAGTTCCAGGCCAGCCAGGGATACACAGAGAGACCCTATCTTGGAAAAAAAATAATTTTGGTTCCTCTTCATAGACTGTAATTTTGTTATTGTTATGAATCATAAAGTAAATATTTTTGGAGACAGAAGTTTTCCCAAGGGGTTGTGACCCACAGGTTGAAAACCACTGTTTTAGATTCTTCCAGAGACTTGAAAATAACAAACCAACACGTAAAAACTTGTACATGCATAAAGTATTTTAAAAAAATTAAAAAAAACTTGTACATGCATCATTCATAGCTGTATGGACAAACAGAGGGAAAACTCTGTATAAATGGATAAAGAGGATGTGGCCCATCCATTCTATTGGATATTATTCAAGCAGGAGTACAGTTTTTGCGCACAATTAAAATGTGTATGACTGTGTACTTTTGAGGGGCAGGGATGAGCAGTTAGGTATTTTCTGGGGACAAAGCTTAGATTTGGAAAGATAAAACATGACAGTGAGAGCCACTGTGTCAGGATCAGGCATAGGAATGTGTCCCAGATAGTGTTCCACAGCGGTGGGGCTCTCCAAGGAGTGAATGGCCGACTGCCTTTTTGCTTCTGATCTTTGCAGTCCACACTCATCTCAGTTGGCTGTGACCTTACAAAGAAGATTCTCGTGCAGAAGTAAGTGTGACAGCCCCAGGGCTGGAGGAGACAGGGTGGGACTGGCCACATCACTATAGCGAGGTGACATTTGTCCATCTACTTCTATGGGTGTTTAGCAGTTCTATGATAAATCAAAACACCAACAGCCCCAAATCCCCGGAAGCAACCACCCTGGGGCCAGGAGGTGACTGGCCAGCCACTGGGGAGGTGGCATGCTCTGGGGCCTTGGATTGTGTTGTAATCATAGTGTGTGTGCCTCGAGGTTGTTGGTAAGCCAATGCCTTGACCTTTGTAAGAAGGTTTGCTCTTTCTTGTATTAAAGACTGTTTCTACTATGTGTGTGAGTGTGTTTGTGAGTGTGGGTGAGTGTGTGTCTGTGAGCGTGTGAGCATGTGACTGTGAAAGTGTCAGTTCTTTCAGAGTGCCAAGCCATCATGTGCTCTGAAGCGGGCATCACATGTCACTGTGAACCCCTCCCCACCATGAGCCACCTCTGCAACCTCAGATTTTTAATTTACAAATAAGAAACTTCGCTCGCGTAAGCACAGACACCCACCGTCCACAGCCAGGCTGGGGTGAAGGGCAGCCCCCTCCAGTCCCTGCACCCTGCTCCCACCACACTGTTCAGTTCCTGAGTGTCTAGTCCTTTGTCAGAAGTCTGCCCACTTCTCTCCATTACAGCAAAATCTCCGCCTGCTCCATGGGAATCCTTGACCCGGTGGAGCTGCAGAGAAACTACACCTATATCATAGAGAAGTAAGTGACATGTTCCCCACCTCTCAGCCCTCCATACACTGGGGACAGGACCCCAGGGAACAAGGATCAATGATTTAAAACTGGTATCTGGCCCTGGGGCACCATTCAGCCATGGGAGCTAGTGGGAAGTGGAGGTGTGCAGGGAGCCTTCACTCTGTGCCTGGGCACAGGGAGCCCTACACAAGGCTTCTCCTTTGTTTGATGTGGCCCTTTGGCTTAGAGCCAAGCCTCAGCCACCTGCCCTAAGCTGTCTTAGTTAGCTTTTTGTTGCTATGATAAGACATCATAACCAAAAGCAACCCAGGGGGGAAGAGCTCAGGGTAGAAACCTGGAGGCAGGAGTTGGTGCAGAGGCCGTGGTGGGGTGCTGCTTGCTAGCATCCTCCCATGGCTTGCTCAGTTTGTTTTCTTAACTAACTGGAGACCAGATGTTCAGGAGTGGCACCACAGGCATTTTCTCCACTGAGGTTTCCTCTTCACAGATGTCCCTGGCTTGTATCACATTGACAAAAAAATAAATAAATAAATAAATAAACAACTTCAACGGACCCTTGCCACCTTGACACACAAATATACTAGTATTAACCTATAACTTTCCCTTCCTTGTTTGTCTCCAATGTCTCATGTTAATATTAATATCATATTTAAGAATCCAGTCCAGGGCTGGAGAGATGGCTCAGCGGTTAAGAGCACTGGCTGCTCTTCCAGAGGTCATGAGTTCAATTCCCAGCAACCACATGGTGGCTCACAACCATCCATAATGAAAACTGGTGCCCTCTTCTGGCCTGCAGATATACCTGCAGACAGAACACTGTATACATAATAAATAAATCTTTAAAAAAAAAAAAAAAAAAAGAATCCAGTCCAATTTTTAACCATCTGGGCCTTACACACTCAAATGCTTTTTGAAAATTCAGTTTTTAAAAAAATATATCTAACCGGGCGGTGGTGGCGCACGCCTTTAATCCCAGCACTTGGGAGGCAGAGGCAGGCGGATCTTTGTGAGTTCGAGGCCAGCCTGGTCTTCAAAGCGAGTCCAGGACAGCCAGAGATATTCAGAGAAACCCTGTCTCAAAAAACCAAAAAAAAAAAAAATATATATATATATATATATATATATATATATATATATCTAATGTCTCTTTAAAAGTCTAAAGTCTCTGCTGGGCATTGGTATTGGTAGCACAGGCCTTTAATCCCAGCACTCGGGAGGCAGAGGCAGGTGGATCTCTGTGAGTTCAAGGCCAGCCTGGTCTGCAAAGCGAGTACAGGACAGCCAGGGATACACAGAGAAACCCTGTCTCGAAAAACCAAATAAATAAATAAATAAGTCTAAAGTCTCTCAATTATGAACTCCCATAAAACAAAAACAATAGTCCTCACTCCAAGAGGGAAGAACCAGGGCAAGGTTAACAAGCAAAGCACAACCAAGGCCCAGCAGTGATAATCAGGTCCTGCAGCTTAGTGTCCCTCATCTGGGACTCACCAGCGACCCTCTGGGTTCCAGAGGGCCTTCACAGCTCTTCTTCTCCAGCTCTGCCCTCTGCAGCACACACAGCTATTCTAGACCCAGGCTGGCTCCCCTCCACACCTGCTGCTGCCCTCAGTAGTTGTCCACAGTCCTTGAATCTCCAACATGCCGGGGTCTCCCATGAAACTGAGGGCTGGGCTGTCACCAATAGTCTCTCACAGGTACTCTTCATGGGGCCAACCCTCACCCTCTCTGCATGACCCTTCAGTCCCTGGGCCTTCAACTGCCACTGCGGCTGCAACTTCACCAGTGGCCTCTCCTAGCCTCTCACAGTGCCAAGCCTCAGCTTCTCTCCACGACCCCTGGATGCCTCCAAAACCAGTACCACGTAGGCGACTCTTACACTACCAAGTCCAGCTGGCAACATGAGGTCCGGTCTAGGCCAACTCTGAAACACAACTTCTGTGTGCTGACTCTCAGGAAACACTTCTCAGAAGATTTCACCCAGTGATACCATCTCTTCCTAATCACAGCCGGTCCTGCAGACCCAGCTAAGCAGAACCACAGAATCTTACTTCAAATAGCAAACATCCTCCATAGTCTTGTCATTGTTTTGTTTTGTTTTTTGAGACAGAATTTCTCTGTGTAGCCCTGGCTGTCCTGGACTCGCTTTGTAGACCAGGCTGGCCTCGAACTCACAAAGATCCGCCTGCCTCTGCCTCCCAAGTGCTGGGATTAAAGGCGTGCGCCACCACCGCCCTGTTGTGTCTTAAGATTTCTATTGCTGTGGTAAAATTGATAGAACACCATGACTAAGAGCAACTTGGAGAATAAAGGGTTTATTTCAGCTTACAGCTTGTGGTTCATCATCCAGGGAAGTCATGGCAGGAACCTGGAGGCAGGAGCTGATGGGCTTGCTCACCATGACCTGCTCAGCCTGCTTCCTTATGTAGAACTTAGGTCATCATCCAAGAACGGAACCACTCACACTGGGCCGCACCCTCCCACATCAATCTGTCTGAGAATTCTTACCACACATGGGTCTGGGAGGAGGAAGGTGAGACAAGTTCACCTTTGGTCTCTGTGTGGTTGTCAAGTGATTGGGTGTGAACCACTCACACTCAGGAGACTCTCGAGCTTGGTTTAAAATGCATTGATTAAAAAGGCACACACACATACACATACACATACACAACAGACACATACATGCATACACATACATACACAAGCATGAGCGCACACACATACATGCATACACACCCACACGCACACGCATATGCACACACATGCACGTGCATACACATACACACATACATACACACACGCACACACTTACACACCCACACACACGTGCACACACACACACACACACACACACACACACACACACACACACAGTGTACAGAAACACACAAAAAGGAGGGTTTTAAATGTCAAGTCCTGGGCCAGGAAGAGCTCAGCAGTGATGGGTCAACGAAGTCAGAGGCTGAGTTCAGTCCTCAGAACCTGTGCTTTTAAAAACAAACAAAGCCAGGTTACTGGCGTTGGCTTCTGTTCACCGTGCCCCTTGTCTCTTTAAAGGGAAGCATATGACCCAGTCAATCATGAGGGTCAAGCCCCGAGTGACATGATGGTGTATTACCAGTACAAGGACCTGGGCTGCCCCCGCCTCGTCTACTACGACAAGCCGTGGAAGCCGGTGGTGGAACTGTAAGGCCCCAGCCATGCCCTCCTCCTGGGACAGCTTCCCTCTCTTATCCCACTCTCTCCGCACTGGCCTTTCACACCCTCTCTGGCTGTCCTAAGTTAGCCCCACAGCTGGCTTAGCAACTGAGCCTAAACCTAAGGAGGCACAGGCCCTTTCTTGTAGTGTGATAAAGGCTTCCATTCCCATGATGCTTCTACTTGACATGCAGATCTACACAGTGGGCCCTCTGACTCCTTTTGTTCACATTATGCCAGTAACCTACTATGTGGCTCAGGCTGGCCTCGAACTCTCCATACTCCTGCCCCCAACCCTCCAAGTGTTGGGATCTCTTGTGCTACTACACCTGGATTACATCTTTTCTTGGGACCCCTTCTGTGCAGTCTGTGGTTTCCCTTTATCTTCTCTCGAAACTCTGTTCCCACCTGGAGCAATGTGTGTTTCCATGAGTGGCGGTGGGGGTTTGAAAGATGAGTAGGAGCGTGTCGGACAGATGTAATAATGAAGGCACAGACTCTCAGACGCTCAGGCAGGTGCGGTTGCACACCCCTGTGGACCTAGAGCTCTGGAAGCTGAGGCAGAAGGATTGCAAGTTTGAAGCTAACCTGGGCCACATGGCAAGATTCTGTCTTAATCTGTCAAATCTAGGGGGAAAGTTGTGTGGGGGTTGCACATATGCACATTTTTTCTTCAACATATAGACATTTGGGCAATGTGCGTGACTGCATGGTAAAGGTTTCCAGAGGTAGAACGTCTGCAGTTACTAGGAGCAATAGGTAAAATCTGTTCACCCTCTGGGTATCTGAAAGCTCTGAGGTCCATGGTCGCCAAGGGCTCTCTTTGGAACAGGATTCTGCCTGTTGTCAGTTGATAGTTTTAAGGCAGCAATTCCTTTTGCCTAGGCTGGCCAAAAACTCTCTGTAGACAAAGCTAACTCCTGCACACATAGCTCCCCCATGCTTCCACCTCCCTGAGTGCTGTGACCACAGGTATGGACCACTGGGCACAGCTTTCCATAGCCTTGAAGTCCTGTTTAGGTGGCTGAAAATGTGATGCTGCATAAGCTGGATGTTCTCACCCTGCATCGCTCAGGGAACAGCGACAAGCAGCACAGATACATCTATGAGCCTGTGTAGTCTTTGCCACACACAGTGTAACCCTGCATGTCAAGGTTGGTCTAGTCTCTGTGTGTCTGGGTTGCTTTGATCCTCAGATACCAGGGAAAATGCAATCCTAAAATGAGAAGATGGGTTCAGTATTTAGGTGCCATGGCTGGCACAAGCCTTGTACATCATGGTTGGTCCAATCCTTCAGTGCAGACCCTACAGATATGGGGAAGTGTCCGTGGTCATCATCCAGGGGACAGAATGATGGGGTTCTGTTTGCAGGGACTCAGTAGCAGAGTTCTTGCTTAGCTTCATGAAGCCCCAGGTCAGATCCCATTCTCAGCACCCCGTAAAACAGGCACTGTGGCGCACATCCGTCATTTCAGTGATGTGGAGGTGGGGACAGGAAGATCAGGAGTTTGAAGCCAACCTGGGCTACAAAAACAAACCATAACCCCCCTCTCCCACCAAACAAAATAAAACAGCAAGAACCAAACACACAACACAGCAAACTTCTTTGTACTCCAAGCTTCTTGGCTCTCTTTTCAGGGAAGACCTTTGCTCACAGTGGCTGGCTTTCCCACCTTCTCTGCTCCTACCCCACACCCTATTTTCTTTTCCCACGCTTTCCACCTGGATGACCCTATCAGTGTCTTCCTGTAGGAATGGCCCCAGCACTGTCCCCCTGTAAGCTGACCCCTGGCAGTGTCCTGTAGTTGAGCCCTGCTGCCTCACCTTCTGTCTCAGGTGGAAGGATGGGATTCTAGAAGAAATTATGAATGCTGAGTACGTGATCACCGAGATCAATGGGATAATCACCTACACGTATTCGCTGACGGCAGCCACTGCGGACTGCCGGTCACAACCTCAGAACTGGAGCACCTTTGAGTCCGACTGGTTCAATGATGAGTCGTCCCTCTGGAACAGAGAGGTAGGTGCTCACCCAAGCTGCTCACGCAAAGTCCAGCACACACACACAGCTGTGGCTCCATCCCCAGCACCATTGGAGCTGTGTGATGGTGTCTGCCTGTTGTCCCAGAGGCTGGAGGATCTACTACAAAGTTAAGTTGGAGGCCAGCCCAGGCTTTGTGAGACACTCTAAGATACTCAGATAGTTACTGCTACCACCCGAAGACTGGTTTTCTGAACCAGGCCACGCAACTCATACCTATCTGGTGGCAAAGCAATCGAATATCTTGCCGGGAGTCCCAGGAAGGGTAAAAGGGAGGAGGCTGGTGAGTTAGGAAGACTGGTGGTTAGGAGGCCCAAGGTTCTACCTACAAGGGTTTGCTTAGGAGCTGAGTGGAAGAGATGGGGTTCTGGGTGAAGGACAGAGACTGAGGGCCAGGGTCATTGGGAGTGGCGTACTTCTGTCCTTGTTCCCAGAACTATGTCAGTTGCCATGAGTACAACAAAGACAACCCTGTGCTTTGGCCAGAAGCCGAGTATCAGATCCTAGGTGGCCGGACAGACAACAGGGTTATTTTTGGCCAAAGAAACGGAATCTATACCTTCCTTCTGTCTGTGGTGGACCCGTACTACAGGTGAGTAGAGGGGACATTGTGGCTTGAGGATCTTGAGAGGTGACACACAGATTTGGTGTCCTCGAGGTCCTGGTGTGGTGGTGCAAGCCTGTCATCTCACCAATGGGGAGCTGGCCAGACCCAGGAGGATCGAAAGTGCAAGGCCATCCTTGGCTACAAAACTAGTTTGAGGCCAGCCTGGGCTACATGAGACCTGTTGTCAAAAGTCACACACAACCGGGCAGTGGTGGCCCACGCCTTTAATCCCAGCACTCGGGAGGCAGAGGCAGGCAGATCTCTGTGAGTTCGAGGACAGCCTGGTCTACAAAGCGAGTCCAGGACAGCCAGGGCTGTTACACAGAGAAACCCTGTCTCCAAAAACCAAAAGAAAAAAAAAAGTCACACACAGCTGTAGATTCTGCCCACTGTTCCTCCTTCCTTCCTATTTCCTTCTCCAAGAGTGTCTCCTGACATTCTGGGCTTCTAGCTTTCACTGAAGACTCCCACCCCTCTACTTGTCCTCCATGTGACTGAGCACACCAGCTTCGGCACCACGGCTTTGCCTTTCTCCCACCATTCTCCTCCTCTTGGCAGTAGCTGAAGGCCTGTTATTTTTTCTTTCAAACTCTGATGAAATTGTCTTTAGTCAATCCCCCTAAAACCCCCAAACCAAAGCAAACAAACAAACAAACGGAAGACAACAAAACACGCACACACCCTTAACACACTCAAGAGAAAGTTGGCTGTGTCAACAAAGGATGGGAGTGGCCACCCAGGACCTGGATCCGCTTCCCCGACAGGCTGTGGCCACTGTCTTTATTTATCTGTGTAGCTACTGCCACCTGGACACCATGTTCAGCGTGTACGTGTATGGGGCCTTACCCGTGGCCCTGTTCCCACCTGAGCTCAGCATCATCCTGCTGGTCATCACGGCACTGCTGTTTGTGTGGCTGACCTATATCATCCCCAAGCTGCTGAACACAGACAGGGGCCAGCGCTTTAAGGAATGCTGCTCCTGGCTGCAGAACAGACTGCAGCGGCTGCGCTCCAGGAGGGTGAACATAGACAGGCAAGACAGACAACCTTCAAACACATCCAAAGACCCCAGGGCCACCCTAGACTCGGAGTGAGCCCCAGTGAGGGGCCTTTGACCTCCATGTGTGTCCACTTTGGCTCTTGTCCCAATAAATTGTTAACAATAAAGAGGGATCAGGTTGTGTTCTTGCCAGTCAGGGGTACCACCTCTGACCATTCCCACAGCCTCTTACTGGAGGATTCCAGGCAGGGCTCTACTCCTGAGCCACGGTCCCCAGCCACATCCTTCTTGTCCTGGCTCCCTTTTCTCTTTCCCATGCTTTCCCTGTGCCATGAAGCTGTAGGGTCAGAGGGAAGCCAGTGTGGAATGCCACTAGCATCCCCATGGTGAGGAGCATGAACAGGGAGAAGTGAATGTTGGAGTAGCATCCTGAACCCCCATATGTAAGGTGGCACTAGACCTGCTTCTGAGCTGTGGAGTAAAGGTTCTAGGAGAGGATGGGTAAATACTAAATGGCATGTCTAGCAGGAAGTGCTATTGTCACAGCTGGGGACTTAGACAACCTGACTGGAACTGCCCAAGATTGTCCCCATATTCTGCACCCCCCTCTCAGACTGCAGCACTCCACATACCACCTAAAGTCCCCTAAATGTCCATGTGCAGAACTATTGGCCTACATTGTGTTTGGCAAAAGGAAGAGAGGCTGGAGTTTGATGGGACGTCCTGGAAGCGGTGTCCCTTGTGATCTCGATACTCGTTTATTTATATTAGTGTTTCTGAGACAGGGCTTATCTATGTAGCACTGACTCTCGTGGAACTCACTCTGTAGACCAGGCTGGCTTCGAACTCACAGAGATCTGCCTGCCTCTGCCTCCTGAGTGTTGGAATCAAAGGTGTGCATCTTTCTGCATCTTTTTTGGGTTCATGAGATTACAGGGTGTTTCTGCAGGTGCCTTGGATGAGTTCAGGTAAAAAATAAGCCAGGGGCCACAATGTTTGCACCTGGGGCTTAAGAGGGGTCTCAGTCACTGTTCTATTGCTGTGAGGGGACACCATGACCACGGTAACTCTTATAAAAGAAAGCATTTAACTGGGAGCTGGCTACAGTTCCAGAGGTTTAGTCCATTATCGTCACAGGGAGAAGCATGGCAGCACGCAGGCAGACATGGTCCTGGAGAAGTTCTACATCTTGATCTGAAGGCAGCAGAAGGGGAGTGTGCGCTACACTGGGCATAGCTTGAGTAGTGGAGACCTCAAAGCCCAACCCCACAGGGGCACACTTCCTCCAACAAGGCCACACCTCCTAATAGTGCCACTCCCCATGGGCCAAGCATTCACACACATGAATCTATGGGGGCCATGCCTAGTCAGGTCACCACAGCTGTTAAGGGGCTAAGCATAGTCTTGATGCAATTGCAAGAGGTTTATTTTGGGGGGGGCTCAGTGCACTGAGGGCACCACTCATATCCTACGCAGGAGTAGGAGCCGCGACCACGATTTGGGGGAGAGTAGAGCATTTAAACTACAACCCAAAGAGGTGAGGGGAAATACAAATGGAAAGTACTAGCCCAGCCCATTGTTTACCATAACTGAAGGGGGTGAGGGGGAATGCAGGTGGAATGTACCAACCCATTAGTTAGTCAGCAGGAAACATCCTACACTTGTTTTTCTCAGGAATGAATTTAATCTTACTTCACCATTGGCTTTGTGGTTAGCCAGTTGTTGGAGCATGGCTGGCCTGACTCCACCGCCTGCCACGGGGGTCTCCAAAATTTTTATTCCTCTCATTCCCCACTCCTTCCAGTCCATTGTTCTAATCTTAGAACCTATGTATTTGTTTTATCTTATTTATTATTATCTTGTTTCCATAACCCTTGATATTGTCGCTTAAGCATTAAAATCTGTACGGCACTTACTCTTAATTGATGAAAGTACTGAGGGGCCTGCACTAGGGCAGCTGTTCTAGTGTCACACCTGATCCTAAAATTACAGTTAAAGTCAGGGAAATAGGCTCTCTCTTAAATCACTTAGGGCAGAAATCAAACTCATCCACAAAGGCATCTGTGGGGAGATAGAGTACT
This sequence comes from Lophiomys imhausi, assembly GCA_907164525.1. Lineage (NCBI taxonomy): Eukaryota > Metazoa > Chordata > Mammalia > Rodentia > Muridae > Lophiomys > Lophiomys imhausi. The sequence continues at coordinate 7,393,109 of CAJQZJ010032834.1, forward strand.
CTAGGCATAAGCTGTATTAATATAATCTTTGGTATCATTAAAGATATTAGTGGTGCCGGGCGGTGGTGGCGCACGCCTTTAATCCCAGCACTTGGGAGGCAGAGGCAGGCGGATCTTTGCGAGTTCGAGGCCAGCCTGGTCTACAAAGTGAGTCCAGGACAGCCAGGGCTACACAGAGAAACCCTGTCTCGAAAAACTAAAAAGCTTGAGTAGTGGAGACCTCAAAACAAAAAAGATATTAGTGGCAACACAGGGAGTTAATCCTGTGTTGCAGGCCCACCATCTATCTATGCCAGGATATAAGTATCTGGTATCAGAAGTCTTTGGAGACCTCAGGGTCTCATTTCATAAGTGTTTATAGCAGGTGGGTTTCCTAAACAAGTCCTTTTCCCTGATACTTCAGTTAGGGTCAGTTTGTTCTTCTCATGTCATGAGCAGGCGTCATAGTTGGTGGTGTTATTAAAAGTACTGAACGCGGCGATGCCCTCATAGTAAGGGGGTCCAGGAGTTAAACACAGCCAACATCCTCCACATTGCCTAGCTGCACTCCTGTCCCTACCTTTCCTTGGACAGACGTAAAAATCTTGTTGAGCCAGCCCACAGCGTCCCTCTGGCCTCCCACACCGAACTTTGCTCCTAGCCCTTTAGGGTGTCTTCATTGAGGGTCCCTCTCAGGGAGGTTCTGGGGGTCTGCCTCAGGAATATCCCACTGTTCCAGGCCTGCAGCTAGCTGGCAGTGTTGAACCTGAGAGGGGCTCACCGAATCCTGACACCCAAAGACCACCAATGCCTCCCATTCGCTGTAATAGACATGAGGTTAATTAAACTGACGCGCCAGGGTTGGATTCCCCCCGTAGAGGAATGAACCCCGTAAAATGGTTCTCTGGCCCTTTAAATACACAAGCGGCTACAAAAAAGGTGGGAGCACCAAGGAGTAGCCTTTTTTAGCAGGCAAGGCAACAGCCACAGGTGGTGATAAAGGAACAAAGAGTATGTTAAGTTAGGTGGTGATGCAAGTGGGAAGTGCAGAGGAGTGAACCCGAGGGGAGTCTGAACAGACAGGTCAGCTATGTAAGCTTTGATGTTTTCAAGGACTGAGTTCTGTGGAAGTTATCCAGAAGGAGTGAGGTCAGGGTCTCACCACAGAGGAGAAGGCCATGTATTCATTAATTTTTACAGCCTTACAGCAGAAGTCAGGAAAGGGAGGGAGCTACCTTAGAGATTGACCAGACGACTTCCCCAGTTTGGGAAGCTACCTGCCAAGTACATTTTTGAGGGGCATGGGGGTTGTCATTCCCCATTTGGAGAGCACCTGCGACGCAGGCGTAGCTTAAGAGGGTCCACAGTTTTTTTTAATCCCCACTCATCCTTAGGAGGTTCAGGAGCTTTCTTTACATGCAAGGTGTGGATCCAAGCAGAGATGTCCTCTACCTTTATTGAGGTGGGGGGGGGTAGTCGAGAGCACCAGGTATGGTCCCTTCCAGTGAGGCTCAAGGTTTCCAGCTCGATGGTGCCAGATGAATATGGTTTCTCCAACCTGGAACTGATGAGGCACGCTCTGGTCTCCAGCTTTATAAGCCTCCCTGAGCTGCTCCCAGGCCTCATGCCAAACTACTTCAAGGGCTTTCATGCAGGTGACCAAGGGGTTAGAAAGGACAACATCAGGATCGAACATTCCGCGCCCGCCTTAGTAAGAGAGGAGGCCCCCCACAGAGAATCTCATAAGATGTCAGCTTAAACCATCCCCGGGGTGTTCCTGACCCGGAACAAGGCAAGGGCTGTCCAGTCCCCCGTCCCCCCCCCCCCTCGCCGGTCTCTAAGGCTAATTTAGTCAAGGTCTCTTTTAGAGTTTTATTTATCCTTTCTACCTGTCCTGAACTTTGGGGATGGTAGGCACAATGTAATTTTTATTTAATCCCCAGTTGAGTGGCCAGTTCCTGACTTACCTGGGCAACGAAAGCGGGTCCATTATCAGACCCAATTACCTTGGGTATTTTAAACCTTGGAAAAATTTCTTTAAGAATCTTCTTAGCCACTGCATTAGCGGTCTCAGTCCTTGTAGGGAAGGCCTCTACCCACCCTGAAAATGTATCTATAAAAACTAAAAGATATGCCGGGCGTTGGTGGCGCACGCCTTTAATCCCAGCACTTGGGAGGCAGAGGTAGGTGGATCTCTGTGAGTTCGAGGCCAGCCTGGTCTACAAAGTGAGTCTAGGACAGCCAGAGCTGTTATACAGAGAAACCCTGTCTTGAAAAAACCAAAAAAAAAAAAAAAAAAAAAAAAAAA
>CAJQZJ010032834.1:7395795-7436584 GCA_907164525.1 Lophiomys imhausi
AAAAAAAAAAAAAAAAAAAAAAAAAAAAAAAAAAAAAACTAAAAGATATTTGTTTCCCTATTTAGCCAGTTTAATTTCTGTAAAATCCACTTTCCAATAGGCCCCCGGTCGATCTCCCCTGAGTCTTTTCCCCATGTTATACATGGAAGGTCTGGCATTAGTCAGAGCACAAGCTTTGCAGTTCCTGACTATCTCCACTGTTAAATCAGAAAGTCCAATTACATAATAGTCAGAGGACCTTACCACATCTTTTAGTTTCTTTTCTCCTAGGTGAGTCAGACAGTGTAAATTGGTAACATACTCGCGTCCTTCTTCTTGAGGCAGGACTCGTTTACCGTCCTCTGTTTTAACCATACCACAAGGTGATTCTCCAGCCACCCCTAGTTTCTTTAGGGCCTGCAAGTCTTCAGGGGTATACCTGACACTGGTTTTCCTGATATCTCTAGAACCAAGGGTGGTTAAGATCATTGTCCGTTGGGCAGCTCATTTGGCTTCTAGATCTGCCATCTGGTTCCCTTTAGCCACAGCATCCTGTGCCTTCTGATGTCCAAGGCAGTGGATAATAGCCACCTTCTTTGGCAGATGTATAGCCTCAAGGAGGCTCAGAAGCTCTTCTTTATTTTTAATGTCTTTCCCCGCTGATCTCAGCAGCCCTCTTTGCCTATATATTGCCCCATGCACATGGGCGGTGGCAAAAGCATACCTGCTATCAGTATAGATATCGATGGACTTTCCCTCTGTCATCTTCAGGGTTTGTGTTAACGTGATAAGTTCAGCTCTCTGGGCAGAAGTTCCTTCTGGCAGGCTGCTAGCCCAGATCACTTGCCTCCCATCTACCACGCAGCTCATGCCATCTGCTTACCTTCAACCACAAAGCTGCTTCCATCAGTGTACCAGTTCAGACTTCCTGGCCATGGTCGGCCCTTTAAGTCACTCCGGGGACCCGTTTCTTCTGCCAGGATATCAAGGCAGTGGTGGGCAGGAGCAGAGTCATCAGCCTCAGGCAGTAGGGTAGCAGGATTCAGGGTGGTGGTGGGGGGGCGAATATCACTCTCTCAGTCAATAATAGGCTTTGGTAGTGAGTCATTCTAGCATTAGTCATCCACCGGTCAGGGTGCTGCCGAATAATGCTCTCAAGGGCATGGGGTGCCACCACTGTAATCTGCTGTCCCAAAGTCAGTTTATCAGCATCCTTGACAAGTAAGGCCACAGCTGCAATAGCTTTCAGGCATGTGGACCATCCGCTTGCAACAGGATCCAGTTTTTTGTTTTATTTATTTATTTATTTATTTTATGCATATGTGTGCTCTATCTGCATGTACACCTGCATTCCAGAAGAGTGCACCAGATCACATTGTGGATGGTTGTGAGCCACCATGTGGTTGCTGGGAATTGAACTCAGGACCTTTGGAAGAGCACTAGGCAGTGCTCTTAACCGCTGAGCCATCTCTCCAGCCCCAGGATCCAGTTTTTTAGACAAGTAGGCTACCGGGCTTTTCCAAGGTCCTAAGGTCTGAGTAAGGACGCCTCTGGCAACCCCTGCCCTTTCATCTACATATAGAGTGAAAGGCTTGGTTAAGTCTGGCAGGGCTAAAGCTGGTGCTGTTAACAAGGCCTTTTTGATATCTTCAAAGGCCTTCTGATGTTCAGAGGTCCAGGTGAACCCTCCTCCCTCCTTGGTGAGGGGATATAAGGGGGCTGCTAGCGTAGCGAAACCCGGAATCTATAGTCTACAAAAAAACAGCAGTGCCCAGGAATTCTCTTACCTGGCACAGGGTGGTCGGGACAGGAATCTGGGTGACAGTCTTTTTCCTGGCTTCCGTCAGCCATCGCTTTCCATCTCTCAGGGTGTTTCCCACATAGGTGACCTCAGTTTTGCACAACTGAGCCTTCTTAGCAGAAGCCCGATACCCCAACTCACCAAGTTCCGTCAGCAGCCTCTTAGTTCCTTTGAGACACTTAGATTTAGTTGATGCTGCCAAGAGTAAATCATCAACGTACTGTAACAATGTTAGCTGAGGATTTTCAGCTCTGAAGGAGGCCAGATCCCGATGAAGAGCCTCATCAAAGAGGGTAGGGGAGTTTTTGAATCCTTGTGGCAATTTAGTCCAAGTTAACTGTCCCACCAGTCCAGTGTCAGGATCTGTCCATTCGAAGGCAAAGATGGGTTGGCTGTCAGGATGTTAACTTCAAGCAGAAAAAAGCATCCTTTAAATCTAGAACAGAGTCTTAAATCTTGGACTGGCCTGTAATCATTAGTGCCTGGCTTCTTTACTGGTAAGGGGGGGGGGGGTGTTCCATGGTGACTGGCAAGGAACCAGAATGCCCTGTTGTAACAGTCTGTGAATGTGAGGTCTGACCCTCATTGGCTTCACAACTCATTGGATACTGCCTTACCCCAATAGGGGAGGCACTGGTCTTCAGTCCCAATACGATGGGAAGAACTCTTTCTGCCATCTCCAGGCCTCTGGCTTCACCCCAGGCCTTTGGGAATTCTGCTAACCAGTCACTGATATCCAGGGCCCTTTGTTGCCCAGGAGGCTCATGGAGCCGGTATTTTTTTTCAAATTTTAAGGCCAATATCATAGAAGTAGGAGTTCCCCACGTCACCTCTGGCACTTCCTTAGCAAACTAAATCTGTGCCTTCAGTTTTTCTGTTTTTTAATTTTCCCAATGGTTGTCTCAGGACTAAATATTCGGCTCCTGTGTCCACCAGAAAGTTTACAAGGGTTCCCTCCACATTCAGGGTTACCCTAGCTAGGCTCAGAGAGGGGGTCATCTTCTTCAAGAGCCAGGACCTTAGGGGTCTTGCCCTTCTTCTTTGGGCAATCTCGAGCTCAGTGTCCTTTTTCTTTATAATAGGCACACTGATATTTTTTCAACCGGCATCTCTGTTCTCCATTCCCATTCGGTCTAGGTCTTCTGTTGCCCAGGTTCCCTGTCTGTCTAGGCCCTGTTCTCTCTCTCTCTCTATCTCCTACAACTGCGGCCAGTATCCTAGTCAAGTTTCTTTCTTGTTTGTAATCCCGCCTGTCCTCTTTTTTTCTCTTTTTTCTCTCTCTCTTTTTTCTCTTTTATTTCCTGTTTCTCTTCCTCAGTCTCTCTCTTATGATACACTTTCTCTGCCTCTCTAACAAGATTCCTATAAAGGCCATAGCCACAGCCGCATGTTGTCCCTCAGAGGTGGGTCAAAGGGAGTGTGCTGCCTGTAGGCCTCCATCAACCTCTCAAGGAATACGGACGGTGGCTCAACAAGACCCTGAAGTACTCCTCTTACCTTGGCCAAATTGGTGGGGTGCCGAGAGCACCTCTGAGACCTGCCAATAGAGTCCGGCGGAAAAACTGTCAGCCGCTCCCTACCTGCAGCCGTGTTGAAGTCCCAATCTGGTATATCAAGGGGGAACCCAGCATCGATCTCATTCGGGAGGGTAGTGGGGGTCCCATTGTCTCCTGGGATATTCTTCTGTGCCTCCAAGAGAATTCTCTCCCTCTCCTCTGCAGTAAAGAGAACCTGCAAAAGCTGCTGGCAATCATCCTAGGTGGGTTGGTGAGAAAACATCAGGGATTCCACCAAACCTGTAAGACTAGCAGGGTTTTCAGAGAAAGACGGGTGGTTAGCTTTCTAATTATATAAACCAGCTGATGAAAAAGGCCAGTATTGTAGGGGTTGTAAAGCTGGTGGGTCCATGGGGGGCCCGACCGTTCGGAGGAGTAGAGCCACAGTGGAATCAGGTCCCTCTGGACTCAACCCTCTCCGGCTCTGAGTGCCAGTTGCCGGCCCTCCCCCCTCTGCTCCTTGTAGTTCCGGGCTCTGGGCCAGGAGCTGGGGCTGGCGCCGGGGACAGCTGGGGGTAGAGGGGTGGCGGAGGCGGGCTCGGCCACTCGGGTGGCTCCTCGATCTCGGGATAGATCTTAGGCGGAGCCGAAGGTGTTGTTTCTGAAGCTGGCTTTTGTTTTGATTTAGGTTCTGTGCCATGGAGAGCCAGGGCTCGGCAGCCTGGCTTCCTTCCTCTCACCCAAGGTTTTACCCATGGGGGTGGGTTCTGGACCAGGTCTTGCCAAACAGTAATGTATGGCTGTTGATCGGGATGAGACCCTGGTCCTTCCTTAAAGACAATAGCTTTTACCTCAAAAATAATGGTCCAGTCGAAAGTCCCTTCGGGTGGCCACCCAATGTCAAAAGTAGTCCACTCCGAAGTCTGTCATGGTCTCTTTTTAACCTCAACTGACAAATTATGAGCCCTAGTTCTAACTTCAGTCCAATGATCCAGTGTCAAACTTAGAGGAGTCGTTACGGTCTGTCCCATTGTCACAAGTAACACAAAACACAAACACAAGATACACAGAAAAACACTACGAAAAATCCTTCTCAATCTCAAATGCCGGCACCACTCCAGAGAAACAGACGGCCGGGAAGTCTCTTGCGTCCCCTCTCTCAAGAGGGCCCCTGTATCCTCCCTGGCACCCAGATAAACAGATGGCCGGGACTCTCAGGTGCGTCCTCCTGCAAAGACTGGACGGTGGGTGCACCCTCGTGGATTGGTCCCACCCCACCATTCATTCCTCCTTCGATTCCCAGTCCTGAGACTGAACTGACCCTCAGCTTCTCCATCTCCCTTGAACAGTGCACGCACCTTTGTCCTAGGGGATTCTCAGGTCCCAGAAGCTCTCCGAGGAATGAGGAAGCCTGTTTAAACACCGCACAACCCTGGTGCTGGCGACCAGGAGGCGCCAGGAGAGGTTGCCCCAAAGGCCTACAAGTTCTGAGCAGGGCCTCTGCATACGGGCTTGAGGACGAGAGTTCGGGTCCCCAGAACCCACACAGAAGCTTGGAAAAGCCACGTGTATGTGATCCCAGAACTGGGGACTGAGCTCAGTGGGAGACCCTGTCAAGAAGATATGGGGAGGGGCTGTGTGATCCCAAGTCTGCAGTTTGGTCCTGCAACAGCTGAACAGCGGCGCTGGTGGGGCGGAGGCCCCGGGTCTGCTTAGCAGGAGCGCAGGGGTTCATTTGGGTAAAGTGAGAAAGACACTTGATGCCGACCTTTGGCCCCGCAATGACGTGCACGCACACGCACACACGCATTCACAAACGTGAGCCGTGCACGCGCAGGCTCCAACCTTCTCGCAGTCCTCTTCTGCCCCCTAGTGGTCACTGTGTGCAAACCTCTTTTTCCCGGGATTTGTGCAAACTTGGATTTGGGGTCCAGAGGCCCTGCAGATTCCATCTGCATACCCAGCACAGGAGAAGGTGAGGCATGAAGATCTCCCACAAATCTATGCCAGCCTGGGCTAAAGACTGAAACCCTGGGTCAGAAAAACAGACAACCAGTGTATGGCAGTAAAGATCACCCCAGTGCTCGAGAGCTGGGGCAGCAGGGTCAGAAGGTAATTGTCATCTTAAGCTACATAGGGAGTACAAGGTCAGCCTAGGCTACATGAATCCCGAGAAATAATAATAATAATAATAATAATAATAATAATAATAATAATATAATAATAATAGAACATTTTCCCCTGCAAAGGAAGGAAGGCTGCATCCCTGTCTTCGGTAGGGACTGGCCTCATGTGCTGCACACTGCCACTGAAGACATATATTGATTGATGCTGTCACGCTCAAGATAAATGGATTCTTATTTCTGGATGAGAACGGGACTAAAGAACTTGGACTATGTCAGGCATGGTGGCGCCTTTAATCCCAGCACTCTGGAGGCAAAGACCGGCGGATCTCTGTGAGTTTGAGGCCAGCCTAGTCCACAAAGCGAGTCCAGGACAGCCAAGGCTGCACAGAGAATAACAAAAACAAAACAACCCCCCCAAAAAATCCCCAAAACAACAACAATAACAAAAAAAGGACTTGGACCATTTCTTTTTTTTTTCCTTTCCCTTTCCCTTTCTTCTTCCTCCTCCTCCTCTTCTTCTCCCTCTTCTTTTTAGATTCAGCCTCTTGTAGCCCAGGCTGGCCTGAAACTCACTGTGTGCCTGAGGATGACCTTAAACTCCTGATCCTCCTGCCTCCACCTCCCCAGTCCTGGCATGACAGGCATGCTCATGCATGCCTGGTTTATATACAGTGCTGTAGATGGATGCCAGGCCTGTGCATACTCTGGGAGTGATCTGCCAACTTGGCCACAGCCCAGCTTTTCAAACCCCCTGCCCACAGTTGTCAATCATCAGGAATTTTTTTCCCTGGAATACTGGTTGGGTTGAATTGAGGCCTTAGGAGGCCTCAGGACACTCACAGCAGAAACAACTCATTGTGCAAACCTAGCTTTCTGGGTCCATAAGTCCTGAGACTTTCGGTGTCCTCAAATATGCCACTGTTGGATTCTATGCAGTATGTCACAAGGCATTGCAGAACATGGCATATGACAGGGCTTCAGACTGTCCAGAGATTTATTGACACAGAACCACAGAGATGACAGGATCCTTGTTAATTTTCAATTTTCATTTAACTCCTTGGTATTGTGTGGCTGGGAATCTCCCTTGAAGAAGGTACCCTCATACATTGGCCATGCCTGGCTACTTGCATTTTTATAGACCAGAGTAGCAAGCTGGTGGTGTTTAAAGATTATCTATCTATCTATCTATCTATCTATCTATCTATCTATCTATCTATATTTTTTGAGACAGAAATTCCCTGTGTAACCTTGACTGTCCTGGAACTCACTCTGTAGACCAGGCTGGCCTAGAACTCACAAAGATATTCCTGTCTCTGTCTCCTAAGTTCTATGTTTAAAAGTGTGTGCCACCACTGCCCAGCTATTTTTATTATTTTCATTTCATATGGATGTGTTTGTGTGCGTGTATGTATGTATGTATGTGTCTGTAAGTGGGTGTTTTTTGCATAAACAGTTCCTGGGGAGGCCACAAGAGGGCGTCACATTCCCTGGGAGCTAGCGTTACAGGTGGTTGTGAGCTGCTTGATGTGGGACAGGGAATGGAACCCAGGTCCTCTGCAAGAGCAGCCAATGCTCTTAACCCCTGAGCCTTCTCTCCAGCCCCTTTATCTAGAATTTAATAATCTGTTTCCTTGTTCAGTTTCACTAATGTCTACTTGTTATGTCTTGGGGCAGTGGTTCTCAACCTGTGGATTGCCACCCTTTTGGGGGTCACATATCAGATATCCTGCATATTAGATATTTACACTGATTCATAACAGTAACAAAATTAGTTATGACATAACAACAAAAATAATTCTATGGTTGGGGATCACCAGAGCATGAGTATTGAAGGGTCACAGGATGAGGAATGTTGAGAACCATGAGAACCACTGGTTTATTTTATTTTTTGTTTGAAACAGTGTCTCACTATGTAGACCAGGTTGGACTCAATCTCACAGAAACCCATCTACCTCTGCCTCCTGGGTGCTGGGATTAAGTTATGTGTCTTCCACCTATTTTAAGTGACAACACAAGGACCCTGAGTCACCCAGCAAGGCCCATACAACAGCCAAGAAAGCACCATACTGATGAAAGTTCACAGGGTCAGACACAGGGCAGAAGGTGGGAAAACCCACTCAGGGCTCTTGGACAAGGCCAAATGAGGGGGCTGGGGCCCAGGGCCCAGCACTTGCCTGGCCCTTGTGTGGTCCAGGGTTCAAGACCCAGGACCACAAAGGAAAAGAGGAGTGAGGGGAGCTGGAGAAGTGGCTCATCCAGTAAAGCATTCCGGCCTGAGTTCAAATGCCCTTGTGAAAAGGCAGCAGCATGGCCGTGAGTTCCTGGGACCCTGGCACTGCTGGGCGCAGAGAGCACAGCACGGCGAAGGCTTGTGGCTCCCGTGGAGCTCCAGGTTCGCGAAGGAGGCTGTGCGAAGTGAGTAAGGCAGACACTGAGAACGGGCGGGAGCCCCAATACCCTCTGCTTCTGCACACACACTTGCCGTGCACACACATACACACTCACAGGTGTGCATACACCACACACACACCAGGGAGACAGAAGGCTATATTGTATGTGCACATCCACATCCATGTACCCAGGAGTTAGGAGCTGAGGCAGGAGGATTACTGCAAACTCCATGCCAGCCTGACCAGAACGAAGCTAGGTATGGTGGTGAAATCTGTTAGTCTAGCTTTCTAGAGGTTGAGACAGGAGGATCAGAAGTCCATGGGCATCCTCAGCTACAAAGCCAGTTCAAGGCTAGCTTGCGCTACATGAGATCCCACCTCAAAAGTTTGGAGAGAGGGCCAGGCGTGGTGGCACATGCCTTTAATCCCAGCACTCGGAGGCAGAGGCAAGCGGATCTCTGTGGGTTCAAGGCCAGCCTGGTCTACAAAGTGAGTACAGGACAATCATGGATGCACAGAGAAACCCTGTCTCAAAAACCTAAAAAAAAGAAAAAAGTTTGGAGATTTTTTTTTCCATACCAGAAGTTCTGGAAGCCAGAATCACCAGTGTGTACCTATGACCCCAGAACTTGGGAGGATGAAGCAGGAGGATTTTGAGTTCAAGACCAGATTGGAATTGTAGGAGTGTACCCAAAGATCTAAGATGTGCAGTAAGCTTCTTTTAGGTGTTTTGTTAATATGCAAAGGTGGATTTAGGCCTCATTTTCCACCCTCCAAAGCTCCTTTTTAGGATTTTTACATTTATTTGTGTGTGCGAGAGTGTATCTACACCTGTGTACTTGTGGAGTCAGAGGACAACTTGCAGGAGTCAGTTCTCTCCTCTCACCATGTGGATCCTGGGATTGAACTCTGGTCGTCAGGCTTGGCAGGAAGCCCCTTTACTGGCTGAGCCCTCTCCCAAGTCCCTCCCTTGTTCTTGTTCTGCAGTGCTGGGGAAACGCATGCCATGCCAGCCCGCTTTCAACTTCTTGCTTTGATGCAAAGTCTCTCTCTTTAACTTGAAATCCTCCTGCCTCAGCCTCCTGCACTGGGGTGACAGGTGTGTTGTTACCTCAGCAGCCTTGGACTGAGATCTGCACTCACTTCTGGGTGCTACTGACACACTGGTGTAAGAACTACACCCAGGAGGGGAAGGGTACTCAGAGAAAACAGTTTAAGTTGAGAGCCTCCACTACTGTGCACACACACAGTGAATGAGACAGATACTCCAGACCCTAGCTCATGTGACTTTTATTGACTAAGAACACGCATGTGTGTCTGTGTGCACGTGTCTCCATGCATGTTCCTCTGTGTGGATGTATGCATGAGTGTGTGCATACGAATGTTTGTGGGGGCTGGAGAGATGGCTCAGAGGTTAAGAGCACTGGCTGCTCTTCCAGAGGTCATGAGTTCAATTCCCAGCAACCATCTATAATGAGATCTAGTGCCCTCTTCTGGCCTGCAGGTATACCTGCAGAGAGAACATTGGATGCATAATAAAATCTAAAAAAAAAAAAGTATTTAAAAATGAATCTCTTTGTGTGTGTCTTGTGTGTGCTTTTGGGTAGAGGCCATAGGAGAACTATTTGTCTAGATAGAAAGTCTCTCAAGTGGCTTGCAGCATGCTGATTTGTCTAGGCTCAACCAGCTCCTGGGATCCACCATCTGTCTTTCCATACAACTGCTGGCCTTGATTTTGGGTGAGGTCTGGGGATTCAAGCTCAGGTCCCCATGTTTGAAAGACAGGCACTTTCATGACTGCATGCACATGTGCAACACATACACACACCCCAAAAAGTTTTTATAATTGAACATGACACTGAGCGTGTTGCTGTGTGAGTCACTGACCTAGAAATCACCATGTGGCCCAGGAGTCACCTCCCATGTCATGGCACACAAGCTACTGTGTATGGCTTTGACTTTGGTGCTGGGAAGTCAAGCTCAGGCTCTCATGCCCATGTGGCACGGGTGGAGCCGCCATGCCCCTGAGGTTTGCATGTCATACAGGGTTTTTTATTACTATTCTTTTGACTTTCTCTCCCCCACCCCATGCAGCTAAAACATAAAAGCCATTCTAAGCCTGAAAACTAGGATTAACCCATGGGTCTCAAGATTGTGGCCTCATCCAGATCTTACTGAAGAAGCAAGAAAAGCTGAGACCCTATGGTAGCTTGAATAAGAATGGTCCCCATAGGTTCATATGTTTGAATGCTTAGTCAGCAGGAAGTGGAACTATTTGAGAAGGACTAAGGGGTGTGGCCTCACTGCAGGAGGTGTGTCACTGGGGTGGGCTTTGAGATTTCAAAAGCCCACAGCAGGCCCATGTTCTCTCTCTCTCTCTCTCTCTCTCTCTCTCTCTCTCTGGATCAGGATGTAGCTCTCAGCTCTCAGCTACTTCTCCAGGACCATGCCTGCCGCCATGCTCCCACCATGATGGCAATGGACTCTGAACCTGTAAGCAAGCCCCAATTAAATGTCTTCTTTTATAAGAGTTGCCATGGTCCTGGTGTGTCTTTTCACAGCAACAGGACACTGACTAAGACAAATCCCATCCCAGAAGGAACAGAAACCAAAGACAAGAGTATCAGCAAGCACAAAGGTCCCGAGGCTCATATAACTTTGCTGAGCTCCGGAGACCCAGGGATGTAAGGACCTGTATGGCCTGTCATACCAATTCTGTGGATGATGACATGAAACCAGTGTCTCTGAAGAGCAAGAGGGTGTGACAAAATGGACCCAGGAACCATCCCCAGCTCAGCACATGGCTTTTTAAATTTTTTCTTTTTCACTTTTTCAAGACAGGGTTTCTTTGTGTAAAAGCCCTGGCTGTCCTGGACTTGCTTTGTAGACCAGGCTCTGGCCTCGAACTCACAGAGATCCGCCTGCCTCTGCCTCCCAAATGCTGGGATTAAAGGCATGCACCACCACCACCACCACTGGGCTGCACATGGCATTTATATGTCATGTTCTTAGTTTAGATTTCCAAAAGATTCCTGAGCCTGAAACCATGTTAGGACAGAGCTTGGAGATAGGAATAGCCTGGAGAGTCAGAAGAATCAAATGAAGGGGGGCCAAGAAATTAAGGCAGTTTGGAAGCAGGTAGTGAGAAGGGCCCTTGGATTTCAACTGTATTTTGTAGATGAAGAGGCCCAGAGTGAAGATGATGAGAGATAAATGATCCCAGAACCAGCCCTATTCCACATGATCATGAACTCAAGATGCAGTTTACAGAGTTGAGAAAGAAAAGCACTGCCTAGAATCCCCCAGTTGGGCTGCGGGGCGTGGTGAGGGTGAGGCCCCGCCCAAAAGTCCCCACTGAAAGGCTGGGGTACCTTATTAGCATGCTGGAAAACCTCAGCACTGTGAAAGCAAAACTAAACCAGGACTCAGTAGTGAGAGCATAAGCTACTCTTTCAGAGGACTGGATTTGGTTCTCAGCACCCACAGAGTTGGCTTACAATGATCACCCACAGTCCAGTTCCAGAGCATCCAGCACTCTTTTTAGGCCTTTGCAGGCACTGCACACATAGTGCACATAATGTATATTAAGGCATAGCACTCATGCACATTAAAAATGTTTTTATATTTTATTTTGTTATTTTTTTTTGAGACAGGGTTTCTCTGTGTAGCCTTGGCTGTCCTGTAACTCACTGTATAGACCAAGTTGTCCTTGAGCCCATAGAGATCCACTTGCCTCTGCCTCACGGGTGCTGGGAGTAAACGCCCCTCCCTCCACCACACCTGGCTTTAGAGACACGGTTTCCGTGTAGCTCTGGCTGTCCTGGAACAGCTCTGTAGACCAGGCTGGCCTCAAACTCACAGAGATCCATGTGCCTCTGCCTCCTGAGTGCTGGGATTAAAGGCGTGTGGTACCACACCCAGTTATCTTTTTTTAAACCCCACAAAAATAATGACTTTGTAGTGTTGATACACTGCAGTTTCAGAAAGCCGGGGAACCTTTAGTCTAATTACAGATGAAGAATGGGAGGTCAGTCATTACTGCAGTCTTTTTTTTTTTTCTTTTTCTCCTTTCGAGACAGGGTTTCTCTGTTTAACAGTCCTGGCTGTCCTGGAACTTGCTCTGTAGACAAGGCTAGCCTCAAACTCACAGAGTTCCTCCTGCCTGTGCCTTCCAAGTGCTGGGATTAAAGGCATGCACCACCATGCCCAGCCCAATGCCAGGGAGGTTAAGAGTCTTTTTTTTTTTTTTTTTTTTTAAAGATTTATTTATTTAATATGTATATAGTGTTCTGCCTGCATGTACACCTGCCGACCAGAAGAGGGCACCAGATCCCATTATAGATGGTTGTGAGCCACCATGTGGTTGCTGGGAATTGAACTCAGGACCTCTGGAACAGCAGCCACTGCTCTTAACCTCTGAGCCATCTCTCCAGCCCTTTTTTTGGTTTTTCGAGACAGGGTTTCTCTCTGTATCCTTGGCTGCCCTGGACTCACTCTGTAGACCAGGTTGGCCTTGAACTCACAGAGATCCACCTGGCTCTGCCTTCCGAGTGCTGGGATTAAAGGCTTGCGCCACCACGCCTGGCTAAGAGTCTTGTTTTGTTTGGACAGCCTGTATCTGAAGTCTGGGGTGACCTCTTGACTTTGCCTCTTCCTCAACCATCCCACTTAGCGAAAAGGACTGGCTTCTGATTCGGGGAAACTGAGGCCAGAGGTACCAGATTTCTCTCCTGGAAGTATCTGCCAGGCCCTTTGACGGATTCCTTAAAAGTCAGCTTCGGCTCACGCCCGAAAGACAAGCAGACAATCGGTGGCGGGATGGAAGTAAGGACCGCAAGCAACGGTCGGTTGTCTGTGCGCATGCGCAGTGCTCCGACAGCCTCTCCCCTCCCCCCGACGCATCCTGATAACGCCAGGACCTCAGCACCAAACGCGCGCTGCCTGTGCGCATGCGTACCGCGCTAGCCACGCCCCTCCCTCCGTGGGCGGGAAGAGGCAGCGGGCGGGGAACCGTTAGTGCGCAGGCGCGCGGCCGGAGACCGAGCCGGTGCGAGCTGCCCTCCTTCTCGTCCCGGCGTCGTCTGGTGGGATGCGCAGGCGCAGGAAGTCTTACCCCAAAAGCAGGCCGATCCCGGGGGCCGGGCGCGGGGCCTTGTGGGAGGGCTTAAGGAAGTAAAATGGCGGACCTGGCGAACGAAGGTAGGGGAGGCGCCGTCGGGGGCCAGCTGCCGGCGGGCCGGCGGGGGGCGGGGGGTCGAGGGAGGCCCAGAGTCGAAGGGTGAGCGCCTCAGACTGCGGGAGTCCGGCCTCATCCGGTCTGGGCACCCAACGGGCTCCCCCACCATGGCGTCCGGTCCCCAGTCCGGTACCTCGCTGCAGTCCCGGCTTTTGCCTCCGCCCGGCCTCGAGGCTCCTCAGACGCGCCGCGTTCGCCACCCGAGGTCTTCCCGCTTCGCATGCCGCTCCAGTAGCCCAACGGGCCTGAGACGCGACCCCACGGCCTCGGGTGGGGCGGGACCTCCGGGCCTGCTCGTGGGCCCAGCGCGCCACGCTCCCTTCCCCGCCCCCCTCGCCTGGGGCCCGGGCCTCCATCCCCGGCCTGGCCTCAGGTCCGGCTTTACTTCATCCCGCTAGGTCCTCCGCCACGTCAACTTGTGGCTTGCACCCCGAGGTCTGCCCAAACCCAAACCCAGCGCCCCTATTCCCGACAGTAGCCTCCAGGTCCTTTGAGGTGCACCTGATGTTCCTCCATTTAGGCCTGGCCACCTGATCTTGAAAGTACTAAGTGCTTCTGCACATCCTGTTTAATGTTTTTGACACCATAATATCCTCCCTTGTGATGTCAGACGTCCCATTCGAGTGGTTCGAATACGGTAAGTCTACCCAGTGCCGCAGAACCTGCACCTCTCTTCCCACCAGTCCCCGACGACCTTTGAGGTGCAGCCCATGTCCCCTAATTTAGGCTTGGCCACCTGGTCTGCAGGTCCTAATTCAGTTACTCTCAACCTTCCTGATGCTGCGACCCTTTAATACAGTTCCTCATATTGTGGTGACTCCCAACCATAGCTGTGATTTTGCTACTGTTGTGAATGATAATGTAAATATTTTTGGAGATGGTCATTTGCCAAAGTTGTCGGGACCCACAGGTTGAGAACTGCTGTCCTACTTGCTTCTTCTCACCTCATTTTGCCCTGTTATCTCTCCCCTGTGGGGCCCTGACTCCCCACCTGAGCACTTTGGTCCATGTAAAACTTTCACTGTCTCATAGTCATCCTGCAGCCTGATGCCCGCTAATGTTATCCCTTGGGGGCTGCTCCAGGGTTGTAGTTTTGGGACTTCAGAAGTCTATTTTTAGCTCTGTCCTTTCTTCCCTCACAGCTACAGGCAGCTATTAGCAGGCACCTGGTTCTCCACCATGCAATATTCCTTCCTGCCAGTGACATGTGGCCCGAGGCATCTGTTGAAAACCCAGGGATGTAGGGTTCTTCAGAGGGTGCCCTCAGCCCTGGGAGGGGCTGGGTGTTGGGAGGTAGTGTTTACAGCTACAATACTTAGTCTCCAGCCAGGTCTGGAAAGGCAGGTGTAGGTAAGTCACTTGAGGCAGGTCAGGAGGCAGAACTGTGTGTGAATCAGGGTGGTTTGGGCAGAAACCCCATTCTTGTGTATTTTAACTTAGCTCTCTTTTATAAGGAGCCTTTGAGGGTGGAGGCAGTAGAGGGAACCAGGGCATTAGAGATTGATGTGACATACTCTGTGGGTGTGTTTTAATCCCTTACTCCCTTTAAAAATGATTAAGGTTGTTTGGTGTTCTTTTTTTTTGACAGTCTCATACAGCCCAGGTTACCCTCAAACTCACTGTGTAGCTGAAACGCCTGTCTCCACCTTCTGACTGTTGGATGACTGATGTGTAATACATGGGGCTAGTGTCACTGAGATCTCTTTTGGGATGGGTAATGTCCTGTCTAGAACAGAATTCCCCTGTCCAAAAACCTGCCACCATTGTCAATGGGAACTTCCCTCTTAGCCCGTGAATCCTTTCCTGTTCCTACCATCACTGCTTCTGAGGGCCTCTTTCTCTTCCACCTCTTCTCATCCAGCACCAAAACCAGAAGCTAGAGTACTCTCCTAAGGCCCTTCCCTCTTCCCTGCTGGGAGCCTGCACTACCTCTGTCTGGAGTCCTCCCCAGGCCACCCTGGTAGGCTGTTGTTCATGCTGCTTTACTCATGAGGAATTCCCTGGCCACCTGTTTTTCTTGGTGGTCACCTTTCCTGTCCCGTCTGCCCTGCTTTATTTTCCTAGTGCAGCTGTCTGTCATCAGGCTGGATTACACTCTGCTGGAGTGGAAGCCCTGCCAGGGCAGGAGTTTCTCCTTCTGGATTGCTAGTGGGCCCCTGCTTCTAGAGCACAGCTTGGTGCAGAAGCCATCCAAGAGCTATTCCATGAAGAAGGAGCCAGGGAAGGAGTCTGTGGTGAGGGTTCTTGATGGGAGGGGCCTTGGAGTACAGTTTTCATTTGCTGTCCCCTGGAGCTCAGTCTTTTCTTGTAATTTGTCCACAGTGTCCATTGTAAATTGCTCCCTTGATTGTAACATTGAGATGGGAGAATGTTTGGCACTGAAGTTTGTACCTAGGAAGGGCTGTGCCTACCTGCTGTTTTCCCCCCTGACACTAGTTCTGGCTAAGTTGGGGTCAGGGGGTGAGGTTTTTGTGCCTCAGATCCATCACTTCTGAATCAGTCACTTTTTGTTTCTAAAACACTTCATCTCTTGGGCATGTTCCCAGTATGGTGTTTGATATCTTGCCACCTTTGTAAAGTAGGTGTGTGGTGTTGATTTTTCTTTTGAGATAGGGTGTTGTACATTCCAAGCTGGCCTGGAACTTACTGTGTAGCTGAAGATGACCTTGAACTCCTGGCCCTCCTGCCTCCACTTCCCCTATGTTGAGATGGCAAGTGTGTGGTTGATGTGCTGCTGGGGATGACACCCAGGGCTCTGCATACTGGGCTAGCATTCGGCTCCTAAGCATCAACCCTGTTGCTTGTGTGTTTTGAAGCTTTGAAAATACTCACTCACTCAAATAGTCATGAGCTCCTTCAGGCTGTGGCTCCTGCCTTTCCATATCCAGATCCTAAGTCCCTATCTTCCCTCCCAGGTGCCCTTCTCCATCCATTTCATACCTCTCTGCCCTGGCCTAGCCCATCTCAGGCATTCTGAGGTAGTGGCTGTTTAACATGACCAGGCATTGAGAATCATCTCACTCCTCCCTCTGGCCCTCTTCAGTCCAAGATGGTTGATTTTCATCCATTATGGTGCTGGGCGGCCCCAGCTCTCTAGACTCTGGGTCCCTCTACTGCTAAGGGCAGAAGGGCAGACTAGTGTGCAGAGCCTGGGTCCCTGTACTGCTAAAGGCAGACAACTAGTGTGCAGAGCCTGGGTCCCTGTACTGCTAAGGGCAGATGACTAGTGTGCAGAGCCCGCTCTGTGCAGCTCAGGTGAGATTGCACCCTGCTCATGTAAGGAAGCATCCTCAATTGTGGTCTAGTGCTGCATCCTACAGGCTCTGGTTGCCATGGTGATCTCATAGAAGGACCCACAGCTCTTCCAGCCCTTTTGTGGAACTTCTGTAGTTCATGGCTTTTCTCCTGGGAGACAGACCTGGAACTAGGATCTCCCACCCTCACTGTGTCCTGTTTCAGGAGTCCCTCAACACTGGACAGAAGGAGGGTGGAGAAGACAATTTTCATTGTGGTGGAGGAAGGGAAATAGCGCAGAAGAGCAGGACCCTAGGAAACAGTGGCTTCTAGCTATTCAGTGGTCAGCTGGGGTCCTGGCGGAGCTATGTGTGTGTCTATAATGAGAACCGGGAGCCACACGGCTGGCTGCATAGGGCTGTTTTATGCATTTTAGGCTTAGCAGTACAGTGGTGTACCCAGATGTACTTATTGGATGCTAGTAACATACCCTGTCTTCTGTCTTCTGCCCCAGGGCCATGACTCCCTAAAATACTTCCGTACATAGCCCCACTTCAGGAGTGGGAATAGCAGTAGAGCTATCTCCCAGATGAGGCCTGAGGGTGTCTAGTACAGCCACAGTGGTGGGCGCAGGCTCTACCCTAGAGCAAGCCAGACTTGTGCTCTCACTGTACCCTGAACTGAGGCCTCAATTTCCCTACTAACAAAGTGAGCATGCAGATTATGGCCCCCATCTCATGGTGCTGTGAGCCTTGGTGAGTGCCTGTGATAGTGAGTGCTCACTGTCAGCTTGTGTTCCCACTCTGGACCGCCATTTCAGACATAGACAGCCCAGCAGCTCAGTGGGGGTGAGAGGGCAGAGGGAGGGAAAGAAAGAAACGCACTGAGGGTGTGGTCTTGTGTTCTACCTACAGCATCACATGGATGGAGGGACAGAGGGAGGAAGCACAGTGTAGAGTGGCTAAGTTGTAGGGTCTCTACTCCACCGAGATGACCCTGACTGAGTGGCTAATGGGAGCCCAGGAGGTACACATCCTGTCTGCCTGTCATCGTATGACCCTGTAGTCCAGGGCTTTTCAATCTGGGCATTATCGACACCTGGGGTAGGCTCCTTGGTCATGGAGGATGCTGCCCCAGGCATTGCAGGTCCCAGCAGTCAGGTGTGACAACTATGTAACCCCAGATATCACCTGTGACCGTCAGAGTTAGGCTTGGTGCCTGGCCTCTTCACCTCCTTTCATGTCCTACATTTAACCTTAGGTCAGGGAAAGAGCACAGGGCTGTGTGCTGGCATAGATGATTGACAAGTGGTCCTGGCTGTCCTGCACTGTGCCTCTCTCTAGCAGAGGTGGAGCAGTGATAGAAGGGCTTTATGACAGTTGGGCTGCAGAACCTTTACCCTCTGAAGAAAGTGCCAAGTTACAGGAGTCAGTTGAACTGGTCTGAGAGGAGTTGGAGTGAGTGGAGGTAGATGACCTTAAGGAAGCCAGGCTCAGTGGCCCAGACCTGTCATCCCAGCACTTGGGAGACTCAAGTTCAGACCAGCCTGGGCTAAGTCCATAGTGATTTCAAAGCTAGCCTGCACAACTTAGAAAGACTGTCTCAAAATTCAAAACAGGAAAAAACAATGCTTGAAGCTAGTCAGTGATGGTGCACACCTTTAAATCCTAGCACTGGGGAGGCAGAGGCAGGCAGATCTCCAAGTTTGAGGCTAGCTTGGTCTGTATAGTGTGTTTCAGGACAGCCAGGGCTACACAGTCTCGAAACACCCCCCCCCCCCCAAAAAAAAAAAGAGCCCATGCTTGCAGAGGTGACAGGTAGGGAACGTGCAGGGGAGGCTGGTAGCTCTCCATGGTGCTTACTTATCAGCCACTAGCCACCACCCTGTTGGTTTGGTGGTAGCGGTGCAGGCTCCTCCATCTTATTTTAAGGATCTTTGTTTCTGCTCAGATTTCTGTGAGGTCTCATCAGAGTGTGGTGGTGAGAAACTTGTAGCTTAGGGTGCTGGAACCCCGTCCAGCTCACACTGCACCTTCACACCCATGCCCTGGGTGTGCAGTGCCCTCTTAGCATTAGCTGCCAGACCCTCACTGAGGCCCCTTCCCTTTTATAAGGTGCTCATGGCTAGTACAAGCCACTAGGTGGGAGGCACAGAGCATCCAGAAAGTGTATAAATCTCCAGGAGGTAAAGTAGAACACCACAGGCACAGGTTGTCTCTTAACCCATGGCCCAGCAGTTAGATTGCTCTCTCTCAGTGAGGCTTCTATGTATGGTTTTAATTAGTAGCTGGCCTGAGATTCTGCAATTGCAGGGAAAGCTGCAGGTTTTCGACTTGTCTTGAAAGTTAGGGAAGTGGTCTGAAACAGCTTGCACATTTTCCGGTTTGTTGGAGCTGGGAGACAACTGCTACACCTTCTCCGGAGAGGTCGTGTGCCTCCTGGACACCTCGGTGCCTGTTATGCTTCTCCGCGGTGGCCAGGCCATTGCCTCTCTTCCACCCAGCCCAGCCTGTTGTGCCCTGGTTGAGTGTTCCCTTAACCTGTGGTTATGTGGGACGCTATCTCTGTCCTTGTCATGCCAGTGTGCAGAGGGCAGCAGCCAACAGGCTTCACTGTTTCCAACGTCCCAGGACCACTGGAGGCCTGAAATCTCATGATCTCACCCAGCTCCTGCCAGGTAGCTGGGATGACAGGCCTGTGTGTTGTTTTTGTTTTGGGACAGGGTTCTCTGTGTAGCCCTAGCTGTCTTGGAATTTGTCCTGTAGACCAGGCTGGCCTCCAACTCAGAGATCTGCCTTCCTCTGTCTCCTAAGTGCTGGGATTAAACATGTGCGCCACCACTTTTTAAGAATTTAAAGAGTGTACACACACACAGACACACACACACACACACACACACACACACACACACTGGCTGGGGTATGACTCTGATGAGCGCTTGTTTTGGCAGGTGCAAAGGCCCTGGGTTCAGTACTAGCACTAGAAATTAGGTCACCTTTTACCTTTTCCTGGTGTCCTTACCCCACAAGAATAACTCCTTTCTCATAGGGCAAGGGCCTTAGTAGTCATTGCCCCCTTTGTCGAACACAACTACAGCCTTGAGTCACACACTGGCATGGTGATGGGTCCTGCTGCTGAAAAGCTTGAGAACCAGAGTGGAACCTGGGTTTGTGCCCTGTCTGCACCTCAAGGCATTTTGCCTGAGTCCAGCCAACAGGCTCCTGTCTCATCTCAGTTCCTTCATCTGGAAGCTAGACAGGAAGAGGAGCCTGTGGTGGGGTTGGGGGAGAGACCGTTCTGAATGACCGGTCTAGTAGAATGTGGGGATACATGTGGGTGGGTCTTGCTGACTGCAAATCAAGATGCCCATGTTCTCTCTGCTATACTGGGGCAGAATGGGGCTGTCTCTAGGGCTAGCATAGGATGATGGGTGACTTTTGTGGCCTCTCCTTTCAGGATATCAGCCACACCCACTCACCCTCTGTTACCAGAAGAATCAATCCCTTAAAGTCCAGGATCACTCTTGATAGAGAATCAGTGGGTTAGGAGAAACCTGAGTACCCCAGAGATCTGCCCTGTGGTGGCCATGGTGGGGAGAGAGAGAGGTGTCCAGAGGCTGGGTGACGTCATTTGCCGCAGTCAAGTGTGGTCGGGTGCCTAGTATGGGCATGGACCCGCTTTCTTCCCATGATTAAGCAACTAGGTTGCTGATGTTCCATGTGATGGAGCTTGGGGTTGGTGGCTCTCTGGTCCTGTGCTTTGTGACTAGTGATCCTCCCCATTCCCCACCTGCGATGATACCCACTAAGTGTCATGGGCAGCCCTATGTGGCAGTGAGTTGATGGGGTCATACTATAAGGGGCCTGCATACCAGGTGTGAGGTGGCCTGCTTTCCTTTTCAGTACCATGGCTGCTGGCAGCTCTGTTAGTTCTGGGCAGGCTCCCACACAGGATATCAGAAGCACTGGAGCACAGTGACTCTTGTATTCTGGGTGATCAACTCTACCTAGTAGTCGTTTCTTGGCCTAAGGCTCAGGTGACTTCTGTGAAATGTGCCCTCCTTGCATGTAGCTGCTCTGTGCTTGCTTGGTTCTGGCTTCCCTAGTTAGCTGGCCTTCCACTGTTGTCCCTACTGCTGACCT
This sequence comes from Lophiomys imhausi, assembly GCA_907164525.1. Taxonomy (NCBI): domain Eukaryota; kingdom Metazoa; phylum Chordata; class Mammalia; order Rodentia; family Muridae; genus Lophiomys; species Lophiomys imhausi. The sequence goes on from CAJQZJ010032834.1 coordinate 7,416,200, forward strand.
GGGGCCTGGCACCCACAGGTACTCAGCTCATCTTGTCTTCCCTCACAATCTGCCACGGTGATGTCTGGGTTTGCCAACCAACAAACATTGCATCAAGCATATCGCCACTGGTCACCTGAAGGCTAGCAGCTGTCTTTGCGTGTATGACCAGATGGCCTCAGTGCTTTGTCATGTGGTCTTGGGTGTGATTGCAGTGACAGGAACTGACACTGCCTTGAGCCTGCAGTGGGTCACTGTCCTCAAGCACTTGAACACAACTTTCATTTACCCTTCCCTGTCTCAGACACACTCCCACTACCAACGCTGTGTGTTCCATGGGCCTCAGGTTTCCTTCCAGCTGCATTGCAAGGGCTTTCACCACCAGCCCCCCCCCCTTGCTTTCATTTTACTGCATCTATGAGGCCACTCAGGCCACCTTCCTGTATTTGTTATAGACTAAAGGACTCCATATGTCATTTCCCTTTTGTGAGCTTACTGGGATTTTGCCAGACTCAGTGTGAGCAGGCTCCTCCTGGGCCTCTAGGGACAGCAGGATGGAGGCGGCAACAGATGTGGCTTGTCCTTCTCAGGGTGTCCTGCTCAGGAGCTGAGCCACTGGGCATTGTCTTCACTCATTTCAGAGGCCGGTCTTTTGCTGCTGTTGGTAGTGACTTAGAGCACTCAGTAGTGTGACACTCAGTACTTGACCACAGCAGTGCAGTGACATTACCACGAGTGAGAATGGCAAGTGCTGTATGTGTCGGCCATGGGTCGAGTGCTGCTCGCACTGTGGTGGGAACTGGAGTCTAGTTGGAGGTTTTCACATGGGGCACAGGGTGGAGTTATTCTAGAAAAAGTAAATGGCATGCTTACCCAAGTAGTGCCTCCCCCAATAATACCTCTATGAGGCCAGCTGGGAACTCCAGAGAAGTGTCACAGAAATACGCTTCCAAGTGCCATCCTGTTAGTCAGGGCCAGGAAGCCTGAGACACACAGGCCAGAGGCCTTCTCGTTCCCCACCACAGAGCTCATAGAACCAGCGCTGTATTGCAAGGTTTTGCCTCTGCCAGTGCAGATTTGTCCTCAGTTGACAGCTGGGGATTGTCATTGTCCTCACTGGATTACAGTTACTGACTTAGGGTGCTGGAGGGATATTTGCCGATGGTGTTCTCGGAGAAGGAGGTGGAGATGCATGGTGTTGCCTTGCATATGTGGTGCTGAGCCCTTCACTGGCTGACCAGCTGCGGTGGCTGCCTGGCAAGGTGCCAGGAGGCAACATGAGGTACGGGCTGTCTTGCTGGAGTGACTTGGGCCCTTGAAGCCCACCATACTGGGCACCTAGCCCTGGCTTGGGCCCTCCCTCTTGTGCTGAATGGACAAAGGAATGTGTGACTTGGAGGTTTGTGTTGAGTTGTAGCAGATGTGAGTGCTGTGGCCATCAACCCCTACTGGCTGTCGTGTAGGGCCCTCACTGTCTCCCCAGCTCCCATCTGGGTATTGACGTAATCCGCCCTGCAGCTGCCTGTCAAGCACCTGTCCTGTGTGCTGAGAGAATTCCTTTCCTCGGGACCTGGAAACAGCATCTACCCCTTCCTCACAAAGATCCCAGTAACAAACTGGAGTAGGACCACCCCACAGTTCACCCTCAGGGAACCAACACATTTACTGGGCTTTATAGAGTCTAGGCAATGGGTTCCTTATAGGAACATGGGTGATCCCGTCGTGCACTTAGGTGGAGCCCCATTCGATCAACCTCCCCCAGCCTGTGCACTCCCAAGGTCATCTAGGGCAGAATTGCATACACAGCTGAGAGGAAAGGCTGGAGTCTCTGGTGAGAGTCCAGTGAGCATCCTGCAGCGTCCTGTGTAGTGTTAGCAGTGAGCATGCTCATGAGTCTATGAAGCCAGCAGCTGTTTAGCTGAAGGGCTGTGCCTGTGACATCTGTGAAGCTCTTATGTGGTACAGAGAATTCGAGGCTCACTCCTGCCCCTCCCCTCCTGCGCTGGCCTCTGCCCACCTCTTCTTGCTTCCCTGTGGAGGGGAGCTGCCAAGCTATAGCCTGCACCATCACCCATTTTATAAAGCTCTGGAATTCAGCAGTTAATAAATATCCATGTGGTAGCATAGTAGTTGGGGTCATGTTCATGAAGTGGGGTGTTTTTTTGTCTTTTTCTTTCTTCCTTCCTTTCTTTCTTTTTGTGTTGTTCTTTTTTTTGAGACAGGGTTTCTCTGTGGAACAGCCCTGGCTGTCCTGGACTCACTTTGTAGACCAGGCTGGCCTCAAACTCACGGAGATCTACCTGCCTCTTCCTCCTGAGTGCTGGGATTAAAGGTGTGTGCCACCATGCCCGACTTCTTTTTTTTTTTTAGACACCTTAGTTTTAATTATACGGGTGGGTTTGTGTACTTGACTACAGTGTTTGTGGAGGCCAGAAGAGGGCATCAGGTCCCTCTGGCATGAGCCATCTGATATGGGTTCTGGGAACCAAAGCCAGGTCTTGCTGCAAGAGCAGAAATCTACCCCAGCCGCTGAGCAGTTCTCTACAACCTTCAGGGCAGCTCTTCCACCATGTGGGTCCCACAGTCCAGTTCATTGTCAAGCTTGGCACCAAACATCTCACCCCGCTGAGACATCTCACCAGCTCTGTTAGTTTCTGAGGTGGTCTCATGTATCATGTAGTTGTGTTGAACTCCTGATCCTCCTGTCTCTACCTCCCAAGTGCTAGTTAGGAGTGCAGGCATGTGTGCTCCTCCGCATGTGGTTTCTGTGGGGAAGAGGATGGACCGGGATTTGTACATGCTAACTGTGGGTGCTCTACTTGTGGAGCCACGTGCCCTGCTTAGAGAGTGGGTGAGTTTTAAGTGTCAGACATGCTGGCCGCAGACCTTTGGGAACTTGGAAGGTTGCCTTGGTGTCCCTGGGCTTGTACAAGCTGAGGACACTATGTCTGTATGGAAGGCAGTGTTGACCTGAGCACCAGGCAGAGGGTGGGCCTCACAGAAATAAGGGGCAAAGGAGACAGCAGGGGCCTATCCTCCTGGTGGACTTCACTCCCTGGTTACTCGGAGACACACTACTGACTTTAGGTGACTTTGGTTATCTGTTGAAACTGGGGCTATGGTGACTGCAGAGGCAAAAAGGTCTGAATAGTTCCAAGTCAGAACCAAGCCAAAGTGAGTCTGGTCTGCATTGATGCCACCTGCCTGGCTGCTTCTGTCCCCAGCTGAGCATGCCTCTGGGTTCCTTGCAGTTTTTTATCTGACGGGCTCTCTGTTTCTTTAGGGGACACATGCCCTTCAGTCCTGAGGGGTTGTGATGGGGATGCTTCTGAGGAAAGAAGGGATGGCTGCCCCAGGCCACAGTCCCAAGCTGACCTCAGCAGCAGCTGGCACCATTTACTAACCTAGCCAACATTTGTGGCTGGTCAGTCCCACACACAACTTAGGGAGTAGGACTCCAGCCCTCTACTCTATAGCTGCCCTGCAAGGTCCCCATAGTGACAGGTGGCCAGGCAGCTGCAGCAGAAGGAGAATGTCTCTTCTCATACTCCCAGTTATGTATTTATGAGCCAGGTTCCCTGGGCTGAGGTGCTGTCGTGGAGCCAGGGTTGGGTCAAAAGAGATCAAGATGGCGAAAGTGCTGAATCCTCCTCACACAGCTCACTGATGCTGGGTGCACAGGCAGAGCTGGGGCTGGGCACTGGTCTAGCTGCTAAGCTTGGATACAGAGGTGCTGACAGGGCTCTGGAGACTTGGCACAGACTCTGTGGTGAGCTGCTGCTCTGCCCAGTCTACTTCCTCCCCCTGCCATCATTTGTGTTGCCTGTGGCTATAGGAGGTGAGAGCCTGGTTGGGAATCATGTCATTCTCTGGTGGCACATGATTCAGCTTGGGCTATAAGGCACCTGTAGAAACCAGATCAGTTGAGTTTCTAGGGTAGCCGTCTAGAGAAAAGGAGCCTGTGGACTAGCTGCCTGCCAGTTGGGCATGGTGGTGCACACCTTTAATCTCAGAACTTGGGAGGCATCTCTGTGATTCTTGAGACTAATCTGGTCTACATAGTGAAGCCCAGACCCAAAACAAAACAACAACAAACTCAGGTTGGTACCTAGCTCTTAGACAGGTGTCACATGATGCTCTAGTGTCTTGCATCCTGTGGCTCCTTGCACCCCTGTCCTGAGTCCTGACCCCAGTACTGTGCTTGCAGGAAGAGACAGCTGTGCCACAGAGGCACTGCACTGGTGGTCCCTGGTGCAGCTTCTGAGCAGCTCGGGTTTCCGGAGCTGCTTTTTTGGTTTATTTTTTATTTTTTTTGTTTTTGGAGACAGGGTTTCTCTGTGTAGCCCTGGCTGTCCTGGTCTCACTCTGTCGACCAAGCTGGCCTTGAACTTGCAAAGATCCGCCTGCCTCTGCCTCCCAAGTGCTGGGATTAAAGGTGTGCGCCACCACCGCCCGGCTTTTGGTTTATTTTTGTGTGTGTTGCATGTATGTGTGTTGTTGAGTCCCTGTTGGTACTCACTGGCATACTAGACGAGTATGTCTAGCTGACAAGAAACAGAGCGTGCTGACTTCAGAGATTGTTGAGCAAACATTGATGTTTCTTTTTCAGAAAAGCCTGCAGTTGCACCATCCGTCTTTGTGTTTCAGAAGGACAAAGGACAGAAGGTAAGGGGCCACCGCGCGCTCTGCATGTACACCTTCCTTCCTTCATCCTGCAGAGTCCAGGCTGACAGGATCCGGACTTTGCCTTGAGTCAGAGCATTGGCTTGTAACATAGTCTCAGGTCCCAGTACTGTATTCTGGAATTGTCTCCCTATCCCTGGGAAAACCGGGGCAAGAAGGACTGAGAAGGGAAGGGGCTTCAGGAAGGAGAAAGGTTGGTGATTAGAGAGTAGCAAGTACTGTTCACATTTTGGGGTGCATGGAGTACCATTCTATTCCCAGCACCCCAGGAAAGTGTTGTAGGGGACTGTGTCCCAGTTAGTGTATGTCATTGCATCTGGAATAATCTGCTTGCTGTCCCTGCCTCTCCTCCCTGTCTGTGGGGCTGACTCCTCCCTCTTCGAGGGCATATCGCCCCAGAGGCCCTGTGCAACATGTCTGTTGGGCATCCTGTCTGGGCCTTGCTGGGTGTGGAGAGGCAACAAGCCCAGGATGCCACTACCCACTTGACTGTCCTTCTCAAAGTCATTCATTTGTCCCCTCCTAGACACAGCTGTGTGCAGAAGTCAGGCACATCAGAAGACAGTGGCTGCTGGTTGCATGGTTCCCAGCCTGTGTGAATCCTGTGCGCTTGCATCCTGTTGGGAGGCTGGCAGTATTTTACAGTGACTGGGTAGTCCGATAGGGGCTGGTGGTGGCCCTATGGTGGTGCTCATAGTGACTGCCACTGCTCTGTGTGTGTGTGGGCACAGGTATGCATGTGAGTACTCAGGTGAGGGAAGCCACTGCCTCCCGGCCCACGCCTGCCAGGGCAACAGTACCTGAGTGGTGTTGCCTCTCCATTCCTAGCCTCTGCTGAAACCTTGGAGGCCCCAGGAAGCTGCATGCTTATTTTGGTGACAGAGTGGTTTCCAAAATGCCATGCGGCCTTCTGTCCCTAGCCTAGTGACAACTCTGCCATGGGGTCCTGAACGGTCTTCATTAGGAGTCAGAGTCATGTGTCAGATGCATTGTTTTCTCTCCAATGTTGGGTAGTATCTGGACTTTTTTAGACCTTCCTGAGATCATCTGTTAGGCAGCTTTAGTTGGCTGTGTTGGAACCTCACACAATCCTCCGCTGCCCCTCTGCTGCTGTGTGGACAAACCCACAGTGAGGGCCTGTGGTACTGGGGCAGCTTGGTGGCTCCAAGGTTCCATAACCAGAAGGTCCTCACTTTCTGGGCTTTGCAAAGGAAGTCCCCTTGTGGGTACTGCTACAGGCCTGAAACAGGGTACAACTCTGAGGGGATACTAGGGACCTGGCTAGGTGTGAGCATATCTACCAAGTGTTATGGTCCTTGGGGATCACATAGCATCACGGGTTTGGGTTCAGCTGCTCCAAGAGGTCCGTGTGACTGGCCTTACGCTGGCTTTGATGCCTACAAGCATGCTGTGTGTTCTTACCAAAGTCATGGGCTTTTTAATGCTACTTCTGCTATGTGACCACCAGGCAGAAGTGACAGCTAGAGGCCAGCCTGGGCTGCACTGTGAAGACCTGTCTCCTTAATTTGTATGCATGGTTGCCTGTGTACCACATGCGCGCAGGTGGATGTGGAGGCCAGAGGAGGGTGTCAGGTTCCCAAGAGGTGGTTGTGAGCTGCCTGATGTGGATGCTGCTGTCGCAGACAACGTTCCTTCCCCGGGAGAAAATCCCTCCGCACGCTTAAGAGTTAACAAAGGCATGGCTCTTTAATAGAGCTTGTCTGGCTCCAGCTACTACCCAAAGAGGAGCCCTCCTTGGATAGAGACTTACTAAGTCATAACTTAGGCTCATATATTCCATATATGCTGCCATCCTTAGTATGTTTCAGGTCCTGGCCCCAGGTCACACATTGAACAATTTAAACAGAGTCAGGGCACTGCAAGTCTGGACACTTGGGCAGATGAGAGAGTCTCATGGCAAAGATAGTGCCAAAATTGCTTCTTCAGTACACCATGTTGTTACCCTGATCATCTTGCTTACCTTATGGAATTATGCTTTTCTCCAGAAGAGAACTGGGAACTTGGGGGTGCCAGGATTTAGCATTGGCTGTGGCCGCCTGCCAGAGATGTGTTCCTGGGCAATGGGCCCAGTGACTGACTGGTCAGTCCTGTGAACAAATGCTCACATCCTGGTGTGGTGTCTGCTTATCTCTAACAGTCCTGGGTAGCTACTACTCATCTCTAGGGCTTGGGGAACAGCACCCCCTTAGCTTAGTTCTTCTCCTGATTTAATGTCTCCTAAGCAAACTTATTTCCAAATCTTTATGGCAACAGCTCTGTTGCCATGGGTCTCTTATACCTTACTGGGAACCAAACCCCCAGACCTCTGCAAGGAGGGTTAGCGTTGTCAGCCCCTGGGCCAAAACCCTCTCTGTTAAACAATCAGGCAACATCAATGGCAGAGAGTGAGACCTTTGTTCCTCTGTCCCCAGAGAGACAACCAGGATTCTCTCAGGAGTCTGTCTCTCCCTTCCTCTGCCTGGCTTTTGTTGTTATATTTTCAGTTTTATTTGGAAAATTCTCAAATCCTCAGAAAAGACAATACTCAGGCTGGGCATAGTAGTGCACACCTTTAATCCTAGCATCAGGAGACAGGCTGGTGTATCTCTGTGAGTTCAAGACTAGTCAGGGCTGCATAGTGAAGTCCTGTGTGGTGGGAAACAGGACAATACTAGCACCTGACCACAGTGCTCACCTCCACCCTGCATCCCCAGGGGACCTGATCGAAGAAGGACTTTGTGCTACTAGCACTGGGTCTATGGTCCCATTCATAGCACCAGGAGTAGGGCACTCCTGACAGAATGGCTGTGGGTTTGGTCATGGAGTCAAAGTTGAGTTGTCTGAAATATCCCTTAAAGCTTTGTGTGTGTGTGTGTGTGTGTGTGTGAGATAAACTTCCTGATCTGCAAAGATCAAGAAGCCTGTTGTCAATCAGGGAAATGTGTGCACCTCAAGTCACCCTTATGTGTGAAGTAGGAAGGCTGCAAGATTTGGGCTGGCCTGGGCTACAGAGTGGGACACTGGCTTTAGCCATGTAAAGCAGGCTGCAGTGGTCGGTGGTGCAGAACTGGAAAGGGAGTTGGCTCAGCTGCCAGCCAGGAACTTCCACCTCCTGTGATAGGTGCATCAGCAGCTGTGCAGTGATGAGTGGCAAGTTGCCCAGGGCGACGGGTTGCCACTTACTGGTGTTGCCTGGGTTAGGGAATCTGCCCATGCCTGTTTATTTTATGGGTGTTGTTTGTTGCTATCATTTGGTTTTGGTGATGGAACCAGGAGCTTATGTGCCAACCCACCATCCTAGCACCAAAGCACATCCCAAATCCAAGTTTTTGATTACTTGCTTACTTATGAATTAATAATAATTATTTTTGTTTAGAGACAGGGCCTCACTGTGTAGTTCTGGTTGACCTAGAACTTGCTATGTAGAGCAGGCTGTCCTGAACTCTGCCTGCTTCCAACTGTGCCTCCTAAGTGCTGGGATTAAAGGTGTGCACCATCACACTTGGTTTATTTATTAATTTTTGAGTTAGAAATCTCATGCTTGGGGTTAGAGAGTCTCATAGCTGGGTGATGGTGGTGCACACTTTTAATCTCAGTACTCAGGAGGCAGAGGCAGGCAGATCTCTGTGAGTTCCAGGACAGCCAAGGATACACAGAGAAACCCTGTCTCAGAAAACCACAAAGAGACTCTCTCTCATATTCTACTGACTGAGTTAGCTGGGTGGTCACTTTTTTTAGTAATTTATTTTATGCAATTGAGTGTTTTGTCTGCATATATATGTGCGTCATGTACTTGACTGGTCTCCAAGGAGGTCAGAAGTGGGGGTCAGGTCCTCTAGAACTGGAGTTACAGTGGTGAGCTGCCATGTGGGTGCTGGGAGTTGAACCTGGGTCCTGTGGGAGACTAGCCAGTGTTTTTTGAGTCATCTCTCTAGCCCTGTAGTCATTGTTTTTAAGGCAGTCTTTTATAGCCCAGGCTAGCCTTGAACTCCTGACCCCCCCCCACCCCCACTCTACCTCCTGAGTGGGAGGCTTGCATGGGAACTAGGGGTAGAACTTGGGGCTTTCCACATGTGAGCTAAGTGCTCTGCAATGGAGCCACAGCCCAGTTTATTTTATTTTGAGACAGTCTTGTACTGTAGCGTAGTCTGGGGTTCGCACTTCTAACTGCTGGGGTGACAGGTTTGCACCCCTATGGACTGCAGACCTTTGACACATGAAGACTTGTGACCAGACTGGTGACACAGGATCCCCATGTGCTGGGGATGCTCTCTGTGGGGCATGGGCATGAGGCCATCATTCTGTGTACCTGTGAGGTGGCCACTTTTCTTTTCTCCATGCTTGCTATATTGTTGGTGACAGGATGCAGCTATCAGTGTGTCCCCTTGCAGCATGTTCTGACCAGAGACACCTCAGAAGTCAGTGCTGGTCAGCCCCATAATTGGCTTTGGACTTCTGGGGCTCCCTGGGCAGGCGACAAGCTGTCCCCTGCACCTGTGCCCATTATTCACAGAGCACCTGGACCATTTGGCTTTTTCGTGTGGCTGTCCTTGAGGGCTACAGAGGCCAGAAGTGCGTGGCAGGCTGGCATGGTATGGCTCAGTACTGGAAAACAAAGGCAGAACACTCTCCTTTCTTGTCTTTGCTCCTGGCCCTTGAGAGCCCACTGTATGCCCTCCATGTGACTCCAGTCAGCTGATCCTGGTTCCCCCTCTCCCAGCAAGGAGTTAAATCTCACTCTAAGAGTAGCAGTCAGTGCTGGCGGTGGCTACTGTGGCCTTTGAAGCTGATGGTGGCTTTTGATGATGCTGAAACCCCAGCATGAAGTGGCTTGTGTATTTGTAAGCTCTCTCTGCCCCTCTGGGCCAGGGTCTCACTCCGTAGCCCTGGCTGGCCTGGGTCTCATGGTCGAGTGCTGCAATTGCAGGCTTGTGCCACCACACCTGGCCTTGAAGGAGGTTTGATGGAGCCGTCTTTCCACAGGGTTCTGCATTTGTTGTATTTTCTTTTGAATGGGGGTCATGTTTCAAAGTAGCATCAGTGCCACGGCTGGTGACACAGTCCTCCACCCGGGAGGCTGAGACAAGAGGGCCCTGGAGCACAGGACTCATGGTGACCTGGGCATCAAGACTCAAATTACAGTACAGCCCTGTGGGCAAGTCACACCCTCGAGACGTTTCCTTGTCTCTGGCAGACAGCCACAGCCATTTCAGTTACGTGCCGAGGACTGGTGGACAGTGCCACAGGGGATTTGGGACCCTGGACCCCTGTGGCAGAGTGTCACCTCTGAGAAAGACTCAGGGCCACAGGCACTCAGCGTAGATGTTCCAGAATTGCCAGATACACTTCAAAGGCTGCTGGGCGTTAGCTTTTGCATCCCAGCCCACACCCAGGGTGCCTGAAATGAACTTGGGAAAACCAGAGGCCAAAGAATCTGTGGATGTCCTGATCCCTTTGTCACTGACCTGTCTACTGCCAGCATTTTAGAATCTGGCTGAAGTGACCGAAAACAGCAGAACCCCGAGAGTTTAACTTCTAGAGTCATATCCCCTTCCTTGTTCCAAGAGAGGGACTCCTCATTCTGACCCACCTTTTTCTGAAAAGGAGGCTCAGACCCTACCTGCCCAAGACCCTATGCTCAGGAAGGCAGAGAGTTAGGGACAGGGCCCTTCTCCAGTGGCCTGCCTTGTCCCCAGGGTCCACACCACATACAGCCCCTGACACTTGTTCCTCACCCTTCCCCCACGGTGTGGCCTGTTTTGTGCATTGAAGGAAAATTGTCTTTTTTGCCCCCCAGTCCTCCACAGAGCACAAAGACTTGCCGGAGTCGGGAGAGGAGCCTCGGGGGGAGGCCGAGGCGCCCTGCCCTGACACAGGGCACCCCGAATCCACTGGGGAGCATGCCTTAGACCCTCCTGCCCCTGATAGTGCTTCCGCCAGCTCTCCTCCGTCCCCCGCTCCTGCAGCCCAGCTTCCTTGTGTACCAGATCTGGCAGGGGTAAGTGCCCACAGCCCGTCCTGCACTCTGTTACCTAGCCCAAGCCCCTGTCTCTTCAGCCCCAAGACCACCTGAACCGGTGGGAGGGGAAGCAAGGACTTAACTTAGCCCATTCTAGTTATGCCACTGAGCAGACAGAGGGACCAAGGTCCCTCTTGTCTGTACCAAGTGAGAGATGGGGCCTGCTTCCTGGGAGATGGGAGGGGCCCCTAGAGTAGCTGGGCAGAACTGTCACCCTTCCAGGCCACTCCTGGCCTCATTGACCTCCTCCTACTTCTCTTATCAATCTGAGTGGTCAAGTTCAGGCAGGGTCTTAAGAACCCAGGGTCTCTGGAGACTTAACCGGGGCTGCAGTGAAGCAGGAAGAGGGGAAGCCCCTGTCCAGCCCCTCTAGCACATGTGGATGGCATGAGTGGGTGAGCAGATTGCACCTCAGTGGCAGTGTCTGTTTTCTAAGATAAATGAGGGTTGGGATGGTGGCTCAGTGGATATGAGAATTTGCTGTGAAACCAGGATGGCCTGAGTTCAAATCCCAAGCCCCCACGTACAAAGCCAGTCATGGCTGCCTATACCTGTAACCCTAGTGTTGTAGAAGGAGGGATAAGACAGGAGGATCTGAGAGCTCAGTGACTGGCTAGCCTAGCCCAGAATAGTAAACTTCAGGTTCAGTGAGGGACCTTGTTTTAAAAAATAAGTTGGAGAACATAGAAGACACCCACCATCCCTAGCTGGTCTTCATACACAGGTATACTCCAAGGTAGATAAGAGGAGGCCAGCACTATTACCAGGTGACCATGTATGCATTGACAACAGGGCCAGGCTCTGCTTGCTTCCTCTGAGGCCTGAGTGGTCCCTCCCTTCACACCAGCCCCAGCCCCCAAAGCCCAGGTCATGCTGGGAGAAGGTTTAACTATGATGAGGCTGGGTCCTGCCTTGTCTTTTGAAGATTCAGGCTGTGGAGGGAAAGATGCAAGATTTTATGATGTACCCAGGGGCTGTGGAAGATATTCCTCCTCTGGTGCAGAAGAGTAGGGTGACAACAGAAGCCATATGAATCGAGGTGCTCCATTTTACTCTGGACAGCGCTCCCTTGGGAACTGTGGCTCTAAGGGAGTAGTCTGGCTTGGTGCAAGGCTCTGCAGGTGTTGGCTTCCAGGCTGAACCACAGGGCAGGTCCATCCCAGAGTTGCTTTCCAGAGCCAGTGTCCTGTGTGACAAACAGGGACCACAGAGTCTGGCTTCTTGAGTCTCATGGGTTGCAAGCCTGAACAACATAACCCCTAGATGAACCAGGGAACAGGACCTCCAGATAAGAGGAGCTGGAAGTCACCGTCCACCTCTACTCCTGTGCTTATGACTTCACAGTGCCTGGAGCAGCACTGTCATACCGCTTGGTGACAGTGCTGATCCACCAGGCCAGTGAAGGGCTCAGTAGGGAAGCTGGGCTGGCTGCCAAAGGTAGTCTTGTGGCTGACACATGGTACAGACGTACTATAATGTTGGTGAATTGGGCTGTAAATCCAGTTGAGTGAAACCTGATTCTGGGGATACCAGGCTGAGCTCACCAGTTCCTGTGCAGCAGAGTGGGCTTTCATTTTGCTGTGCCCTAACTCTCAGTTCAGGGAGCCACTCAGCTACCCAGAGGGCGCCTCCATCTCTCCAGTCTGTCTATACTCCATGCCACACTCCTGGGTGCATAGGGTGAGTCTCGTGATGAGCAGTTGCCCACCAAGGCCCTGTGAGTAGCCTGCTGTTCTGGAGATGTAGACAGACCATGCTGCTCAGCTCCCCATGTTCATCTGACCCCCTGTCTCACCCATAGCTCAGCACCAGCCTTGGGGATGGCTTTTTGTGTTCTTGAGAGTGGCCTCTTTCTATATATGTTTATTTAACTTAATATATATTTGTATTTAATATAAACATATATATAATTTTTAATTATGTGTACATGTGTGGGAGAGGTGCATGTGAGTTCTGTGGCCAGGTAGGCCAGAGGTCAGATGCCCCTGGACCTGAGAGTACAAGTGGTTATGAGCTGCCTCATGTGGGTGCTAGGAACTGAGCCTCTGCCCTGTAGAATAGCAGCAAGTGCTCCTGACTGCTGAGCCATCTCTCAAGGCCTCTTTGATGTGGCATGTCAGCTGGCCACCCCATAGCAACCAGAAGTGGCTTGTGTGTGCTTCTCATCCCAGCACTTCTGCCAAGACCAGCAAGGTTCATACGTTCGTTTTGTTTTTTGGGAGGCAATGTGTTAGGTAGCTCAAGCTGGCTTTGAACTCCTGATCTTCCTGCCTCCACCTTCCACCTCTGTGGCTCCTGCACCCCCTGCTGACAGAACTGAGCCAGTCTGGAGGCAGCTGTGGGTGAGAGTCATTCTGAGCCCCCTCCATCCACCCAAGGTGATACGGGGATCAGTTGAAATGTTGGCCTGGCCTTTCTCCTCAGCTCCCTGATCAGGTGGATGCCTCATGCAACTGCATGACACCCTGGAACCTTGAAGCAGGAAGCAATCCTCCCTTCCTTCCTCTGTCCCCACATGCACCCCCAGTGATCCTAGGAACCTACTCCCTTGATAGAGCTAAGCAGCAACAAGACAGCCATGACACATGAGGATGTCTAGCTGTGTTGAGACAGCCATGGGGCTGAGGTGATGGGAGTTCTTACACAACACACCTTCTCCTGTCTTGGGTGATACCAGAGCCAGTGTGCACTGCAGAAACAGGAGCCTCCTTCCGCCGATCTATCCTGAAGACTCACAGATGGTTGCTTCCTCCATGAAGGTCCCATCAGTGTATGGAGGTTCCTCGGGAGAGCCTTCTCTGTTGCCTCAGGCTGGAGGTCCCTCCACAGTCCTCTTAGAGGGCATGAGCTCAGATGGCAGATGGCCCCAATGCCAGACCGAGGAGTGGCTGAGCTTCACGGGGCAGCTTCCTTCTCTCCGAGTCACCAAGGGTGATGCAGCAGGATCATGGATTCCATTCTCACCGAGAGTCATCTGTGCCCAAGGCACAGGTCTTAGGGATCTCAGCTGAGACAGAGTGGGTGACAGACCCAGAAGGGATGTCAGAGATCACTTCTGACTTCTGGAGGAAGTAGAATGAGAGGGAGAGGGCCTGAAGAGGAGCCAGTGGTAGCAGTCACAATAGAAGAGGACAGGACATGCCGGTCAGTGGTAGCACACGTCTTTAATCCCAGCACTTGGGAGGCAGAGGCAGGCGGATCTTTGTGAGTTCAAGGCCAGCCTGGTCTACAAAGTGAGTCCAGGACAGCCAGGGCTACACAGAGAAACCCTGTCTCGAAAAAACAAAAGAAAAGAAGGGGACAGGACAGTCTAGCCAACAGGACAGAGACACTGTGTTCAGAGGGAAAACTGATGGGTAGGGGTGGGCTTGTGCACAGCAGGAGGCCATGGGAACCGGCTGACTTGAAGTGATGGCTGTGGACTGTGCCTTGGTACCATGGTGGCCCCAACTTCCCCTCAGGCTAGATGTGAGGGCCCTTGTGGTGGGAGTGGGTAAGCCTTTACCCACCACTACTGCAGGTGGGATCTGTGGCCTCTATAAGGCTGAGTTACAACCCACTTCAGTATTCAAGAGACAGCAGGGATTGGGGGACCGGGGTATCCAGAAAGCAGCTGTCCTCAACCATCCCAGGCATGAGAGTGCAAGGCCAGTGACATATCCCCTCCATCTGATGCAGGGCCTTCACCCACCACCAATGAAATTATACAACAGTGACTTCAAGACTTAACTCCTAGAGAGTCCCCAGGGTGACTCATCCTTGCAGGTTGGGTGTGGACCCAGCAAGGTAGCAGAGACCATCGAATGTTCTCAGAGGACAAGAGGAAACCTCAGGGCTCACACACAGCCATGGGTTGTGGCCTATGTGCTAGGTTGCAGACCCTTGCTGGTTTTCCAAGGTGCAGTCTGGGACAGTGTCTGTTCACTGGGCAGGTTCCCAGAAAATGTCGGCTGTGTGACCAGATACCAGTTTGGGCTAGCACTTGGGGTTCTGTTGGAATAACGTTCCAGGTTAGAATCTGAGCCCTACTAGGGCAGTGTGAGCATGGAAAGTTGCCGTGTGGTTGGTACTCACCTGGGAGTGAGGTTATCCCCAGAGGCCAGGAAAGGGAAGGTTCCCAGGACCAGGGTGCACAAGGAGGGGTTTGCTGCAGTCAAAAGTGTGTTCCCAGAGAGGTGAGAGCTGGAACTGGGGGCAGGCTGTGGGCTCACATTGGGGGACAGGCCCTGGGCTTACAGGGCTGTGAGACAACTCCGTTTCCCACACCCCTGTCATGTGTGAGAAAAGCCATGCCTGGGGCCTACACACTGATGCCAGTGTGAAAGGGGTGACTGAGATGCATTGCGCATGATCTTATGTGCCACAAGGGCTGCAGAGTCGCTGAGCCCTCGACTCAGGACCCTTTTCCTGATATTCGAGAGCTCTGCTGTCACGTGGAAGGCAGAGCCTAGGTTCCCCCTGTGATGAGGTCTTGGGGTAGGAGTGGGGAACCAGTGCTTCCATCAGACCTGTCTGGAAACCATCACTGTCCCTTCCTGTGACTGAGAGAATAGAGTCCCAGGAAGCAAAGAGCCAGGCTCACTTCTCTGACTCTCAGACCTGAGCTGTGAGCCCATACTGAGAAGGAAAGCGCCCAGGGTAGGTGCCAGTCTGTTAGAGATTTACTGTGTGGCATTGAGTAAGTGTTCAACCTCTCTGGGCTTGCTCCTGCAGACTCCAGCCCACTGCCTGTTTGCGCAGTTCCTGGGCTGAGCCAGTGTTTACATTGTTACAGGATTATAAGCAAAAGTGAGGAGATGCGGCCTGTGAGCCAAAAGTGCTGGGTTTCAGGCCCTTTATGGGAAAAAACGGGCCAGGGCCTACTGCGGGAGGGTCTGCTAGTGTTCACCGTCTCTGGGTTTATTGATTGCAGCATTCGCCTGTGTTGTCTCGATTAACCCTTGCAAGTCCTTGAAGCCAGCCAGCATCCCCCATTTGGCTCAGCTTGAGCCCAGAGTATTTTAGGACCACAGGGAAGTGGACTCTTAATGCCTTATTGAAGGGCCAGACTCCACCAGGGGTGAGGGTCCACCCTTGGTCTTTGGTGCTGTCTATAGGATTTGAAGGATGACACAGTACTAAGTGTGGACCCAAGTGGGGACTTTGCTGGGCAGGAGCTGAGCTCCTAACCTCAGCCAGCAACTCACATCCTGAATGCCAGGCTGGAACCAGAGGGCCATGGAGCCTCTTACGAGCTGGAGAAGGCTCCTTGGCAGCCTGGCACAACCTCTTGCCACTTTGGCCCAGACATCAGAGCTTGCTTGTATTGGAGCTGATAACCTTGAAGCAGGTGTACACATGTGCCATAGAATGTTCCAGGGTGAGGGGTGGGAGCCAAGATGCCCTTGTCCCCAGACATCCACATGGAATTCGTGTAGGTCTTGCTGAGGGCCATGACAATGCCCTTGGTGGGCAGGGTGGGTTGGGCTGTCTATGGGGAAAATGGCCCATGGGTCACTGGACCTGACCTATTAAGGCTATCCTTAGCCCCTGGCAGGGCACAGGTTTGGTTCACTTGGGGCCTCTCACCACTTCTATGCTCTCATTGCAGAGGTCTGCTGGCAGCTCCAGCCCTGAAGCCGGAGAAGGTAAGGAGGTCTCTAGAACAGAGCCAAATCCTGGAGGCAAACTTGAATACTCCCTGACTCCACCCGCCCTGTGTCTAGATTCTGATCGAGAGGATGGAAACTACTGCCCTCCCATCAAACGCGAGCGGACATCCTCTCTAACACACTCAGGTAACACACTCATGAGTCAGGGAGAACTGGCCCCAAGGGTGACCACCTGACCCTGGGTCCCCACCTGGGCTGAGGAAAGCTTGCATAGTCACCCTAAGGTGGAATTGGGAGGTTTCCTGCTAAGCCCTGTGGGGACGTCAGCCGTGAATGCCAGTGTCTTTGCAAGGACGTGATTGTTGGTGTGGGGGTCAGTATCCTCACCCGTTGGCATGTGTACACATGGAGAGCCAAGGGGCAATCACCTGCAGTCCCAGCTCAGGGCACATGGTGAGACCGAGGACCACCATACAGAGGGATGCCAGCCTCCAGCCTCTGACCAGTACGGGAGTGAGGCCGAATCTAGGCAGAGACTCTGGGGATGTTCAGTTGGCGGCTGGTAAAGCCCAGCAGCCCCCCTTACACATAGGCACTCCTCAGGTTTGGGGTGATTGCTGTCTGTGGCTGTTGCCTCCTGCCTTCCAGGGTGTAGCCCAGATGTAGGGCCTACAGCCTCCATCTAGGCTGTGAGGACTGTCCCCCTGGCTGCATGTGTATACGAGGTCCATTTCCTGTGTAAAGCAGCTGGAAGGCATGGGGTGTCTTCAGTCCGTAAACAGTGCCTTCTCTTTAAGCCGACAGACTTGAGTACTCCCAAACACACAGCCCTTGGCTAGAACTTTCCCAAGTCAGAGATTCGTTTCTTTTAAAAGCAACAATAGAAACCCAGGCTGAGGCTCAGTGGGTAGTGCACTTGCCTAGTGTGTACGATGCCCTTGGTTTGAATCCCAGGAGTGTATAAACCAGGCATGATTGTGCGCGCCAGTTCACCCAGCACTTGGGGTCAGGCGTTCAAGATCACTCTCATTCTCTATGACCACTTTGGGCTGCATGAGACCGGGAAGGGGCCAGCCCTGATACCGTGTGCCCTGGGAGCTGGCTCTGCTCTTAGAGACCCTATGGATACTGCATTCCCAGGTAGTCTCTGCACCATCCTTGGCTACAGTTGTGGGCCACGAAGGGTGCTCAGGGTGGCCTTTCTTGGCCTTTTCATGGTAATGCCAGCCCTGAGACTTTTCTAGGCTGGACTCCCTATAAAAGATCTCCTAAGTGACCCCGACAGAGCCAGTGTTGTGGCCTAAGCCACCTGCTGTAAATATTGCTGGCCCCACAGGTATCTTGATGCTTCCTGTGCTGTCCTGAGATGGCCAGGCAGACATTCATTGTAACAGAGTTAGCCTTGTTTACACCTGTGACCATCTTGCCAGAAGACCAAGACCATGCAGTGCCCTGCCTCTGCTGGCTCTGGCTCTCCTGCTGTCCATCCATTCTGGGTGGCAGGCGTTGCTTCTGCTCTGTCAAGGAGGTCTGCTCTAGTTCCTCTGATGACCAGCCCCCTCCCTCCTTGCCTTCACCCCACATCTGGATCATGGTGGCCCTGTAAAACAGGCATCTCAGGCCCTTTCACAGCTGCACACCGCCTTGACTTAAAGGCCCTATGCCAGTTTATGGGTGCATAGAGGTGGCTCAAAGGGGATTCCCAGCCTTTGTCGGCCTGGTGGCCTTTATTCTGTGTTTGTGCATTATATGTGTGCAGAATGTGTGTGAGAACCAAGGCCTCAGATGTTTTCCTCAATGGCTCCTTCTCTGTCTGTGTCTTGCTTTCTCGAGACAGGGTCTCTACCTGGACTGGAACCTCACAGTTGGGTCTAGGCTGCTTGGCCAAGCCAGCTCAGGATCATCCTCTGCATCTGTGGGCTTTCTATGTGGTTACTGGAGATGCAAACTCAGGGCCTTAGACTTGCAGGGTGGGTACTCTCCCCACTGAGCAATCTGCCCAGCTCACTTTGATGACTTGGATTCCATAGAACTGTGTTCCTCCAAGGAGAATCTTCAGTCCTGGGGCTGTCTTTGGTGTATCCACAAGAGTGACTTATTTCTCGGGGCACAGTTTCTGTTCTCTCTCTGGTGTTGTTGCCTTTCATCCTTCAGTCAGGCTCCTGTGTGTGCTTCCCCAGCATGGAGGTGCTCTGCCCTATGTAGGGAGACTCTCCTTGTTTGCCCTGTTCTTTCTGTCCCACCAGAAGCTCCGTGCCCCTGGTCTTGGGTCTTTGAGCAGGGTGGACATGCATCCAGATCTGTCTGAGCTGATGGCTTCTGGTGGTCACAAAGTTGGGCTTGGTGCTTGCATGTTGGGAGTCTGAAGAGCACTCCTGGACCCTTTCTGTCCTGTCCCTACAGGGACTTTGCTTACAGTTCTTTTTCAGTCTTGGAAGCTGCCTTTCTTTTCTGTTGGGGTGCAAGATCTTGATGCTCAGTGTACTCTGCTTGTCCCTTCCCGCCGCACAGGCTGTGGCCCTGTTCCTGGGCACATAGAACAAGCACTGTAGGATTCTTCAAAGCCCTAACCCTTCTTCCTGACATTAAGAAATCTGATTTCAGCCAGGTAGTGGTGGCATACGCTTTTAATCCCAGCACCCAGAACCAGATGGATCTCTGTGAGTTCGAGACCAGCTTGGTCTCCAGAGTGAGTTCTAGGATAGCCAGGGCTACCCAGAGACCTTATTTCAGAGGGTGGGGGGAAGAAGAGGCCTGGTTTTAGTAAGGTGTGGAGACCTACATCTGTCATCTCAGCTCTTTGAATGTGGAGGCCGGAAGATCAGGAGTTCAAGGTCAACTTCAACTACAGAGTGAACCTAAGGAAGAAACCTGGCTCTACTCTTCATCCTCTGGTCATGATGTTCCAGCCAGCTGCATTCTTGCCCAGCCCCTAGCCAAGTTGGCCACTGCTCTAGGAGCTTTGCCAGCCTCAGGCCAGACCGGCTGAGTCCCCAGTATATTTCCAATTAATCAGGGAGCTTCCTTGGATGAGCAGTCCCCCTCACCCCACTTCTGCTTGCCTCCTGCCCCTTGGGTGACATATACCCAGCAGTCAGCTGTGGGGGGGTGAAGCCTGGGTTCCCCAGGTCTTGGATGATGTCACATGCAGCAATCCTGTTAGCAAAGGGAATCTCCAGGAGATCTGAGAAGAGCCCAGGGTGTCCCTGTGGATGAGCTGAGGACAGAACTTTAAGCCTCGGCTGTCCACATAGTGTTGAGAGGGAAGCTCGCTTTATTTATGTCTGTCCATCTGGTCATAGCAGTATGCTGCCTCGGTTCCTGTGTCCAGCACAGTGGCCAGGCTCTAGGCCCCACACTGGTGCAGGTGAGTGACTACAGTGCATGTGGCCAGCTTTGTTGCCTCACTCTGTAGACCAGGCTGGCCTCGAACTCACAGAGATCCGCCTGCCTCTGCCTCTCCAGTGCTGGGATTAAAGGCCTGCACCACCAGGCCCGGCTACTACCCTCAAATCTTAAAGGTTGTGTCGGGGTTACTTCTGTGAAGAATAGGACCCTGAGAGACCCCCTGTGGCCAGGACACAGGCACCTAAAGCGCCTCCAGCTTTTTGATCTCCAGCCTTTGGAGCCTCCAGTTCTACAGTTTATGTACTTGGTCTCAGATTTGAAAAAAAGTGTAGTCCAGCACTAACCCCCTGGAGGCACCCCATCCCACTCTATGGCTGGCTCCAGTGGCCGCTTTGTCACACACTCAGGCCCTGTGTGGCCAGCGGACTCAGGACTTGAGGGCCGCTCGTGCAACCAGTTTCCTATCTGAGCCCATGTGACAAGATGCTTGAGTGGCATCAGTGTGTCCAACATCAAGTTGTCAGCCACAAAAAGTCCATCCACATTAGCCAGCACCAGTCCCTTCTCCGCCTCCTCCCTCCTCAGCCTCAGGCACTGTGAATCTACCTCCTGTTTTCTGAATTCACCACTTCTGGATAGTTCCTGTCCATGGACCCTGCACTGGTGATCCTTCTGTTCACCTAAGACTTTGCCATTTCCCAGTGTATCTAGATTTCTGTGTGTGTGTGTGTGTGTGTGTGTGTGTGTGTGTGTGTGTGTGTGTGT
>CAJQZJ010032834.1:7436594-7463924 GCA_907164525.1 Lophiomys imhausi
TGTGTGTGTGTGTGTGTGTGTGTGTGTGTGTGTGTGTGTGTGTGTGTTGTGAGATGCTGGTATGCTCCCCTGTGACTTTGCACAAGGAGGCCAGAGGTCAGTGCCAGTGTTGATTCTCTGTCTTGCTTTCTGAAGCTGGTCTCAGTGATTTGGCTGGCCCTGCTGGCCAGAGAGCTCCAGGAACTAACTCCCAGCTCTGCGACTGTGCACGTGTGCTTTGCTGTGGTGTGCAGTGACGCGAGCTCAGGTTCTCATGCTCATACAGCCAGCACTTTACCCACTGAGCCAGCTCTCCAGCCTCGTGTTTTAGAGTTTTGTTTTGTTTTTGTTTTCTTTTTTAGGTTTTTGAAGACAGGGATTCTCTGTGTATCCTTGATTGTCCTGGACTCACTTTGTAGACCTGGTTGGCCTTGAACTCAAGAGAGATCCGCCTGCCTCTGCCTCTGGGATTAAAGGCGTGTACCACCACGCCTAGCTAGAGTTTTCTTATGTTAACCTGTCCCCAAAATTTTCAGGAGGGGTTGGTGAGGGTTTCGTCTGTCTGCTATGACTGAGCCTCCGAGACTACCTGTGGCCTGTGCATTTTCCCACACCTTACTCCCGTCCTGGGTCAGATTAGACCAGCTGTCCCTGCGGCCCCAGCTCCCTACCTGCTAGCTCAATCACCAGAGGCAGGTCATGTGATCATTGGCTTCCATGTCCTCCTTTGTAGGTCTGACCAATAGTGTTGCCACCCCATCACTGGGAGGAAAATACCCAGAACCTAGTGGCTATGTCACCCTGCCTCAGCATCTTCACTCTCCAGGCCCCTGTGCTGGCCTTGCTGTGGAACCATGCCCTGTGACCCTGAGCCTCCTGCTCTCCTGTTGTAGCCAGGGCCATTCTCAAGGGCACTAGGCCCACTGTGCATCCTGTTTCGCTGTGGTCCTGCTCCACATGCTGAGCTCAACTGTGTCTTGTGTTTGCAGAGGAGAAGAGCAGCGGCTTCCGCCTGAAGCCCCCAACACTCATCCACGGCCAGGCACCCAGTGCAGGTGGGTGATGTTTCTGGGCCCTGCCTGGTCCCAGAACCCTTGCTGCAGGCCCCATCTGTCTACTGGGACTGAGACTGACGTGGAGGCAGCCCTGGGAAGCTGCTCAGACCTTCAGGGTCAGGGTATCTCCTACCTGAGAGCTCATGTGACTCTGTACCAGCCCTGGCCATCTTCCCCTGCAGTGCGCCAGTTCTGGGTGGGTAGCAGTGACTCGGACCTCATCACAGATCCTACCCGCAGACATCTGTCACTATAAAGTATTGATGCTGAGTATGGCCTCCCTTGCACGACCACTGGAGTTGATATGTCCTGCAGCAGGGTTGAGGTTCCTAGAATCCATTATGTTCCAGGTTTGCCCAGCCAGAAGCCCAGGGAACAGCAGCGTGGTGTGCTCCGCCCAGCCGTGCTGCAGGCCCCTCAGCCCAAGGTGCTGTCACAAACGGGTAAGGGACCGAGTCACAGTCTGAAGTGCAAAGGCAAGGGGACCCTTTGGCCAGCCCCATCCTGGGGGAACCTCCATAGAGGAATGGGGTGCCACCGAGGTTTCCTGTGTTCCCACCTCTCGTCAACCTTCCAGGCTGTGCTGTGTCACCTTGCAGAGCAGTTTCCAGGCCTCCTGGGGCCACTGGGGTTTGTTGTAGTCACTTAAAACTCAGAAGTGGCCCAGCCCTGTGGAACCTAGCTGATGAATCACCCACAGTCTGCTTGACTCCAGTGCTCAGTCGGCCCTGTAGACAAAGCCATGGCACAGTCAGAGGCTCTTGTTTCATTTTGTCTTGATTTGGGGCCAGCAGGATGGCCTGGCATGTTAGGGCAATTGCCATTGGCTCTTTGTGACTCAGGGTCTCCCAGTGCAGCCCAGTCTATCTTGAACTGTCCCTTCTCAGCCATGGGACAGTGGGCACACACCATTACACTAGCTCCTGGCTTTGTGAATGTGTGAGGTGTTGGGGGTTGGATGCTGACCCTACATGCACAGGTGGGCTCTCCTCCAATTCATGGAACCATCCATAGTAGGCTTGCTGCTGCTGCTCATTTTCTGGAGTCCTGCTTCTGAACACACTGGAAGCCAGTTCTTGTTCATGTCTCAGGGTATGCTTAGTACTGAGGATGAAACTCAGGCCTTGTGCACCCTGAACTACATGCCAGTGCAATCTCTTCTAGAATAAAGACAGTAGCCCTCAGGTCTGTGAGCTTTGGGCTTTTTTTTTTTTTTTTTTTTTTTGATAAAACCCTGGTTGATCTAGAATTTGTTATGTAGATCTGTCTTTCCTCGACTCATAGAGATCCACTTGTGTCTGCCTCTCAAGTATTCGGATTAACAGTATTCATCACTGTGCATAGCTGAAGATGAATGAACTTTAGAAGCCTTTTTACAAAGGAGGTCTAGACAGAGTCCAGCAGCTTGGTCAGCTGCTGAAAGGCTGTGGACACCTGTCCGCTCTCTCTCTGTCTCCTTTTTGCAGTCCCCAGTAGTGGTACCAACGGAGTCAGCATGCTAGCAGACTGCACAGGGACAGCCACGTCTGCATCACCAGAAAACCTCATACAGAGGAGCCCCTCCGAATCTGCCGAGGGGACACACACACTTGAGGTTGGTTGATTGTAGGGCCAGCCAGGGTGGGCTTCAATGCGAGGCCCTGATGTGATGTCTGTGTGGGTTCTCAGTGTCCAGATGCCTGTAGTGGTTTCCAGCACTCAGCATGAGCAGCTTCTCAGGCTGCCTGGGTCTGCTCAGTGCCCTTGTGTACTGCTGCACCCAGGCCACTCGCCTTTCCACACTGTAACAACTCCCAGGCAGAGACGGATTTACTGGCTCAGGGTTTCAGAAGATGGAAGTGTGAACAGCATGGCGCTGGCTCTGCTGACTCTGGCTGATTACAGCCGACTTCAACTGGCAGTGCTCCTGAAATGGGCAGTCATGCAAATGACAGCAGAGAGCCAAAGGAGCTCAGTCCTGCTGCCCAGGCTGGCTGATCTCTCCTTGAACTCATCTATATGGAGTCTCGGTCATAACTGCATATCTGTTGTCACCTGGGAAATGCTCAGAGGGAAGCAGGAATCTTGGGCTATCTTGGACTACATGTGGAAATGCCCATCTCACCCCAGCCCCCTAAGTGGGGACATGAATAGCTCCCACCCTACTTCTTGTCAGGACAGCTGAGACTCAGGAGGAAAATCAGGTGCAGGGTTCTAGCTAGGCTGTGCCAGCATCTAGTTCTACCCACCCTCTTGCCATTCCCACCCTGCCTTCCACATTGTGGCCCCTCCCATCCATCAGCTTGGGACGTTCTGCTCCACCTCCTTGCCAGCAGGGTGGGTTCTCAGTGCCCAACATCAATCTGACTTAATTCTGTCCCTGTGGCACCCAGATTTGACCCCAAGGTCCAGATGTGCCCTCACCCCAGGCTGCCCTGCAATGGACAGATTTATGGGGTGTCAAGCAAGGGTCACCATGCTTACTATCTATGGTCACGTGGCAAGAGCAGGCAGGATCCTTAACCTCCTCAGCCATTCCTGACTCACAATACTGACACCACATAGCTGAGCAGGGATGCTGAGCTCAGTGGCCAGGGAGTGGGCTCTGACAGGGATTCCCCATGTGGGTAGAAACTCTCATAGAGCCATGCCAGGCCCAGGGGCTGGGACTGGTTCTCAGTGGGGCACAGTGTCCAAAGGGCTGGGGAGGATTGTGCACACAAGCCACACCCCCTCTGTAGGCACGGGGCCATGGCAGAGTCAGAATGGAGACAGATTTATGGGGTGTCAAGCAAGTGGAGGCTATTAAACTCCTGTAGCCTAGGAGAGAACTGTGCCACCACCTTTCCCACCACTGCAAAGTTGCTGCCAGACATGGTGGGGTACCTGGAGCTTCAGGGCAGCCACCACCCCTTCTATGTATAGCCAGGGCATTGTCCCAGAAGTCTCCTGGCAGCACTCCAAACTCCCCTCCTCTAGGCCACATAAGTGACCAAGTCCCTTTAGTCAGGGGAGTAACACAAGAAGAAAGTATTAGAAGAGCCAGCGAGAGGGCTCAGTGGATTAAAAATGCTTGCTTCCAAACCTGAGCAGCTAGGTCAGATTCCAGGGATTCACGTGCTGGAAGGAACCTGTCCAGGGAGTTGTCCTCTGATTTCTATACACATACGTGCATACACACACATAGATAAATGTAAGCCTGCATAAAACACTCATCATAAGACACTGTGAGGTATAAGTGAGAGTGGCCTGCAACATTTCTGAAGTGGGGTTTTTTTTTTTTTTTGGCTTTTCAAGACAGGGTTTCTCTGTGTAATACTCTGGCTGTTCTGGACTCACTCTGTAAACCAGACTGGCCTCGAACTCAGAGATCCGTCTGCCTCTGCCTCCCAAGTGCTGGGGTTAAAGGCGTGCGCCACCACAGCCCAGCTCTGAAATGGGATCTTAAGTCTGACTCACACCACACTGTTTCCTCTAGTGAAATAAGTGAATAAGCCTCATGGGGCTTATCGGATCTACTTCTTGAGGGCTGCTGTGTCTGTCTTTTGCCATTTATACTTACATCCCAAGTGTTGATTAATCAATCCCCTTGCCTGATGGGCCCGTTGGTACTGATTCTGGGTCTGTTGGCACCAAGGTATGGCGATGTGCCCTGACCCCTCTGACAGCCAACATCCTTGTGCTTGAGCTGGAGTCCCCAAGAACAGGTTCTTAGAGGTACCTCTGCACACTGATGGTGATACTCTCAATCTTCCTGTCTGCAGACCAAAAGCCAGGCTGCCTCTTTAAAGAGCTTGCGCTTGGGTCTTGAGTTCTCCACAAGGCTACTCCACCTTGCTATCCAGCTGGAAGCCATTCCTTCCTTCCCTCCCTCAGCTCCACTGAGGCAGGGGACTGCTGGCGTTGGCCAGCTGCCAGGCTTCAGGCCTAGCCCACCATCCCAATCCCTCAGGTCCCTTGGACAGGTCTGGGGTTACAGACTTTTCTCTAATGGCACCTATCCCAGGAGAGTCTATCATAGCTGCCAATAAGGTGTGTACCTGCTGATTTACAGGCCCCTGAGCACTCTGTTAGCATTGTTTGTAAGTATGATTTTCTGTTTCTATAGGAGACCGTGCTTCAGAAAACCTCATGTGATGCCTCAGGAGAGGGGCACTGTGAAGAGGAGCAACTGGCCCCACAGGCCTTTGTGTTTGGACAGAACCTGAGAGACAGAGTGAAGGTATTTGGCCTGGCCTGGTGGGTGTGGGACAGTGGAATGAAAGTGTGGCCTGGGGTTCCCAATGACAGTCACACATCTATCCAGACATTCATTGCCTATGGTCCTCATCCCACTAGAAATCCCTCACTTTGAGATGGTGTCTAGTGTGGCCCAGGCTAGCCTCAAATCTACTGTGTAACTAGGATGACCTGAACTTCTGATCCTCAAGTCCTGGAATTTCAGGCTACCTGAGATAATTTTCCAAGAGTTAAACTAAATACGATTATGTGATTGATTTGATATGGGTTTGATTTTGAGACAGGGTCTCCTGTAGTCCGGGCTGACCTGGAACTCACTGTGTGGCTATGGGTGACCTTGGAGCCTCAGCCTCCCCTGTACCGGGAGGAAAGTGACGCACTACCCAGGCCTGCTGTGAGCTGGGGCCTGGCTCAGGCAGCCTCACCCCAGCCTCAGCAGCCAGGACCACGGCACCACCACAGAA
The DNA here is from genome assembly GCA_907164525.1 of Lophiomys imhausi. Lineage (NCBI taxonomy): Eukaryota > Metazoa > Chordata > Mammalia > Rodentia > Muridae > Lophiomys > Lophiomys imhausi. Next base: position 7,442,311 of record CAJQZJ010032834.1, read on the forward strand.
TCATCAGCAGAGCAGCGAGACCGGTCCTCGTTCCTGGAAACTGAGTCAGATGCCTGCAGTGTCAGAGAATAGGGTCTGGGGCGCTCCAGGTGTATAGCTCTGCCTTCCCAGCTTCAGGCTTGAATTACCTTCCAGGTGTCTGCCAGGAACCCTTAGGCAGGGTCAGGGTTACTTTCAGTTTGCGGGTGTCACCAAGACAGTGAGTGGAGCAACAGGTGTGGAGGTGGAGAAGACTGTGGTGCTACTCAGCACCCTGTAGAGCCCAGGATGCCCCTCAGAACGATCCAGCCTTGTGTCCGTAGTGCTGAGTGGGAGCTTGGTAGAAGGAACAAGTAGCCCAGTCCAGTCTTGACCCCTAGATCCTCCTGCCTCAGCCTCCTGAAGTGCTGTGATGATAGATGTGTGGGCTCACACCAGACAGTTGTCTCCTTGAAACAAGATCTTGCTGTATAGCCCGGGCTGGCGTGAACTCATAGAGATCCTTCTTACTCTGCCTTCCAGCTGAGATTAAAGGCATGCACCACCACGCCCAGCTTGTCTTTGTGTCTTAGCTGCTCTGTCAAGTGCAGCCATGTTGGTGGCAGCTGCTCCCTGTGCACAGGGCATTCATACAGCAGAATGCCCTCTGCACACTGATGGTGATACTCTCAATCTTCCTGTCTGCAGACCAAAAGCCAGGCTGCCTTGGCTTGGGTCTTGAGTTCTCCACAAGGCTATTCCACCTTGCTATCCAGCTGGAAGCCATTCCTTCCTTGGGAGACAGGACCTCGTGAACAGCCTGCTTCCCTTTGTCTCCACAGTTAATGAATGAGAATGCCAGTGTGGCAGATGCAGACAGCTGCGCACATCCCAGCTCAGAAACAGCCACTGCGACCAACTACTTCCTGCAGTACATCAGTCCCAGGTGAGTGTACTGTGCTGTGCAGGCGGGGTCTCCCCACAGTGTGACGTGCCACCAGGACCCTCCATCTGACGCCCTGTGATCAGGGCTAGTCTGTTGGGAGTGGGGCAAGCATGCTGTCGTGTGTGGTTCCCCTGCACTGCGTGTGCCACACTGACGGGTTCACTCCTCCAGTGCAGACAACTCGACCCACAGTGCTGATGCCTCCACCAAGTTTGTGTTTGGCCAGAACATGAGCGAGCGCGTCCTGGTGAGTGGCCCCGGCACCATTATCTAGTGTCTGTTCCCACTCGGGGGCACACAGCGTGTGGCTGACATGGTGTCTCCTGTACAGGCAGGACAGGACACTCAGATACAGGGATGAGAGAAAAACCAACTCCACTTGTTAAAGGCTTCAGTTGCCTACAGAGGTTGCGAGGGGATGGTGCCTCCCTTCTTGTCTTTACCATCCACTGACATAGGCTTCCCTGTGGCCAGGGCCAGCCAGGATGAACATCAGCTCTGGCACTTGTGCCGGATGAGGCCAACCAGGATAGCTGGTGTGTGCACACTCCCTGCTCTCTGGCCATTCTGTAGCCATGCCGTGACTCCTTCCTGTTGGTGTGCCACAGTGTACTATCACAACTACCCCAGATGGCTACACACAAGAGGCATCGTGTGGGTCTGAGAGGCCAGGCCTCACTAGGAATGGAATGGTTGTTGAGGATGGGCCCTGCAGGGTGCAGGAGTCAGGCCTCCGGGAAGTGCTGAGCGGCCATCCCTGCTGGGCCTCTCGCTCTGTCCTCAGCACCCACAGCAGCTCCGCCCTGGCACGCTTGTTTCCTCAGAGCCCCCCAAAGCTGAATGAAGCCAATTCAGATGCCAGCAGGGAGACTGCACATGCCCAGTCAGGGTCTGAGTCATCATCCCAGGAGGCCGCCCCCAAGAAAGGTAGGCACAGCCCTGCACACACCCCAGGGGACACTCCCGACCCCCAGGTAGAGAAAGCAGTGCCCCAATAGACAGGTGAAGTTGGCCTGAAGTCCCGATGATGGGTCAGTTGGGTGGCATGCTCTGCTGACCTGTGCTTCTCTCTCGGGTCCCTCTGCTGTGCAGAGTCGCTGGCCGAGTCAGCCGCTGCCTACACCAAGGCTACAGCGTGGACGTGTTTGCTGGAGAAGGTGGAGGTCATTACAGGGGAGGAGGCAGAGAGCAATGTGCTGCAGGTGAGACCAAGCACACGGAATGCTGAGGCATAAGGATTGCCAGGAATTAAGTCCAGCCTGGGCTACATAGAAAAACCCTGTCTTCAACAACAAAATGAAGCTGAGTGTGATGGCTCACGCTTTTAATCCGAATCTCTGTGAGTTCAAGGCCAGCCTTGTCTACTGAGTGAGCTTGAGGCCAGTCAGGAACATTTTTGTCTCAAGGAAACAAGTGAGTTGCACTGCCGTCGCTAAAGTTACAGGGTGTTTCTAGTTGCCTAAATAAGGCTCAATAAACGACCACCCCAGCACCCAAGTCTTCTTCATTTCCTCTTCGGATTTCCCAGTTTTGGACATTTCGTATGGTGGCCCACGATGTATGAAATTTTGTCAGTATGTATAGTTTTGTCACTGAACACGGCATCCTTAAGTCTGCCAAGGCATGTGTGAGCCTTGTTTGTGTTCCTAGCTGATCAGTGCTCTAGAGGGACTGCACGGTGTCAGTGAACTGACATTTGGCCTCTTTGTGCCTCGAGACTCTTCCACACAGTGTAGCACAAGCGTGTTTGTGAGAACATGTGCTTGCTTTCTGCGAAGAGGCTGTGGGTTCCCCAGCAGCCAAGCATCTCTTCCCAGAACCCAGTGCTCCTTCACTGTGGGAACTTGGTGGCATCTCTGTGTTTGGATTTGTATTTCCAGGGTCACTTTTGTTTACATACTTGGCCTGGGTGCATGGCTGTGTGGTAGAGCCTAGTGTGCAGGAGGCCTGCATGCTATTCCCAGCACCACAGAAATTGAAACCATAAAATAGATGACTGTGGACAAAGAGAACAAAGTTGGCCACCATCCTCAGTGTCCTGGCCTTAGTTTTTAGACCTAGTAGCCAGATGGGGTAGCCAGACCCCCCCCAGGCTCACTGGTACTTCTCAGCTTGAAGTGGGACCCAAGCTTCGTGGAGTACAAGAGGGCGTGGGTACCCTGACCCTACTCACTGACTCTGTGTTACAGATCCAGTGTAAGCTGTTTGTGTTCGACAAGACCTCACAGTCATGGGTGGAGCGTGGCCGGGGACTTCTCAGGCTCAATGACATGGCATCGACGGACGATGGCACGTTACAGTCCCGGCTAGGTGAGCTCTGGGGAAGGGCAGACTCTCCCAGAGGTAGGCATGGATCACATCAAAACCAGAAGTGTGGGCTCCACAGCTAGGGCAGAGGCATGGCTGTGAGCTGGGACAGCAGTCCTCCACTGTGAGCCCCACACCCATCACTCTGGCCTGGGCCTGCTGATCCTCCACACTGGTTTCCTGCTCAAGCATCTTTAGCAGTCTTTAAATTACCGCAGAATGAGTGCAGCTTGGTAGGAAGGCAGGAGCAGGAGGAGTGTCAGCCTGGCCTTCAGAGTGCGACCCTACCCCAACAAAAGCAGAGAGACACAGCCTAGGCTGTGATTCTCTTAGAACAGAAGGGGCTCCTCCGGTGTCAGAACTGTCCCTCTTCCTCTTTGGGGGACTTTGTGTGAAATGGTGTAACTGTAGCTCATGCTGGCCTGGTCCACTGTGAACCTGCCATGCCCAGTCTTGGCATTTGATTATATTCCCCATAAAAGTTAAACCCAGAAGTTTGGAGCTGAGGCAGGAGGACTACTGAGTTCAAGGGTAGCCCAGCCTACTGAGACCCCACCTCAAAAAAACAAAACAAAAAACCCCAAAAATGTTATTGGAAATGTGTACAGTACTCACTTGGTGGTTACCATCTGTGATCTTCCCTGTAGACACAGGGTAGTTGTGTTTTTTTCTACCCATAGCAAGTGGCAAGCCAGGGGCCACCTCTGTGACCCTTATTCCCAGAACCTCAAATGAGCACCTGGGGGCAGGAGACTCCGCAGGCCTTACTGGGTGGGGAGAGCCAGGGCCAGCCTCACACACAATGTACTCTGGCTCCGTCCTCAGGTGGGAGCGAGCAGTCTCCATCTCAGGAGTGCTGTGAGAGCATACCCCACCTGCCCTGTTCTAGGCTAGCCCCTTCCCCAAGTGCGTGGCTCCCCTGTCCCTTCCAGATGTGGGCTGCAGGTTGGGGCAGGTAGCTAAGCGGCTTTTCTTGCTGCAGTGATGCGGACCCAGGGCAGCCTGCGGCTCATCCTGAACACAAAGCTGTGGGCACAGATGCAAATGGACAAGGCCAGTGAAAAGAGCATCCGAATCACAGCCACAGACGCTGAGGACCAGGGCGTCAAGGTCTTCCTGATCTCGGTGAGCATGGGGTGTCACCCTGGCTCTGCACTGGTCACTGCTGATGTCAGCAGTGGGCATATGAGGACACAAGTTCCCCTGGGCAGTTGCTGTGTACACAGCATGCTGCTGCCTTCTCTCTGCTGTGCATCACATGCGGTGGGGATGACTGACTCCACTCCGACCTTATTGTCCTACTTAACTCTCCAGGGGCCTGTCAGCCCCCGGGGGTGGTGATACCCCTTGTCAGAGAAGTCAGCTGACCCGGCCAGTGTGGCCCATTGGCAGGCCAGGGCCTACATGTGTAGACACGGCCCAGCCTGGCTGCTTAGCTACATGCTGCCGCCTTCCCCCCTGCCTCCCCAGGCCAGCTCCAAGGACACAGGCCAGCTGTATGCTGCCCTGCACCACCGCATCCTGGCACTGCGTAGCCGGGCTGAGCAGGAACAGGAGGCCAAGGTGCCCCCACCTGAGTCAGGAGACACCCGGGCCACCGAGGAGGAAGACAGTGATGAGGATGCCGTGCTCACTCCCTCGGGTGTCACGGTGGCCGGTAAGCAGCATGGGACCAGTGGGAGGAACCCCAGCTGGCCTCAGTGGCAGTGTGTTAGGACTGAGCAACCCACTCTTTCTACAGGCACGGGTGATGAAGGGGATGGCCAGACTCCCGGGAGCACATAGCGGCGGAGCCACTGCACCAGGCTGCTGCTTTGTCGTCTGTCTGCCACCCGTCCCTCCCCACAGGCCGCGTCATGGTAGTGTCTATTGCCAGGGTGGCCGCAGGCTGGATCCGCGTCCCCTCTGCAGCAGACGGGGATGCCAGGATGTGGCTTGGGACTCAGACCTCATCATATTGATGAGCAGAAAAAGAACGTTCCCCGCCCTCCTCCGATCGAAATGGCACATTGACACTTGTCACAGCTTCCGCTGGCTCTCAGACCTGACCTGGTCACCCAGCTTTGTGGTGACTGTCCCTCCCAGGGCAGCAACAGTGAGAACTCTGGGCTCAGCATTCTGTTGAGCAGCCTGCTGTCTGCTCAGCTTCCCACTCTGCCAGATTCACATGGCAGATGCCTCTCGTTCATTTCTGATGGCTTAGCTTTCAAGGTCACGGATGAAGCTGCTTGTGGGCTGAGCTGACTTGTTGTCTCTGTGGGCAGTGCCCAGCCCCCACATGGGCTCCCTAGGTTTGGGCCTGAGAACACCTGTCTGGACGAACCTCCTGTGATGGACCCAGGAGGACTCCTTTACTCTAGGCCGCCTGCCCACCTGGTCCTCCCCCAGCCGGCACCCAGTGCAGCACAGCACTGAGGAGACTGACATCTAGGGCCCCTGAGAGGCAAAGGGAGTCTGTGAAGGGCCTGTCCCTGGCCAGAAGACGAGGCCCCCGCCGGTGGACTGTGTGGTTCCATCTCTGGCCAGGCCACCCCTGGGGAGCCAGCAAGGACACCAGAGGCTGCCCAGCCTTAGCCAGCCAGTGACAAGTGAATCCAGACGTCGCCCATGTGTTTTGGAACATTTATGTAAGATTGTCATATGAAATGTATTTGAGAACTGCATTAAAACTTTTAACTAAAGCCCCAGCCTCCTGTGCACCTGGCAGCCAGACAGGCTGGGTGTGGCCATGGCCCCCCCCACCATGGGGTCAGTGATCATCAATCCAGCCATTGCCCGGCCTGTGGGTGGCCCTGCAGGAGACCTGGTCCAGCCGGTTTTTCAGGCTCTTCTCACAGATCCCCCCTGTGTCTAGTTGGGGGCCCCCTGAGACAGTGGTAATAGGGTGGCAGGAGGGTCAAGGGACTAGGCCTAAGGACAGCTGTTAGCACATGAGGGCAGCCACGTCAGAGGCGCCAGGCACTGCTCACCATGGCTACAAACTCCTGATCCGTATCCACCAAGGCGCTGAGCCCGCTGTAGTAGTCTTGGAACTCTGCCAGTGTGACCTGTGGATGGGCAGGCTGTGAGGGGGGACCCAGCCAGGGACACTTCCCTAGGGGGAGGCACCAGGTGGATACACACCTGGCCATCCTTCTCAGATGTGTCAAAGTTGTCAAGGAATTGGTGAAGGGCCTCATCCTCTGTCCACTCTCCACTGCGCACCTTGGGGTGAGCCTGACCACTGTACACCCCTCGCAGGTCATCCACGGTCACCACGCCATCCCCGGTCCGGTCCAGCTTGGCAAAGGCAGCTGCAATGACAGCTTCCCGGGCCCGGGACATGGAGGGCTGTGCAAGGAGGAAGGTGACTGAGGAGTGTTGGAGTCAGCACCCCACACCAGCCCCTCAGTTGCTGAAGCAAGCCTCACCCGTAGCGCCCGTAGGAATTCCTCCAGGTCCAGTGTCCCGCTGCCATCACGGTCCCAGCGCCTGCACACTGCCTTAGCCTCTGCCTCCTCCATCTCCAGCCCCAGCCGTGCCAGGCCTTGCCTCAGCTCCCCTGCGTCCAGAGACTGGCTGCCGTCCTTGTCTAGGCGGCGGAAAAACCTGGGGAACAATATGGGGTTAGATGGATGGGGACTACCCTGGCCAGAAGCTTGCTGGGAGTAAGTACTAGGGTTGAGGGCTTACCTGGCCAGGCCCTGGATGCCCAAGGCCCCTCGGGAAAGACACTGGGCTCTCAGCCTCTCAATGGTGGTATCGACGGTGTCCATTATCGGTGCAGATGAACAGCTGGGGGGGGGGGGGGGGGGGGGAGAACAGGACTCCCACTGAGTTTCTGCATTTAGCTGGCCTGTCGTGACACCACACAGCCCAAGCAGAGCTTCCCCATACCACTCACCTGGCCTGCCTGTGTCCCTGAGTCCTGCTGGTGGAGCTCAGGGGAGGTCTGTGCGTCCTGCCTGGCATAGCTGTTGCTAGGCAGTATGGCTCTGGGGACTGGGAGGGGCCCGCCTGTAACTGTGTCAAGCACATTACCCAGCCAAGAAGGGCTGGGTGCTGTGACTCCCAGACCCACTGTCCACCCCTGCAGCCACAGTAGCTTCAAGCTCAGCTGGGGATAAGCCTTGTTTCCTGTGCCACTTGGAGCCCATGGCTGTCCCACTCTGGAATACATGGGGCAGCCCAGCAAAGCTGATCCTAGGGCTAGTTGGACATGGTGGCATAGGTGTATCACCCCAGCTATTCCGGAGACTTGAGGTGGGGACATAGCTCAAAGTTTGAAGTCAAGTTAGGCTACAGAGTGAGACCTCATCTGCAAAAACCTAAAAACTGGGGCCTGGTGGTACCTGGCTATAATCCCAGCACTCAGATGGAGAGACAAGACTTCAAAGTCAAAAGCAAAATTATCCATGGGCTTACAAGCCAACCAGTGTCACGATTCAGTTAATGAGAAACTGAAGTGACATTTTGTTACCCAAATGGGTTGATGGCTTGTTATACTCTAAACATTGGAGAGTAGCAGAAAAATACCTCATTGTTTTCTAGTTTTGGTGCTGGCAATAGAACCCACAGCCTTGGCATGCCAGGCAAATGTCTTCTACACCACACCCAAGGCGCCATTGCTTTTCTATAGAGATACAATTAACTCTTATACTTGCTAGAGTGTTCCCTTTCAGAGTGCTGAGGTGGAAACCAGGGTCTCAACGGCAACCAAGTCTGGCTGCTGAGCAACAGCACAAGCAATTCTCAGTCTTAACTAACAATAAGATGAAAGGCTAGGGATAAATCTCAGCACTACCCTCCCTATTTAAAATCCACCAGTGAGGGGCTGAGGGCGTGGTCTGGTGGGGGGTTAAACACCCCCTAGAATGCTCCAGTGAGAGGCTGGGGGTGTGATTAGGGGTGGAGCTTCCACCTAGAATTCCCCCCAGTTAGGGTCTGGAAGGCAGGACTTCTGTAATCTAAGCTTCAATACTCCCCTTGTCCCCGGAATTGGAAGTGGCTTTGGGCTTCTACTAAGAGAAGCAGTTTCCCTTCACTTTGGGCTGAGTTTCCTCAACTGTAAAGGGGAAACAGCATGCGCATGGAGGTTGCAGGATGGCTGATTGCAGCCCCCTCAGCTGTAAAATGTGAGGCCCAGCAGCATCCTACCCAGTCCCCACAACAGGAAAAAAGGCAGAGACCAGGCTGAAAAATATCTGGTTTATTTTGGTGTAGACAGGCCCTAGCTTGCCTTCCCCTGTACAAACAGTTCCCTTCTCCCCTCCCTCGCCAGGATAAAATGGGCCTCTGTCTCCTATGCTGGAGGTCCCCGTCAGACTCCAGGCAGAGACTGGATGGCTGGAAGTCCTTCCATTTGAAACAGCCCCTATCTTCCCCCTTGGTGGCTGCTCAAGGACAATGACACATGCTAGCCAGCTGGATGCAAGGGTGTATGGGGACCCTTCCTCTCATCGCTCTAACAAAGGCAATGTGCCCTCATTGTCTTAGGCCCTATAAAGCATTGAAACCAGGGCTTAAAAAATAGATTCTCTTTGGGTATCAAAAGGAGACTTGCTATAAAAACACCATTGTCCCCAGGAACTGGGAGAGGGCTCCTCAGAGGTCCAGGAGGTTGTGCCAGGCACTAATGAAGATGGAAGGCAAAATTCCCTGCTTCATGGAAGGCCTTTGTCTTCCCATTGGAAAGGTGGGCCTAGGCTGGGGCTGTGGATGGCCTGTCATCCTAGCGCTGGAGAGGCTGAGGCAAGAGGATCGGAAGTTCAAAGTTAAGCCTGGGCTACACAAGACTACGCTGCAAAAAAACCCAAACAAACAAAACAATCACAGTATAGGGTAGTGACCAGCTTGCAGGAATTACTTCAGGGATGCTGGCCCCACTGGAAGGGGACATTTGAGAGAAACCTGAGTGTTAAGGAACCAACTGTAAAAATGGGGGAAAAGCATTGAGGCAAAGGGAACAGACAGTGCAAAGCCCCTGTGGCAAAGGCTGAGGCACTCTTGGTGGTGGTGTCTCAACCTAACTTTTCTTCCTAGAGGGAAGGATGGAGTTAAGGGAAATAGATCCAAGGTTAATGATTTGTCTTCTTACACAGAAACAAAGGAACATGAAATAAAGAGGAGATTCTGCCCCAATGAAGGACTGTTCAGGAGGCATAAGAGTATAAAAGGGGGGGCTGGAGAGATGGCTCAGCAGTTAAGAGCACTGGCTGTTCTTCCAAAGGACCTGGGTTCAAATCCCAGCACCCACATGGCAGTTCACAGCTGCCTGTAATTGCCAGGCATGGCGGTGCACGCTTTTAATCCCAGCACTTGGGAGGCAGAAGCAGACAGATCTCTGTGAGTTCAAGACCAGACTGGTCTACAAAGTGAGTCCAGGACAGCCAGGGCTACACAGAGAAACCCTGTCTCAAAAAAACAAAACAAAAAGTAAAAAAGGGAGGGGGGACTCCCATCAGTGAGCATGGTGGCTCACACTTGTATTCAAAGCACTTGGAAGGATTCTAAGTTCCAGGAAAGCCTAGATTATAGAGGGACATCCCCTCTCAAAGCAAAAATACAATCAAAAACCCCAAAGGCAGGGCCTGTGGTAAGAGCCTGTCACCCAGCAGAGCTCCAAGTTACCCTTCTGAGATAGCAAGTCTGAGGCCGGCCCGATTATGTGGGACCTTGTCTCAAACACGAGACATGATAGCGTCAGACCCAGAGATGAGGGGGTCAGTCCCCCATCATCTCACTAGTGCTGGGATGATGGGCATCATTTGCCATCATGCCTGGTTTCAGGCTTTGTGCATACTAGATGAGGACCCCACCCACTGAGCGACTGTCCCAGCCTTCATTTGCTTTTGAAACTACTAAAATCAATGAATGTAGCAGATACTCCAGCACTGGGGGAAAAATGTTTTAAATGAGATCTTGGCCTTATACTTGTTTTGATATTTAGATAGGATCCCAGTAATGTCTCAAGTCCCCTCCAGGACACTGGTGACATCCAGAGATCAAAGAGTGGACTTCCCGAGAGGCCCTTGGACACACATTCTGAGATCTGCCAAGGCAGCTCACACTGTGGTCCCAAACACAGAAGGCTGCAGGTCGTCTTGGCTCTCTTCCTCCCCTCTGCTGTTGCCCAGGGGTGGACCGGGGCCATCAGGAAGTAGCTGGTCCTGGTCGCTGGCCGGCAAGGGGCCCAGTCCCTCGGCCTCCTCTAGGGCGGCCAGCAGTGCAGCCAGGGGCGGCCGACGGCGAGCAATGTCCTGCAACAGGTCAGCCTGGGGCTGCAGCTGCTGGATCATCTGATCCCTCTGGTCCACTGCAGCCTGCAGGCTACGGACAGTGGCCTCAGAGCTCAGCAGCTGTTCTTGGAGGGCGGAAATCTCCCTGGTGAGAGGACAAAATGAGGTAGTTACTTACAGGGTGGAAGGCAGGGTGGGGAAGACTGACCTGCTCTGGAACCCTCTGAGGTTCCCTATGTCCACTCCTCTGCTGCCGGTTCATTTGCTTGCTTCTCTGTGTGTGCATGTGCCCCAGCCTACATGTGGAAGTTGGGGTGCAACTTGCAAGAGTTGATTCTGTTCCTTCTACCCCATAGAATCAGAGTGCCTTTACACAGAGCCATCTTGATGTCATTGGCAAAGCATCCCCCACCCCCACAGCAGGCCTAACCTGCACCTGTCTTTCCAGTACTCCAGAGGCACAGGCAGGATGATCAGGAGTTGAGGGCTGCATAGCGCCTTGAAGGCCAGCTTTCTCTCGAAAACAAAACAGTGATAGCTTTGTATGTCCTTCAGTAGGACTTCTTCGTGGCCCCAAATGGTTGCCACAGCTCTGACTATTCTAAATGGGTTCTGATATCCCGGTTCTCAGGTACTCTGTGCCTGTGTCTACCGACGTGGCCCCTACCCAGCAGCCCCTGGGACATACTCTTCTTTTTGCTCCCCCTCCGATCCTCAGGCGGGCACAATACTCTTGCACCCCCTGGGCGAGCAGTGCCAATGGACTCGGCCTTTGGGAGAGCTGGCTCCGTTTGAACAGTTTGAAACGCTCTCCTGTAGCTCAGTGTATACTCTTAACTCCCCACGTAGTCCAGGCTGGCCCGAACTCCTGATACTCCGGCCTCAGCCTCCCCAGTGCTGCGATGCCCGGCATTTAGTTCTCTGGAGATTTGTGCTCTCGGCTTCTGGTCCTTCCTGCCCGCCTCCCTCGGGAAGTCCGCCGGGTCTCCTCCGGGGCCTCACCGGTCCTTGGCGCGGCCCAGCTCGTCCAGGGCAGCGCGCAGCTGCTGGTCGTGGCAGGCCAGGAGCTCGGCCTGGGCGCGCACTGTGCGCTCCGCCGCCAGCAGTCGCGTCTCCAGCTCCGCCGCGCGCCGGTGAACAGCCGCCAGGTGCGCGTTCGCCTCCCGAATCTGCAGCGGCCGCGGCGCAGACATGATTCCAGGCCGCCCTGCAGGCCCCGCCCCACCCAACAGGCCCCGCCTACCACACGGAAACTCCCGCCCCTAAATCCCGCACCCTGACGAGCTCCTCTCAGGCCTGCGGCTGCAGTGATTTAAATCTACTTGGGACTAGCACAGATTGGGCCTAGTTGTCCATCAATTACGATCCTCACCCTACGATTGGTTCCTTTGCCAATAATCTCCGCTCCTAGCCTGGCCACGCCCCCAAATAGTTGCACGCGGTCCTGATTCAGAAAGCTCACGTAACCACACCCAACACACCTTCTGGATCCCTGATTAGCCACCTCTGTGCTATCTCCCGCCCCATCACTGCAGCTCTGGCTAATCAAGTGGAGTGCTGCCTCACGCTGTAATATTTGCACTACGATTGGCCTACCTTCTGTCAATTTCGCGCACTGCACCGCCTTACATTATAATCGCTGTACTGCAATTGATCTGGCAACCTGTCAATCTCTTGGAAGGCCCATCAGCCTCCAAACTAAGAAACCCGTTTTAGCTAGAGCTGGCGGCGTTTTTCTTCATTGACACTGATGAACCTCAGCTTACCTTTCCAGGAATGAAGTCGCGCTTGTCTCTGCCCAGATTCAGTCGTAGACATGCGCACGATACAGTTTCTGTCTGCTGCGTCAACTAAGATGTCCGTACCAACCCCCCCCGCCGTGCACATGCGCACACGCCATGTCCATGTCCCGAGTACTCAATAAAGTTGCGCGCTGGAAACCTCGCGAGAGTTAAGCTGCGGGCTGCCCTTGAGCTCGCTACGGCGCGGAAGGGTTTGTGGATCTAGCACGGGTAGGCGCAGTTATGGCGCAGTGGCTCCTCCGAGCCTACGATGAGGTCCCCGACGGTACCCAGTGTCACCGCAAGGCCTATATCACCACTGCCTTAGGCGGCCTCCTCGGTGAGCGCGGGCCCCCAAGGGCGGAGGGCAGGGAGCAAAGGTCAAAGGGCACGCGGAGGGCGCTGGGCGGGGGATCCGCAAGGTGCAGGAGCTTGAGAATTTTGAGGGGCGTAGACCCATCAGTCCCTTGGAGCTTCAAGAGTCGTACGTCACTATCAGGGTGCAAAAGCTGGAGAAATAAACCGGGCGTGGTGGCGCACGCCTTTAGTCCCAGCACTCGGGAGGCAGAGGCAGGCGGATCACTGTGAGTTCGAGGCCAGCCTGGTCTACAAAGCAAGTCCAGGACAGCCAGAGATACACAGAGAAACCCTGTCTCGAAAAACCAAAAAAAAAAAAAAAAAAAAAAAAGCTGGAGAAATGTGAATGCCTTTTTAGGTCAAGGGGTGACCGAGGTTTTGAAGACAAGTTCTAGTGTTGTGCAGGCTAGACCACAGGCTCCCTATGTAGCCGAGGATGGCCCTGAGCTCCTGATCCTCCTGTCTGCAGCCTGGTCTGTAACCCATGATCCTCCTGCCTCAGCCGCCCAAGTGCTGGGATGACAGGACTACACCCCGGCTTAGCCTTTGGAAGATGTTTTGCTATTATTATTTGTGTGTGTGCGTGTGTTTTAGAGTTTTCAGACAGGGTCCCACTGTGTAGCCCAGGCTGGCCACAAACTCAAAGATCCATCTGACCCTGCTTCCCGAGCACTGGTATTAAAGGTGTGTGCCACCACGGAAGATACTTAATTTATTTACTATCATTTTAAGACAAGATCTCCCTATGTAACCCTGACTGGCCTGGAACTCAAAAGAAATCCGCCTTTCTCTGCCTTCTGAGTTTTGAGATTAAAAGAATGATCATCTAATTATGGAAGATTCCAAATAGGACATACTTGTTAGGAAGGTCAGATATCTTTTTGAGGATCCCATGGGGGTCACCTTGGGCATTTGAGACGCTCACAAAGTGTCCCTCAAGACCTCAGTCACTCACCGGGTGTGGTGGTGCGCGCCTTTAATCCCAGCACTAGGGAGGCAGAGGCAGGTGGATATCTTGTAGTTCAAGGCCAGCCTGGTCTACAAAGTGAGTCCAGGACAGCCAGGGCTACACAGAGAAACCCTGTCTCGAAAAACCCAAAAAAAGAAAAAGAAAAACAAAAACCTTTCATTGAATGAGTCAGTCCAAGACTTTGCTCCCACCAGGCAAATGCTGTGGGGTCAGGATTTTGGGGGATTTTTATTTACTTGTTTGTTTTTGTTTTGTTCCTTTTGCTGGGGGTAGGCAGGGGACAAGCTCTTTACATAGTCCTGGCCACCTTGGAACTCACTGTGTAGACCAGGCTGGCCTTGAACTCAGAGAGATCAGATCCACCTGCCTCTGAGTCCCGAGGGCTGGGATTAAAGGCCTGTGCCACCACCACCCAGCTGATTGGGTGGGTTTTAAATGGACAGAACATTGTTGTTGGAACCAGATGATCACATGGGGAGCAGCTACTTGGTGGGACTTGCAAATGAATAAATGAATGAATGAATGAATAAGTCTTTTGGGCACTCAGAGAATGGGTGGATGGATGAATGAATGAATGCCTGCCTTGCTGGCACAGCACTTAGGAGTGGCTGGCTCAAGGGTACAGCTGCCCCTGGAGGGTCCCTTCTGCAGGTGGTGCTGAGGCCTAGTTGTGTCTGTGCAGGACATGGGAGAGTCACCACAGGGGCAGCAGGCAGAGATGGGGTAGAGGGTTGTCAGCCTGGGAATGGGTCCCATGACCCCTGGCTCATCAGGTGTGCTCAATGAAGTCACCCAGCGTCTCTGTGTCGGAACCTGTCTTGCTGTCAAGACCCTTTGGCTTTTCTAGTCTTGATCAAGATTCCCAGTGGCCCCAGTAAGTTGGGAGTTGGGGTTCCTGTGTCAGCATTCTCACCATCCTATGTACACAGGAGCCACACGGATGCTGAGGCAGAGGGGTGGGTTGGCTGGGAAACTGCAGCCCCTTTGCGGCCTCCTGCCCAGCACCCAGCTCCTCCATCTTTGGAGCCCATCTAGGGTTCTCGGTCTGTGTTGGGATGGAGACTTAAGATCTGTGAGCGTTCGCTCAGTGTTCTGCTCAGAACTTGCCAGCATCACACCCAGGAAGGGCGTATGTGACATCCCCTGAGGCTGGAGGATGATTTGAGGGGCCAGACGCACTGGCCTGTGGCAGGCTATGCCGGGCCACCTCGAGCTGGTGGCTCTGCTTCTCTGGGCTGCTTCACCTCCCGTGAAAGGGAATAACTGCAGGATCCATCCAGCCTGGAGGACGATGAGCCTTGTCGCCAGTGTCCCTATGGCAGGGAACCTGTGTCAGCTGCTCCAGGGAGTGGGACTGGCTCATGCCCGGCCTGGCCTGACCATGGCACTTGCCCTGCAGCCCACCCATCCGGTCCTGGGCTCCTGCCTCAGCACCCACCCTGGCCTCAGCTTTTTACTGTGTGAATGAAGTACAGGGTGGCAGGGAGTGGAGGAGATGGAAAAGCTGACCTGTGTGGCAGCAGGGTGGGTGTGGGAGGAACAGAGCCAGCCAGGTGTGGGGACACGTCTGGGCCAAGCTACCGGCACGTGGAAGGTCTGGCATCCCTGAACCCAGTTCCTGCCAAGCTGGATTAGGCTGAGGTCCCAGCCCCTTGGAAAATATGGCCTTTGATGGGAGCGGAGGAGGCACTGTGGCAGCTGCATAGTTGGTGGCCTGAGGCCCTGGGTCAGGTCTCATGAACCGTCAACCTGCTAGGACTGTCAGGAGAGGTGAGAGGTGGCCCTAGGCTCTGGCCTGGCTGCAGTGAGCCTGAGTCCTGCGGCATCCCAGCAACCTCCACCCTGTCTCTCTCCCACAGGCATGATAGGCTCCGCTTACAGCGTCACACACAACCCCGCAAATTCCCCACTGGAAGCATGGGCCAGGGCTGGCCGGTACACGTTCACTGCAGGTGAGCTAGCATCCCAGTGACGGTGACACAGGCCATTCTTCATAGGTGATAGGAACCACTGGGTGGGATTCCAGGAGATAAGACTGCAGGGCTGGGTAGGGGTCCACAAGGACAGAGAGTGGTGGTATCCAGCTTTGTCTGCACAGGACAGCCAGGTACTAGCTCAACACTGTCTCGGTTTTCCCGCCTCCAACACCCATGGCCCCTTACAGCTGCTGTTGGAGCTATTTTTGGCCTCACCACCTGTGTCAGTGCCCAGGTCCGAGGGAAGCCGGATGACCCTCTGAACTACTTTATTGGAGGCTGCGCTGGAGGCCTGACCTTGGGAGCTCGCAGTGAGTGCCCATCCCCACCCGGACAGTGTGCTAACCCCTGATAGCTCCAGCCTCCTCCCTCCAACCCATGCCAGGCAGAGGCAGTTGTCACCTCAAACACTGGGCAGCCCTGTGACAGTCACAGGTGCTGCGAGTACCCATGGGCCCTGCCCTGCCACCCGTTGTCACAGATAGTCAATGGGTATCTCTGGTGGGAGGAGACTTGTGCCCTGCAGTGAGCACCCCTGGCCATCCCTCCACCACTGGGATGGGGACTATTGGGGTCTGGGTCTGACCCACAGCCCAATTTTGACTCGGACAGGCTCAGCCCAAGCCTGCCTTTTTTCTCACCCTGTGTGGTCCTAGCGGTCTGGAGAGGGCAAAGCCATGCCAGCCCTCCGTTCAACTGTGGGAAAAGGCTGTAGCAGGGAGGTTTCCCCACCGCCAGGAGTCAGGGCCGACCACATCCACCCTCCCCACATGATGTCTCTTGAGTTACGGGGTGGTTGGTGCAGACAGCTTGGCCTCAGTTTCCCCATCTCCAGAATTGTATTGCTGGGCTATTAGAGGAGGCCCCTGAAGAAGCCTAGCTCTATCAGACCCCATCCTCCTGGGAGGCTCCTGACTCACAGCTGGGGCACCCCATGCCTGATGCCTACTTTCCCCACAGACCACAGCTACGGGCTTGCAGCCATGAGTTGCATCTACATGGGCACTGCGGCCACCCTATTCAAGATTGGCAAGCTGGAAGGCTGGGAGCTCATCGCCACCCCTAAGGTGTGAGCAGAACCCCTGTGGCAAATAAATTGTGTGTCTCTGTGTCCATGTGTCCTGGAGGCAGGCTTGCGGCCATGCGCCAGTCACAGGGTGGGGAGTGGAGGGGGCAGGAAGTAGATGAAGTGAGACGGGTCCAGGCTTGCACTGGGCATACAGAGTTCACAGGCAGCGGGGAGAAGACCACATGCTCCTGCCCACTTGTCTGATGTGGGCTGTGCAGAGGCTGCTGACCTGGCCCCCACACACTGGGAGTGGCCCACTGTGGCCAGATGGATCCTGGATGGAGAGCTGTTCCCATAGTCAGCCACCAGCAAGTGGGAACCTGGTCATCCCCACGCTCAGGTTATGGGCTTCCCCCTCCCAGGCCTTTCTCCAAAGGCAAGAGCTTCTGGAAAACACGCCTGGGCCCCACACACCAGTTGTTCCAAGTTCCTGGGCAGTGGAGCAGGGAGCCCTGGATGGGCTGGCCAGGTGACACAGGGCCCAATCCTTGCTTTGCAGGATCCTTGCCTGTCAGTTGACAGCCCTGTGATTTAGGTGGCCCTGAACGCTAGTGACGCCCGGCCCAGTACTGGCCGAGCTTCCTGGCAGCTGTGGAGGAAGCAGTGGGCTCCAGCAGGCTGCGGTGGCCATAAATCAAGGTCTGTGTCCTGCCTGAGAAGCTTGACTCCTGAGACCCCTGCTGGGCCCAGGCACTCACTGCTGCAGGGCCTCATCCCATACCTCCCTGCACCCATCCTCTGCAGATCCAGACACTATCTGAGGGTCATCTTTAGGGTTGTTTGAGCTGGACTTGGGGCTCCCCAAGAAAATGGGAAGCCTAGCCGGGCGTTGGTGGCGCACGCCTTTAATCCCAGCACTTGGGAGGCAGAGGTAGGCGGATCTCTGTGAGTTCGAGGCCAGCCTGGTCTACAATGTGAGTCTAGGACAGCCAGAGCTGTTATATAGAGAAACCCTGTCTCGAAAAACCAAAAAAGAAAAAAAAGAAAAAAAGAAAAGAAAATGGGAAGCCTCGAGGGTACTGGAGTTCAGATGCCCTCTGGCTTTGAATCCTAGGCTCCTGGCTGACCATCAACTCAGGCCCCAAGCCTCAGCTCCACCCCAGAAATGGGAAGAATGTCTTCCCATTGGTCACCACAGGTCCGTCCAAGCTGGACCTCTTGTTTTCTGGCTGTGTCCCCACAGAAGTTTGAATGGACTGGGTAGCCACTCAGGAATGCAGTCCGGTAGCTTCACTTTAGGCCACCATCTCTTTTCCCATCCATCCTGTCTGAGGGACAGGATAGGAGGGGCTCCACCAGGACATAGTTCTGCCTTGCCTACTGGTCACATCTTTGTTTTCCATGGGCCTGAGGAAGGGCCATTCAAAGCTACTGGCTTCTGCTCCCCCTCTACTCTTCAGGGTGCTGCTGCCTCTGCACATAGCCCACCCAGCTACTCTTTCTGGGCTAGCTGCCAGGCCTAGAGTGGCCTGCCAGGCCCCCCGGCTGCATCCAGACCCCCAGAAAGGGGCAGGATGGGGTGGCTCCTCACCAGCCTCCAGGGAGCCCCAAAACCCGGGCCCCGTTGGCCATAAACATTTATTAGCCAGTGAGGGGCTGACGTCACCCCCACATGGAGGCCCCCATCCAGAATGTCCTAGCAGCCTCCTTATGGAGCAGTGGGGACCATCAAGATAACACAGGTCCAGTCGGGCTCACTGAAGGCCTAGAATTGATGCTCAAGTGGGGAAGGGCATCAGAGCAGAGATAAGATGTCCTCGGGCCAGAGCAGGTGCTGAGGATGCTGAGACACTCCCAGGAACCCCGGCCTGGGCACCTGGGGTCTCTGCTGGTGAACCACGAAAGTGTCAGCAGGACTCAGAACTCCCAACTCTACCCACAGCCACTGGCTACCTCAGGCCCAAGTCCTTCCCTGCAGCCCACAGTGGCTTGCTCCGCCCTCTCCCTCTGCTCCAGCCACATAGTCCTCCGTCATGCTCTAGCAAGTCAGCCTCTGTCCTGCCCCAGGGTTTGCACAATGAGCCCTCAGCCTAAGGACTCTTCCCCAGTTGGCATCTAAGGCTTCTGCATGTTTCCTTTGGTTCTCAACTGAAGCATCCCCCCATCCCCACAGGCAGCTGCACACATTGGTCCCGCTCTACTTCTCATGGGCATGTGTGTCCCTGAGTGGAGCTGGGCTAGGTCCTACCTGCTACAACCCCTGGTTCCACCTCAGCACCCAGCAAGGCTCAAATAATTACACGTGGGATGAGGAGTGTCTGAGTGAGCCTGGTCTGCTGGCCCCAGGTGTGGGCCCAGGGTCCTGCCTTATGCAGGAGTGAGAAAGAAATGAAAGATGAGACCGTGTGAAAACGAGCAGGTTCCTTCACAGTAGTGTTGGCACTAACAGGGACAGCTAGGCAGATGGCTGACAGCACCTGTGTTAGGCTGTCCACAGCTGCCTGTCACCCTAGCTGCAGGGATTTCTCATGCCTCTGACCTTTGGGCGCCTTCATGCACACCATACCACCACATATGTAATTAAAAATAATATAGGTCTGAAGAACAAAGGAACAAGCTGGCGCAGTAGATGAAGGTGCTTGCTGTCAAGCCTGGGGACCTGGGTTCAATCCCTGAAGCCCACAGGCTGGAAGAGAACAGACTCCTCTGGGTTGTCTTCTGACCTTGGCACAAATTACATTAAATAAATAAATGTGATTTTAAATGCTGTGGGGACATGGCATCTGACTCCTGCAGGAGAGCGGCCTAGTGTGGGCGACCATCACATTGAGGACCTGAGGCAGGAGTGGGACCTGTAGAATAGACTTGGGCAGCTTTGAGCATGGGTCAGGTCTGAGCTAAGGTGTGTTCCCCACAGAACAGGGTAAGTTGGGTAGGGAGCCAACCCAGCACTGGAGTCAGGAGGATCTTCCGCTATATAGTGAGTTTGAGGGTAGCCTGGGCTACAGGAAACCCTGTTTTGAAAAATCAAATGAAAAACAAACAAGCAAATTCATTAGTAAAGCCCCCTCCAGCACTGGCCCACCAACCAGAGGGAAACCCAGGCACACAGCCTTCCTTCCACTCCTTCCTGAAGTAGCTGCCCACCCCCACCCCATGCACCCCCATTGGCACACACAGGCCTCTCACAGCCACTCAGGCCCTTGGGGCTTCCCAGAAGTGCTGGGTGGTCGGTGCCTCCCTCACCTCCAGAGGCCCCTTGGGATCTGAACGGCTGCTGAACCTGAGCAGGGAAGGTGTGAGCCAGGTTGTGGGTGGGGAGGAAAGGAGGAGGGGAGGCATCCCGCCCACCCGGAAAGAGCTGCAGTCCCCTGGAGCCTAGCTGGAAATCCGCAGACCCACTCATTAAGGAAACAAAAAAGACTGAAGTCTCTTTTGTCTTTTTATGTACAGAATATATTTTATGGGTTCTTTTCTTTCAATAGGTAAAACATACTCTGGCTACCCTGAAGGTTCCAAAAGCTGTTGAGAATGAATCTGAGCCACTCTCCCACCCACCACCATTTCCAGGGCAGCCAGGCCAGTGTCCCCTTTCTCCTCCCATTAGCACTCAGGCAGGCTGGTTGTCTTTGTGTTTTCTTCTCCTTACGGCTCTTCTCTCCTTGTCTCTGTTCTCTCTTGGATTCCAGACTGCCACATGGAGCCAGCGTGCTCTTTTTAATGGCAGTATAATATTCTAGCCTTTTGAGAGGGTCTCTCCCCAACCCTCATTAAAGCCCACTCCTGAGGGAGCCTGCTGTACCCACAACCTGTAAGGTGCCAATTAGCAAATAGGTTTTCAGTTTACAGAGAAACAGCCTCAAGGAGAGTCCCATAAATCACCATTTTTGTTCTTTTGTTCATGCAAGCCCCTACTTGCATGAGTGGGACTCAGTGTTTTGTTTTCTTTTTTGACACTGATGGCTACTGTCAACACCCATTAGAAACTGAGGCTTGGCTAGCCCCAGAGCCTGTGAGTATGTAAAAGGACGAGTCCACTGTAGCTGTCAGATAGTGGGAAAATGTCCTTACCCTAAAATCCTCTGTGTCTCACCTCTGCACCCCTCTCCCGGCAGCCCACCAGCCACCCAACTTCTCACAATGGCTCCTTTGACTTGGTCATGTCCATTTTAAGGACTCCTCTACTCTTCATGCCTGCCCACTGGCCCCTTGTTTAGAACTGCATACCATTCCATTTCCTGGATATATATATATATATATATATATATATATATATATATATATTTTTTTTTTTTTTTTTTTGGTTTTTCAAGACAGGGTTTCTTTGTGTAACAGCCCTGGCTGTCCTGGACTCACTCTGTAGACCAGGCTGGCCTCGAATTCAGAGATCCACCTGCCTCTGCCTCCCAAGTGCTGGGATTAAAGGTGTGCGCCACCACGCCTGGCCCGTTTCCTGGATTTTATACCGCAGTCTCTTCCACTCACCCAGGGAAGGACTTTTGTTGCCAACATTCTTGCCATTGCTCATTGAGGTCCATTCTCACTGTGTGGCCTCTACCTCCTGGGTGCTGAGTTGCCAACCATGTGCCACCAATGTCCAACCTGAAGGACATTTTACTTGCTTGCAAATCCCAGAGATCGTGTAAATGGTTCAACAAACAACCACAAGTGTGGGGTCAGTGTGGACACAAGTTTTTATCTCCTTTGGGTAAATACTGAGAAGGTGACTGCGGGATCCTGTGGTCAGAGCAAAGTAGCTTTGTGGGAAATCACCATCACCCTTCCCCCCCAGCAGTGCACAGGGTGCCCATGACCACAAGTCCTCCTCAGTATTTTACTGTTGGCAGTGTCCTGGTCGTTGTATCTTATTTTAATTTGCATGAAGCTTTGCTTGACTGTTATTTGAGCCTCTTGGTGGAAGCATGGCTATTATTTTTGCCATTTTAGAGACAAGGCTCAGAGAATGATAGTCACAATCCCAAATTCACACAGTAAATGGAGAGAAAGCCAGAGTATCTAACCACAGCTCTTCGGCCCGCTGAGTATCCTTACACCCAGGCATCCATGGAGAGTATCTAACCACAGCTCTTCTG
>CAJQZJ010032834.1:7478627-7496812 GCA_907164525.1 Lophiomys imhausi
AAAAAAAAAAAACGTGGCATGTTACCTTGGCCATGTCATTTTCCACAGAGATGACCAGTGACCTCACCTGCCTTCCCCTCTCTTCCCAGGTCCCCCATGGACACGGCCCGAGCACCCAGTGCACAGTGTCCCTGGCGTCTGTACCTGTCTGGGTTTCTGCTGCAGCTGCTGTTGGCTTTGTGCTTCTTCTCCTACAACCAAGTATCCCATGACCAACCTGGCCCTCCAGCTCCTGGCTACCCAGCCCCAGCCTCCAGCCCACATACCCCAGTCTCCCGGCCTCTCCTCGTCTTACTGTGGACATGGCCCTTCCACCAACCAGTGGCCCTGTCCCCCTGTTCTGAGATCCTCCCAGGCATGACTGACTGTCAGATAACTGTCAACCAGTGCATGTACCCAAGTTCCTGACCCAACTCCCTGGATGCTGGAGTGTGACTGAGACATAGCGGCTTTAATAAAGCCGTTCCTATAAAGTTGCTTACTGATCATGGTGTTTTATCACAGGTATAGAAGTGCTAACTAAGACACACCTCCTTTAACTGCTCGGGGGGGCCCTGACTCCCCAGGGACCTCCCCCTGGTGAATGGTGGGTCTGCCTCAATTGCTTGTGGTGTTTATGACACAACTCCTGTGGTGGTGGTGGGTGGGGGCGCGATCTGTCACAGCTCTCTAGAAGGGATCTTATTCTATGACTCACCCAGGATGACCATGTACCCTCCCCCTAAAGATGCTTGGACATACCTGGTATCATGTGTGTAATCAGAAATTTTATTAAACTACATTTATTAATACCTAAACACCTACTACCTATGACCAACCTTAACCCTTCTGAAAGGATACCAAGCTGTGGGTCCTTGTGAGCAAATGGTCAGTGGTCTGTCTGCAGGCAACAATCATGCAGTGGACATCTGGCTCTGGCGTTGTTATGGCAAGTTCAGCTTGGCTCAGCTTCCTCCAGGCCTAGCGTTCCCACTGTCTGCTGGCTCCTGTGGCCAGTTAGCCTCAGCCTCTCAGCTTGGGGTCGATTTCCTTAGTCAGCCAAGACTGTCAAACTTACACAGCATAGATGCTGTGATACGCGGCCTAGTCTTCGGTGTCGCTGCTAGCAACTGGCATAGGCCTGCCTGACACCCAGGCCTCTATCTCTGAGGTCCCCTCACAGTCCCTCTGCAGCCTCGAGTGCTCAAGCCTCACACCTCGCTCATTTGCTCAGCTGTGTGCCTGTGGCTGATGCTGCTCACCATCCCGCTAAGCAGGTTCTATGCCATGCCTTGTCAGCCTGAGCATGTCTCTGAAGGTGCCACTTCCTGTGGCTTTTCACGGCTTTATTAGGCTTGGCCATGGCAGGAGCCTCTCTCTCAGACTCTGCCTCTTAGTTTATGTGACAAGGCTTCTATCCTCCTGCTTACCGCTTACTACATCAGGGCCAAGGCCATTCCTGTGTTCTTGCTGACCACACTTGCACAGCTCTGCTTGAGGCCTGCCTTTCAGTCAGTGCCGCCTTGGCTCCAGCAAATGGCACATGACGCTTTGCACCTCCATCTCTCACATGGGTGTCTCTCTTGTGAGGCTCTCGGGCTCCACCTTCACGTCCTTAAATAGGGCCTGCTTTTGCAGTAACTTGCGGTTTCTCATGGTAACTCACAGTTCCCAGCTCTCTTGTCATTCTTGGCCACGCACTTCCACAGGGCTCACTCTCTCAGTCTTTGGAGGCACGCCCCTCAGCAGAATGCTGTCTGCATGTCTTTCTGGGGCCACAACCCTCCAACTGGGCTCTGCCTACTTCGGCTCTGATCTTTCTACCACCTTTCAAAGTGTGGCCATGTTGAAAACCAATGCCAAGCCAAAAGCCCTTTCTAGTTTCCCAGGCTTTAACTCTCATGCCCAGTACCACCTATGCTCTGCCAGGCTGATCTGCATGGCCCTTAAGAGACTCCTTCAGAAGCCCCTACATATTCACTATATCTTTGGTTGTCCCGCTACAGGAGAAGGAACTTGGGACTGTGCCAGTTCACTGTAAAGACTATGGTACCCAAAAGGATTTGAGCTCAGATCCCCAGCACCTATGTGACATGCCATGCGTTGTGGTACATGAATGAGATCCCTGTGCTAGGATCTAGAGACAAGAAGGTTCCAGGGATTTGTTGGCCAGGCAGTCTTGCACTATCAGTGAGAGATCCTGCCTCAAAGCACATGGTGGAGAGCTACCGAGAATGACTCCAGCCTCTGCCTTTGCTCTCCATGTCTGTGCACATGCATAAAACCAGCAGGTAAGCTGTCAGCTTTTCAGTCTCTCAGAGTTGATGTCCCCTGGGGTGAATTCCAGGAAGATGGACAGGTCAGGCAGAGATGGGAAAGAGGACCAGGCTGCCTGGCCCACTAGGAGGGCAACTCAGTCAGTGTGTTTGGGCAAGAAAGCAGGCTGAGGGTTGAGACTCATGCTGATGTCACCTTCAATGGGAAAGTGCACAGGACTGCTGATAACTCGGTTCTGTCTCCAGCACCCAATTAGCTGGGAGTGATGAAGCATGGCTGTTGTCAGCACCTGGGAGATTATTATGAAGACTTCATAGCCTTCCTCCTCTACATATATCATTGGAGGTCATCCTGGGCTCCTGGAGACCGTCAGCAACAACAACAGAAACTGGAAGTGGTTGTGATCAGGACTCTCAGCCTCATGGGTGGCCCTGTATGGCTCCCAAGCCTGGGTGCAGAGCTGAGATGCAGTCCAGCCCTGCAGGCTGTGGGAGACACTCTGTTTACATTTCCATCTCCTGGTGGGTTCCACCCGGCTCTGCGGCTGGCATGTTATAAGTGGGCGGGAGACAGGAAGCCAATGTCCCTGCAGGCCTGGGTGGGAGCCTGCTTCCCCATGCACTGGGACACACACCCACCTGGGCAAGGGACCCTCAGGGAGCACAGCTTTGGACTCCCGGACCAACTCTGAGGCTCCGTGGTCTGACCACACTGGGGAAACTGAGACCAGGAATAATCACTAAGGGGTTTCCACAGCACGTGGGAATTCTGGCCTCTCAGCCACCATCAGCTGATTCAGCTGAAACCGAGTAAGAAATCCATCTCCTCATTCCTGGTGTCTCAAGAAGGGTTGGGAGCTGGACAGACTCTCAGCCAGGGGCCTGGCCCAGACCCCTGTCCACAGAGAATACCCATGGGCTGGGGCCAGCACCACAAATCCCTGCAGGGCATCCACTGGGTAGAGAGGCATCTGTCCTCAGCTCACTGATCATTGGAAAAGCTGGACAGGGACAGACAGTCCCTAAAGCCCCAATGTGTCTGGAGATGCCAGGGTCATAACAAGCTGGGATCACAGCAGCCTTGCCCTTTACTAGGCAATGATTTCCTCTCAAATGAAATATTCCTTCCTGTAGGAAGCTCCTTAAGCAGGAAGGTAAACAAAACAGCTTCAGGAAGTCCAGGAAACTGACCAGTTTCACCTGTCCCCTTGCTGCCAAAGTAATAAATAAAAGCTGAGCTCATGAAGCCAATCAGTCTAGAAGAGGCTCAGATCAAGTGAGGTACCTGGAGATGATGCTCTCCAGCCTGTCGCCCTGCCTGCAGGCTGTGCAGTGAGCTCCAGGTTCCCAGCTTTCTGAGCCATCACTCATGCCTTGGTGATGCAGCTATCTCTGAATCATTTCTGCTCCTGTACATGACCCCTCACCCATATGCCTGTCAGAGACCCCAATAAAACTCACTGGTTCACCAAGTTGGACTTTGGTGGTGGCCATACTAGGCATCCTACATAGGGAGACTGGACACGTGTGCGTGTGTGTGTGTGTGTGTGTGTGTGTGTGTGTGTGTGTGTGTGTTGCATCTCCCTAGGAAAAGTCTTGCCACACAGCACTCTTCCCACAGACCTCCCACCCCAATCTATGGGAACCAAACACTGCCTGGCACCCTTTAGGGCTACCAGGCATCAAGGTGACACCAAAACCAAGACACATGCACCCCAGCCTATGGTACACCCCATTCTTCCATGTCTAGTCGAAATTTTAAAGATGCAGAACCCAGGTCCCTGCGGACCCAGCCGTGCCTAGGAAGTGCCAGCTTGTGTCTAGATGGAGCTGGCACCTGCCCCAGAACAGTGAGAAATGAGTATTTTTAGCCAGTGGAAGGAGATATGACTTTGGTTCTCTAGAGACATTAGAATGGCCCCCAGGGAAGCTGGTCACTCTGTTTCCCAGACTGGCCTCAAAGTCCTGATCCTCCTACCTTAGCCTCTCCAGGCCTGGGAGGACAAGCTTGGCCTACCATGTTGGGCATCATCTTTTTTTCTACTCTACTTCCCTACTCCATATCCACCCTTTCTCTCTTTGGAGCTGAGTTACTCGCTGTGAGTTGCCATGTGGGTGCTGGAAAGCAAACCTCGGTCCTCTGAAATAGCAGCCAGTGGTCCAACCACTGAGCTGCCCCTCCAAGCCCCGACCTGTCTTTGTGTGTGTGGCATAACAATGTGTGGGTGGTCTCAGAGGGTACACTGGCTGGTTTTGGGTGTCAACTTAACACAATCTAGAGATGTCAGAGAGGAAGCAGTCTCAGTTGAGGAAATGCCTCCATAAGATCCAGCTGTAAGGCATTTTCTTAATTAGTAATCAATGGGGGAGGGACCCGTCCACTGTGGGTGGTGCCATCCCTGTGCTGGTGGTCCTGGATTGTATAAGAAAGCAGGCTGAGTAAGCCACAGGGAGCAAACCAGCAAGCAGCACCCCTCCATGGTCTCTGTCTGCATCAACTCCTGCCTCCAGGTTCCTGTCCTTACTTCTTTTGGTGATGAACTGTAAACCAAATAAACCCTTTCCTCCTCAACTTGGTTTGTGGTCATGGTGTTACATCACAGTAACAGAAACCCTAACTAAGACAGAGGGTGAACCCTGAACTCTGTCCTGGGCATCTCCTGTCTATCCAGCCCTGCAGTTACAAGCCCACATGGCGTGTCCATCGTTTTTCCGTGAGTTCATTCAGCAGGGACACTGCCCACTCCAGTTACCACAACTTTTTTTTTCCACCTTCTATTTCCCCTTTTCTCCCTGGCCACCAGGAACCGGGCCTCCCTTCGGAGAACCCCCATTCACACAATCTCCTACCCTGCAGCAGAGCGTTAATGAACAGCAGCCACGCAAGTTCCCACACTTTATGTGAATTCAGTTCTAGCGAAGGTCAACAGGGCTCCTTCCCAGGCGCACAGGGTGGGGCGTGAGGTAGGGGTCACACGCACGCGCACTCCCGCGCCGACAGCTCTTGCAGCGTGTGGTAGCGGCTGTGCACGTCCAAGAAGGAGACCTCGTCCTCGTAGGCCGTCGGGCGGCAGCACGGGTGAGCACGCACCCGCTCCTTGCGCACGCGCCTCCGCTGGCGCAGGCGCCGGAGGCCCAGGTCGTAGATGCGCACGGCCGCCTCGCAGGCGCCTGCGCAGTAGCGGAACAGCACCGTCTCGTCCGACGTGTAGCCCAGGCCCAGCTCGCTCACGCGCACCTCGAGCTCGCGCAGCCCACACGGCCGCGCGCCCGACCGCGCGCGCGCGCGCCGCCGCCGGGGACCCCCTCGACGGCGAGACCCCGGGGCTCGCGCGACCCAGGGAGAAAGTTCTCGAAGCTCCACCGCGTCGGGGGCGCCCTGCAGCAGAGCTCGGTCTGTGGCGGGAAGAAGGAGACAGAGGACTGGGTCGTGAGAGCTGACTCCGCCCCCTCGGTGCGCCGCGCACGCGCACACCTCAGAGTGGCGGGAAGAGGGAGACAGGTTGCATGCGCAGCCCTGGTTGTGGACCTGCAGCCTCGGTCTAGTCCCCCTGCGGCTGCTACTGCCCCCTCCCAGCCTGTCTGTAGTTGAGGCAAAAATGACGGCCCTCAGGAGGTGGAGGCAGGAGGATCACTTCAGGTACTCCTAGAGTTTGAGGCCTGCCTGGGCTACGTGGGACCCTGTCTCAAAAAGTCAAAACTCAAAACCTGCACCCCCAAAGCTAAGAGGTTCAGCGTTCCACGTTCAGCCCTCCACAACCTCTCATGTCAGTGTGGAATGACTGCTTCCAAGACCGCCTCTGCCCGCCTGTGCCTCAGTTTCCCCCTCCGGAGGGTAAACCCCCTGACACTTCCTCTGGGGAGCCCTTCCCTCCTCCAGGGGGCGGGGCTTACACTGGGCCAGGCGGGCGATGCGGGCGTCCATGGTGCGCGGCGGGCGACGCAGCGGGGCGAGCGCGGGTCCCAGGCGGTGGCCCAGCAGCAGACCCTCCTGGCACATCCAGACAGACAGCAGGGAGCTGCAGACGAGCGACACCAGGGCCGCCGCCTTCCAGCGCCTCATCCTGGGCCTCTGCCTGCGGGGAGATGGGAGTAAGGGGTGGATGGGGGCGCAGCGGGGTGCAGGGGAAACGTGGGGAAAGAAGGGCGTGGACATCTCATTTGGGGCAAGAGCTGGTGCAAAAGCCCTGAGGCTGATGGCACTTGGCGAGTCCCAGCAGTGAATAGGTGGGCCAGGCAGGGAGAGGATGACAGAAGGTGACCCCCTTGCAGGTGGGCTTGGGACACCCTGGAGGGCCATGTGGCCTTGGTAACTGACAGTGCCACAGTTTCCTCTACCAGGCTGCACCTCGAGGGAGGCTCCCATCCCAGCCCCTCACTGATGCCCGCTCCATCAGGGTATCATTACCTCCTGCTCCCTGGACACATTTGGTGTCTAATAACCAGAGCACCCCTACCCCTTCAGCCCTCACTGACCCATGTTCTCTGAGGCTGGGCCCCCAGTTTGCTCAGCATGCTGTGGCCTGGCAGTTATTTGCATTCTGTTTGCATGGCCCCACCCAGACACAGGCCAAACTCACCAAGCAAAAACAGGCTATTAATCTCCAATTGTGTACGAGGCCTGATGCTGAGCACACAGGAGACATCTGTCTTTGTGTTAAGCAGGGGAAACTGAGGCAGAGAACAGGCAGAGGCTCGCTATGGTCAGCAGGATCCAGTGTGGCTAGTTTTTGTTTTTCCTTTTGAGATTTAGCCCAGGCTGGCCTGGAAGACCCTGAACTCTGACCCTCCTGCCCCCCTTGGACCCAGGGTCACCTCTGCAATCTCAGCTCCAGAGGTGCATGAGCATTATTGCAGAGGTTAGTGAGCACCAACTGTATACTGAGGCTTCAAGAATCTGCGTTTGTCCTCGTCTGACACTTACTGGGCTCTGGTGATTTGCCGGGCCTCCGGGGGACTGAGGAGTGTGTGCATGGACTGACACAGGGAGTCCTCCACATGCAGTCTGCACATGCGCAATACCCACATGGCAGTGCAAAGGCTGGATAGCAGCAGGAGGGCAGGCGCACTGCCACAAGGGTACATGCCCCCCCCACTCTATACCCTACACCTACCTTAAGCTCCACTCTGCGAATTAAACACAGCTTAAGTCCAGGTCACGTGTCTGCTAGGACCGGGCTGTGGCCGAGAGGCCGAGGCTAGCCCCGTTGAACCACACGTGGAGGCCAGGGGTAGACGCAGGGTTCCGGGCTGAGTGTCAGGGGCCTGCCTGAGCGCTGCCCGAGGGTGCTGGGAACCAAACCTGTGTCCTCAGCACCCAGGTGGGAATTAACCTCTGGCCAAGCTCTATGGTCAGTGAGCCTACTGTGCTGGCATAGCCGCCGTCATGCCAAGCTTCATTTTTCCCCTCTGCACTGTGCCTCTGTTTCCCCCTGTGTTCTGTGAGGAAGCGTGAAATGCCAGTACCAGGTGGCCTGGCTGCACCCAGTGGTCCAGGGCGTTGGACCCCCAGCTGAGCTCTGAACCCGTGAACAATGGCCCCTCTGAGGTCACCTGACTGGGTTGTGTCTGGCATGGAAGGGAGGTGGTATTCTTCAGGAGATGACATAGGTGCCCAGGGGCCCCTGGGATGGGGCCAGTGGTCACCACATCCTGGCAAGCATCCTGCCCAGGGCCACATTCTCCTGTTCTTCCCTTAGGCCTTAGTTTCCCCATCTGTAGTGGTGTCCAGCAAAGCCACTTGTGTATGCAGAGGAGGTGTGTGCATGTTTGCGTGCACGTGCTCCCTGGGGTACTGTGGTGCTCAGCCTGGCTGGTAGCCCGGGCCTGGAACTGGGGCCCAATCGCAGCCAGCAAACTCCTATTCATCCTTCAAAGCTGTCCCTCCACTAGGACCTGGAGGGTTCTTCCTAGTGGCCCTGCCCTGTCTCCATGGCAACCCCCAACTTCACCATCTTCAGTCAGAGTCCAGAGGGTCCCTACCATGAGAACCCGACAGGGGGCCTGGGGCCTGGGCCTGCTGTGCCTCATCCTGGTTGGTTAACACGGGAAGCCCCGCCTGAGACTCAGTTTCCCAGCCTGCTCACTCCTCTGTGACCCATAGGGTCCCGTGTAGCCCAGGCTGGCCTCCAACTTTGTAGCTGAGGATGACCTTGCACTCCTGACCCTCCTGCCTCCACCACCTAAATGCTGGGGAGACACGTGCCACTGCTTCCAGTTTGGGAGTCATTCAATTATAGAAAATCATCGGGGCCCTGGGGGGGGGGCGTGGGAGGGCTCCCAGACCTATGCTTTAGACAGAGTCCGTGCCTCAATTTCCTATCTGCACTAGCAGCTTTTTCCCAGACAGTCTGTGGGTTCTTAGTGGTTCCAGATGGGGAAACTGAGGCCTCCTGGAGCCTGGGTCCTCACCTCCCTCTGAGGGCCCCACCCGCTGGCGGGACGCACATCTGGGGGCAAAGCAACAACATCTGTGGAACACAGCTGGTTCCGATGAGCTGTGGGGGCCGCGGCCCGGGGAGGCCTTTGGGGCTCAGTGGGCGGGGGGGGGGGGGCAGCACAGTAGCTCCCTCCCAGCTGAGGGCAGAGGCAAGAACTCCAGGCCTGCTGAACCTCTAGGGCCTGAGTGATGTCTGACTGGTCAAACTCCTGCTCATACTTCAAAGCCCCAATTCCAATGTCCCCCCCACCCTTTCAAGAGATTTCATCTTATTTAATATTTTCTTGTTATTGTGTGAATGTCTGCAGGAGCATGCGCCACAGCATGCCTTCATGCGTGCGGAGGTCAGAAGGCAATTGTGGACTCGGTTCTATGGGTTCAGGTCGCCAAGCTGGTGGCAAGAGTCTGCTCAGCCATCCTGTCCCCCATTCACATTCTTAAACACAGAGCAGTGGCTTAACATCGCTCAGCAGATGGGTTTAAACTGGGGGGGTTGGAGTCTCGGTAACTCTACAACCTCCGCTGGGAAGCCCTCCATCCCCACCTCCCTCCCCAACCCCAGGCAGGACCAGAGAGGTGGACTTTCCAGGCAGAACTGCAGCACGCGCCGCCCTGAGGCTGGCTGTGGGTAGGAGGCCCCCCGCAGATAACGGGATCAGGCTAATGCGGGCTGAGCTGCTGGCGCGGGGCCCTGAGGACGGCTGGGAAGGGTCACCTGCTTTGAGTCCTGACCATCTGGCTTGGAAGAGAAACTGAGGCAGATCCCAGTTTGGCAGTAAAGGTGTGGGGTGGGGCAACACACCTGCCTGACTTGTCCTTCCTTCCCAAATTCAAAGTTTGGTCTCAGGTCATAGATAAAGGTGTTTTGTTCTCCAAGCCTCAGTTTCTTCAGACGGGAGCTGGGAGCCCGTCTGAGACTCAGTTTCCCCAATCTGGAGCTGGGAATCCCTTTGAGTCTCAGTTTCCCCTGACAGGATCTGGGAGCCTACATGGTCTGGAGCTTACTTTTCCCCCTTATTCTGTTTATTTATTGACCTTTTTAAAGAATTATTTTCATTATTTTAAATATATGTGTGTGAGCAAGAGGCAAGTGCAGGGGCGTTGACCCCTGGAGCTGGGGTCACAGGCTGCCCGATCATCAGGGAGAGCTCTGCCCTCGTTGACTTTGTATTTGAGTCAGTGTAGCCCAGGCTGGACCCTATGTAGCCAAAGCTGACCATGAACCCGTTGTTCCTGCCTCCAGCTCCTGAGTAGCTGTGATGACAGGCCTGAGGCGCCACACCTGCTCCCCATGCTTCCTCTGCCAGCCTTCCAGAACATTCTCTCCCTGCCCGTCATGGGTCACCCTGATTGTCCCCAAACAAGCCAAGGGCTTTCCATTCTTTCCCCACTTACAAAACTCCTACTCATCCTGCCCAGCCCCAGCTGTAATGCCCCTTCTCCAGGAAGTCTTCCCTGAGTCTTCTACACCACCACAGAGTCCCTGTTCTTCACACAAGTCCCCTCATCCCGTGTCCATGGATGCCAGTGTGTCTGCCTCTAAGGACAGTGCCCACAGCCAAACATTTGCCAGAAACATCTCTGGCTTTTGTGTTTTATTTTTGTTGTTTGGTTCCTGACTCCAAGTTTGTTTGATTGTTTTTTATTTAATTCTGAGAATATGATGGTGGCATTTCGGAACAGGATGCCCAGCTGAGGGGGTGTACCCAGCTGATGGGTGTACCGGGCTGAGGGGGGCATTTGTTTTTCACTCCCTGCTACAACCACTCTTTGTGGTTGCCTAGGGGTTTGCAGCCAGCTCAGGACCTGGGACCTTCAGAAGTCCCCGAATGAAAGCAGGAGGGATTGTGCCGACCCGGGGCCCGGGGCCCGGGGCGAGGGGCCAGAGTGGGAAGAGCTGGTCAGGCTGGAATCTGCCCGCCACTGACATCCTGCCCGTCACGCCCTATGGGTCTTCCTCAGCCTGGGGCGCTGACACACACAAAGAGTGTCCCAGAACATCAAGGATGTGAGGCCCAGCAAAGGCGGTGGGACGGAAACACAGGGTTCCAGTTCCCAGCACAGCCCTACCCCCTCGAAGTCCCCCCCACCTACCCAATGGTCCAGGAGGTAGTAACCTCCCCCCACCCCGTGTACCCCAACTCTGCATCTCAGCATCTACCCTGAGCTTCACAATTTTTGCCTCCGGTCCCACCTGAGATCTGCCCACTCTCTGCAGCAATTCTGGGCCTCGTGACTTCTCACCCATAACCGAATTATCTGAGGATAATCTGGAGCAAGAACTCGGAAAGTGGGGAACACACCCCCGTTTCCAATCTGAGCTTTGCCCTTAAGGGACCCCCCTCCCCTCCAAGAGCCCCACGCCCTCTTGTGGCTGAACAGCGATGGCCCGGCCCTTACCGGGGAGGACACGGTGTCCCCGGGCGCGCAGAGAACGCGCCCCTGACGTGTTTACTTCTGTGCGCTGCAGGGCTGCGCGCGGCAGGGACCCCTCCTGGGGTTCCTTGCGACCACGATGACCCCACCTCCATCCTCCCTGCCCGACGGGGCGCTCACGGGAGATCAGGGGTCCAGTAGCGTTCCACAAGCGCCGGGGGTGTTGGAGCGCGGAGCGCGCCCCATCGAGTACAGAGCCCCACAGTGACACGGGGAAGGGGGCCTTGGAAACCCCCGCCCCAGCACTGCACCCCAGGACTCAGCTTACCTGTCGCGGGCTCCAGATGACCTGGTCAGTGGTGACTCCTCCGGCCACCCGAGCCCGGCCCGGCCCCAGCTACCGCGTGCGCCATCCGGATCGCGGGGACCCGAGGCGACCCGGGAACCCCGTGCCGGAGGAGGCCACCGCACAGGGTGCGGGACACGGGCCGGGCCATGGGGTTCCCCCCTGTCCTCTCTTTCTCTGGCTTCTCGGGGATCGCCGGGCTCAGTGCACCCCGGGACGGCGCGTGTGGGAGGCTGGAGCGCGCTCGGGACCCGGGACCACGCGGGAAGCGCGGGGCGCGGGGCGCACGGACGGAGCCACCGCGCGCTCTCCCTCCTCTCCCGCCGAGCACAGCTCAGGCCGGCTGGGCTGGAGGGGGCGTGGCCATCCAGGAGGCGTGTATGTGGGCGTGGTATAGGGTTTCCTGGGCTTGGGTGCCGCCCTCGTTCCGCCCACAGCCGTAGGGGCGCGCCGGGAGAGCAGGTGGCAGGAGCGCGGGAGGCTCTAGACGATAGACCGATGATGGATCCACTGCCCCCCCGGGGACTCTCCTTTATCCGAGATTTTGCGCCCCGGATCTAGTCCTCACTGACTTTGCACACCCCTTCCCCATGTCCCCAACTCCCCATCTAGACCCCCTAAACTATCCATGAAGGGGAACAAATTGCTATCCCGGACGTTCTGTGCCCATCTAAGTTGAAACCTAGTGTCCTAAGACGCCCCGTGACTCTCCCTAGCCAACCAAAAGCCTCTGTCCGCTCAAGAACCCACCCAGGGAAACTGAGTTCAAAATTTCTGCTCAGACACGTTAGATTATGTAGATCCTGTTGTCTGCAGTGAACCACGCCCATCATCGCTTCCCATTATCCTTCCCGTCAGAGCCCCGTGGAGGACCCCATTTCTCATAGGTGGCTTCCCTCCCCAAAGCACCCCATCAGTGACCCCCATCACTCAAACCCACCACACCCTACTCCTCCACTGCCTGCGATCTGCAGCCGCCCCCTAGTGGAGACCGATCACTCAGGGGCGGGTGGGCGGGGCGAAGACAGCTGTGGCCACGCCCCCGCCGCACCTAGTTGCTGAGAAACCACTGCGGTGAGGCCCCGCCTCGACATCCATTGCCAATTCTTCCTCAGCACCCTTGGCTACTACCTGTCCCTGACTTAACGTCCACTTATTCCAGAAGCCTTTTCAGGACCAACCCCCAAACCAGCCCCACCCCTTCCCAAGGGCTTGCGCTGGGGATCCCCCCATGCCAGCGGAATTTGTGTGCATATGCGTGTTGGGTGCAGGCGGTAAGTGGGTTTGTTTGACTCCGTGGGTCAGAGCAGCAGACTCTGAAAGTCACCTGTGCCCTATGTGTTCAGAGACCTTAGGCAGCTGACTCCTTCCTGTGCCTGCGGCTTCCCGAGTGATTTGTCTGGGGGCCGAGGGCGTGGCACGGGCGGGGCGGGCAGGGGATGGGGTCAGGGTGTGAGTGGAGGAGATGGGCCAAGACATGGGATAGGGAGATGGGGCGAGGACACGGATGGGGGAGATAGGGCAAAAAGGTGTGGCACGGGGAAGATGGGGCGGGGTAGGAGCCTGGGGGAGATGGGTGAGGGCCTGGCATGGAGCAGATGGGATGAGGGTGTACCACAGAGGAGATAGGGTGAGGACCTGGCACACACAGGGGAGATGGGGAAAGGGCCTAGCACACACAGGAGAGACAGGACGTTCAGCCTGGGGTCCTTTTGACCTGTGCTCTAAGTGAAAGGGCATCTTCCCCAAACCCTGTTGTCACTCAGAGCTGGACACCTGGTGAGCAGGGTGCTAGCCCTGGTGAGCTTGTGCTAGCACACGCAGGTCTTCGAAGCAGGACACTCGACTGTACACACCAGATGCATACTGACTTTACACACAAGTCTACCTACACACAGAGGGTCTTCCTTGAGGCTGCTGCACACATACTCAATTCTGCTACAGCCTGACACACACCAGACAATGTACACAAACAATACAGCTGCTCCCTGCCTATGTCTTCTGTCACACCCATCACTGGTGCAAACGCCCACACAGACACACTCACACAGCATGCAACACCATGTGCAAGAAAACCCGCAGCTCCTGCAGGTATACACATGACACACAAGTTGGAGGAATGGTGTGGGAGGCCAGGGCCCCCTTGCACACAGAGCTGGTCAAAACCCACCCCCACTGGGCCAGCCCCCATGAAGCTGTCACCAGCCACCCTGTGGCCACCTCTGCTCACTCGGCCCAGCTGTGACTGGGGGTGGGGCAGGCAGACACATTCGGAGCAGGACACACATGTGCCCACCATGTGGACGCTCATAAAATGGTTGCCCTGGCAACAGCAACTTGAAAGACCAGGCTCTTCCTCTGGAATAGGGGTACCATGGTGGAGGAAGCTGACACCAGTAGGCGGGACAGGAGCAAAAGTTGGGGACACAGGACCTGCACCCAACTATGACCCCATTTCTGGGACACATGGTTTGTTACAAACACTCACAGGGATCTCATCAGCCTTAGAGACACAAAATGGCTGCCTTGCTCAGGGCTGGACATGGTCACACCAGGAACACAGGTGTCATCTATCCCAACAGCCTTCCAGATCACCCACACAATGTCACCCCTCTAGATAGATGGCAACAAACAGACGCCCTGTCATACTCTGTGAGTCATGCCTCAGCTGGGAACTGGGACACACAGACACACATGACATCAAACCTCTCCTTCCAGAATTCTCTACCACTAGATGAGGCTGATACCCCACTGGGATCTTGTTGGGTGAAGGAGATGCTCATGGAGACCAGCACTGTTGATGTCATCTCGTTTGGAGAAGGGTCACAGCCCATCTGGAAGGCTGAGCTCAGGGTTGCTGGGCTGGGGATATTTACAGTATTTTATGTTCTCTTGTCCCAGATGCAGGTCATGTAGGACAAGAGACTGGTGTCAACATTTGAACCTCCCACACCAAGGGACAACTGTGGGTGGACCTGTGTCCTGTCAGAGCCTAGATATGGAGAAACTGAGGCTCAAAGAGGCATAACATATCCAATTCCTTTGATTCATTTCAACAAGGGTGTGGGGGCCCTGGTAGAGGTGACAGGAGTCTGAGTTCTGAGCCCCAACCCGCCAGGTGCGGGAATTTGATCCTCTTCATAATCTTTCTGTTCCTGCATCTCCAAGCAACACCCCTTGCACAGCTTGCTTGGTAACCCCGATTGGTGGTTGTGAAACTTGAGGCACAGAGAGGTCATGCAGCAGGCCCCACATCACACAGCAAGAGGCTATGACTTGGAGACTGCAGAACATCCAGGCCCTGTCCACCCACCCATCTCCCCCTGCTCCAGAGCCAGCCTGACCTCTGCTGGAGGCCACCATTCCCAAGAGGAAGCACTCTGTTCTTGGGTGGAGACCCAGGCCAACGCTCTGGGAGGCTGGTGGCCTCTGGCCAAAATATGAACTTGGCTGGTGAGGAAATTTCCATCTTAGCGTTAGGAATTGGTCCAGGTTCAGCTATCCAGGGGCTGGACCCCTGAGGGACCCCCAGGGACCAGCCTAGCAGGGTTGGAGGTGGCTGGAAACTCAGTCTGTCTTCTATCCCCCTTGGCCACCTCTATATGACTATTAACTTCACATGCTCCTGCAGTGTGTTTAGGTGACAGAGATTACCCAGCCTCAGTTTAGCTCCTAGGTATGTTCTAAGCCTAGCCTTGGGTACCCTCTCTATGATAGGATTGTCCTTAGGGTTCCCTTTTAGCATGGTCTTTCATTTTGAGAAGGGATCCTGGTGGTGGTGGTGGTGGCGGCGGCGGCGCACACCTTTAATCCTAGCACTTGCCGGGTGTTGGTGGCGCACGCCTTTAGTCCCAGCACTTGCGCGGCAGAGGTAGGCGGATATCTGTGAGTTCGAGGCGGTCCTGGTCTACAAAGTGAGTCTAGGACAGCCAGGATTACGCAGAGAAACCCTGTCTTGAAAAACCAAAAAAAGAAAGAAAAAGGATCCCATACTGTAGCCCAGGCTAGCTCGGAACTTGCTATGTAGCCAAGGATGGCCTTGAACTTCTATCCTCCGGGCATGTTCCCTGTGCTGGTGGTCTCTGAAGTACTGGGGATGGAACTAGGGCTTCAGCTGATCCAGCGAGGACTCCAGTCACTGAGCCCAGCCAGCCCTAGTAATGACCTCTGACAATGCTTTGCTCTGTTGCCTAGGTTGGCCTGGAACTCCCTATCCTCCTGCCTCCGCGGTTTTCAGCACTGGGTTCTGGAACTTTGGAGTGACTGTCACTCCTAGCGTGGGAGACGCGGAAGGGTCTCCCGCATCACCTGACACATTCTCTCTCTGGTGGGGTCAGGGGTTCACGGGCAGTCTGAGGCCAGGAAGGGAGCCCAGCGGCCCGTGGGCTGCAGGAAGCAGCGAAGCTGCAGTTCCAGACTGGGATGGTAAAAACAGGACCGGCACTGTTCTCCTGGAGGCCATCAACAGCCCGAGGTCAGAGGTGAAGGCTGGGTCCCTGCGGGGTCCAGCGTCAAGAAGGTGGGAAACGCATCAGGCCGGCCACCCTGGGCAGTGGCTCCAGCTGAAGGAGCTGGGGGCGGGACCTACGCGCAGTGGGCAGGTCCAGAAGCGGGCTTGCTGGCAGGCCACGTTGCGCATGCGCACACTTGCAGGCGCCATCAGCGACAGAGATGCTGGGCTCTCCGCCACCCACTTGGCCCTGGCTGCTCTAATCCCCCTGTTCCCAACCTGCAGCCCGGAGATAAGGACCCAGCTGCAGACACAGATAAAGGAATTGCAGCCACATAAATCCGGGAGGCCAGCCGTGGGCTGCACCTGCCAGACTAAGGGAGGGAAGGAGAAAAGAGGTGGGGTGTGTTGGGGGGTGGGGTACCTAGGTGGGCACAGATCTGGACAAAAAAGGAGGGAGCCCAGCCTGTCAAGACTGGCACTTGGGAAGCTAAGGCAGGGGGGTTGCTGTGAGTTTGGGGTCGCCTTGGGATAGAAAGTGAGTCTTCGTCACAAAAAGACAAAAATAAGAGACAGAGAGGAGAGAGAATGCCAAACATTGTGGAAGATACACTTGAGACGTGGAAGCAGGAGGACCAGGAGTTCACAGTCAGTGAGTTGGAGAGTAGCATGGGCTACCTGAGACCTTCTGTCAAAAAAAAAAAAAAAAAAGATGAAAACAAAATCATTGAGGCTAAAATAGCAAAAATAGAAGAGACAGGCAGAGAGGAGGGTGAGAGGAGGTGGCAGTAGCTGGGACCCTCAGGTCTTGCCTGCCCCAACTTGGTGCCTAGGTCTCCCTAAGTGCTCGTGGGGCCACAGACACCTGCCTCCCTCACTTCTTGGTGTCAGCTGAGATCAGGTGTTGGCTTGGCTTGCCATAGCTCCAGGGGATTATCTAGATCCTGCAGTTCCGGAAGCCGCAGACTCCCCGAAAAGGCGATGTTGGGGTGGCATGAGTGTGGAAACTGCCAGAGGAGAAAGGGACTGGTGGACTGTGCAAGGTGGAACTGTGTTCCAGGAGGGAAGGCTGGTTCTCGGAAGTGACTGGCGTGGCCATCTGTTGGCTGTGGCAGTCAAGAGCAGAGGAAGGGCTGGGGTGGGGCTACACAAGAAATCAAGGCCTGGGCAATGGAGTCTGTGCCCAGGGTTGGAACAGGGCTTGGTACACAGTAAGAGCTCAGTAGTTGCTTGGCTCCAGGTAAGGGGTCAGCACCACTGTGTTCACATCACCATGAAGGCTGCCCATCATGGTTAACAGTCTTCCTTGTAACATAGTTTTCGATTGCTGGGCTGCCGCAGCCTCGTACAGAAGGAGATCTTGTCCTTGAGTTCGCCCTTTGCAGGCCTCAATTTCCTCTACTGAGTGTTCTCATCGCGATCAAGGTAGTCACTAACAAAAGGAGCCCCAGCCTCTCTACGCATACTGTGTTATTTACATCTTGTCCTGCAGGGGGAGGTAGAGAGCAACAAAGCAAACAGTGCCATTGCGGTCTTAGGCTAATTAACCCCTTTCCCTTTCTGGGCCTCATTTTCCCCCTGTGTTATATACTGGGTCTGTGAACTAAACCCAACACAGTGTCTAGTTCGTCCATTGAGGGCCAGTCTGGAATACAGAGTGAGACCCTATCTCCAGGAATTAAATGAGTATATCTATTGGTTGGTTTGACTTGGCTTTGGTTTTTGAGACATGTAGCTCACTCAGGCTGGCCTCAAACACTACCTCGAGATCCTGCTGCCTCCTCCACCCACCAAATGCAGGGATGACAGGCTTCTATTGGGGAGGGAGATGCGCTTTGTGGGCCAAATCCTTAGCCATCCTAAAACGTTTAAGCATATTTTTATTAAGATAGTAATTGCGGGGTAAGTAGGGAGAAGTGCCTGCTGTCAAGCCCAAGAAACCGAGTTCAACACCCGGGACCCACACGGAAAGCAGAGAACCCTCAAAATTGTCTTCTGGCCTCCACACACGCGTGACACACAGGAGAGCCCCTCTCCACAACAGATAAGTAAATGTCACTTTAAAAAGGCAACAGTGGGGCTGGAGAGGTGGCTCAGAGGTTAAGAGCACTGGCTGTTCTTCCCAAAGTTCTGAGTTCAATTCCCAGCAACCACATGGTGGCTCACAGCCATCTACATTGAGATCTGCCCGGGCATATATGTAGAGCAAATACTGTATACATAATAAATAAATAAATGTTTAAAAAAAAAGGCAACAGTGAATGCTGGGCGGTGGTGGCGCACTCCTTTAATCCCAGCACTTGGGAGGCAGAGGCAGGC
>CAJQZJ010032834.1:7497212-7520035 GCA_907164525.1 Lophiomys imhausi
AAAAAAAAAAAAAAAAAGGCAACAGTGAGCCGGGCGTGGTGGCACACACCTTTAATCCCAGCACTTGGGAGGCAGAGGCAGGCGGATTACTGTAAATTCGAGGCCAGCCTGGTCTACAAAGCGAGTCCAGGACAGCCAGAGCTGTTACACAGAGAAACCCTGTCTCGAAAAACAAACAAAACAAAAGGCAACAGTGGCACAGCGCCTTTAATCCCAGCACTCCAGAGGCAGAAGCAGAATATCTGTGAGTTCGAGGCCTGCCTGGGCTACATAGTCAGTCGCCTCAAACAAACAAAACAACAAAAACAGGCAACAAAATAAAAAACAAATACAAGTTGCATGCCTTTAAAGGCCATAGTGGCTCACGACGCACTGTCAAAGGAAGGCATGTCGCTGTGAAGTTATTCGGATTCTTGGAGCTGTTATCAATTTTTTGTTTTTTTGAGACAGAGTCCCTATATGTAGCCCTGGCTGTCCTGAAACTCACCACGTAGTCCAGGCTGGCCTCAAATTCGGAGATCCGCCTCACTCTGCCGGGATTAAAGGTGTGCTCCACCACGCCCGGGCTGCTGTCAATTATCATAAATTCATAGACAGGTTTGTAAAAGAAAAATGCAGAGTATGCCTGTGTAAGCTGTAGCCGCTGCCTCACACGGACTCACTTCCACTAGGCAACAGTGACTCACTGGTGACCGACCAGCGAACTCCGCGGGGGAGGGGGAGGGACCTTTGGGTACTTCCGGTTTCTGCGCGAGCCCTCCCTCCCCAGGAAGGTTGCGCACGCGCGCCTTTTGCGCATTCCTTTCGGTAGGCTCTGGAGGACACGAGCAACCCGGAAGACTTTCCTGCCACACTCCAGAGCCGGCGTGAGGGGCGTCGATGGCGGAGGGTGCGGAAGCGGCATCCGAGAGCGGTGGTGGCGGCGATTCCGGGATCGGAGCGTGCGAACAGGGGGTGGCGCCCATTAAAGCTCAGTGAGTCGGTGGCGCGCGACAGCAAAGCCGATGGGGCCTTCCCGGCTTCCAGGGCGCTGCGCGAGTGGTGCATGCCGGGAGGTGTGGCGGCCTCTACAGCCTCTGCCGACCTTCTGCTAATGCTCGAGTGTAACACGCGTTGGTGGTCACACGCGCTGTGCGTACGTGCAGCGTGGGGAATCAGAAGCTAGGTCCATGGTGCATGCTGGGGCTTGTAGTCTCCCCTGCGAGGGGCAAAATTTGAGCGGGTGTATTACCACTTCCGGCCGTGTTTTACATATCGATTCTCCTGGGAAGTGTGGCAGTTTTGGTCTCGCTACCAAGCATGCTGGGACTTGTAGTTTCTTCGTGGTCTAACATGAATGTTCCCATTTGTGTACCATAAGACAATGTAGTTCTCTGAGCAGGACACAAATGGGTCTTTCAAATGCAAAGTAGGTGTCCCCATGGCACTTGGGTGCCCCAGGTCGAGAGCTGGCTGGTTCTAAGTCGTGAGCCTCCTGTCAGCAGAAGCTTTTGAACAGGGACATTAGTTTCCATATGCAAACCAAGCCAACCCCCTCTCTGGCAGGTACTGCACCACTAAGAAACAGTTTCACGAATACCTGGACTCAGTCAAACAGGAGAATGTATGCCAGGAAACACCCACAGGAGACCCTGATGGCAGTGACCCAGCCCAACCTGAGGCCAAGAGGAGCCGTCTGGAAGATGGGCAGAATGGAAAGACAGAGGTAGCAATTGAGTGCCCCAAACAGCGGCAGGCACCCAGGAGGGCTCGTGGCCAAAACAAAAACCGGCCCCACGTGAAGCCAACACACTATGATAAGGAGAGGCTCTGCCCGTCCTTCCTCCAGGTGAGAGCACACCTAGGGGGCTCCACGGCCTGTCTTGAAGCCTGCAGATGCTGTGACAAGTATGGTCCTTGGCCTGCAGGGACTCAACCTAGCAGGAGCTTGCCCTCTCACTGGTGCACAGTGCTACCTCCCTTCAGGATTGTCAGCCAGCAGCCTATCTGAACGGTTGCATTTATTTATTTTGGTTTTTCAAGACAGGGTTTCTCTGTGTAGCCCTGGTTGTCCCAGAACTTGCTCTGTAGACCAGGCTGGCCTCTAACTCACAGAGATCCACCTGCTTCTGCCTCCCCAGTGCTGGGATTAAAGGTGTGCACCACCACAGCCCAACTACTTTTATTTTTTAAAGAGGGTGTTTTGTGCCCTAGGACTGGAGTTACAGGCAGTTGTGAGCTGCCACTTGGTTGCTCGGAATCAAACCTAGGTCATGTGCAGGAGCAGCTGGCTCTTGAGCATGTCGCTCCAGCTTGTGTGAGCCTGACACTATTACAGCTTGAGAGCTGGTAATCAGTCACTCTGGAGTTGCTGACACTCAACTGGGAGAATAATCTTCTTGCAGCTGCCATGGCCTCCCAGTCCTCTTCATGTTCCCCACAGGAGTCGGCCACTCTGTGTGCATTTGGAGACCGTTGCCGCTTCCTGCATGATGTGAGGCGCTACCTGGAAGCCAAGCCAGCAGACCTGGGCCCCCATTGCGTGCTCTTTGACACCTTCGGCCGGTGCCCTTACAGTGTGACCTGTCGCTTTGCTGGAGCACACCTGGGGCCTGATGGTCAGAACCTGGTACAGGAGGAGGTGGTGGCCCGCTGTGCACACCTCCCTCCTGTCCGCAATGGCCTGGACAGGGCCCTGCAGCAGCAGCTGCGGAAGCGCCAAGTGTGCTTTGAACGAGCTGAGCAGGCCCTGCGCCACCTCACGCAGGGCCCCATGCCCTCGGTTGTCCCTGAGACCACTGTGGCCATGGTGACCCCAGAGCAGAACAGTTGCCATGCCCTGCTGGACACTGTAGGAGGGGCCAGCACCCCGCATGGCAGCCCTGTGCCCACTTGTGGCCCCTTGACAGACGAGGATGTCATTCGGCTGCGGCCCTGTGAGAAGAAGCAGGTGAGGTGCAGGCATGATAGCTGGGCTCCTGCATTGTCCATGAGCTCGTCTCAACAGAAAGAGCCTGACCATGGGAGGAGGCCTGACATGTGTTCATTTCTCTTCTAGTTAGACATCAGTGGGAAGCTGTACCTGGCTCCACTAACCACGGTAGGAGGTGGCTGGGGGTGGGTGACTCAGTGGTTCCCTGGGGCATTGCTGGTGTCCAGTGTCCCTGTTTCCCTGACCTCTGAGGCCTAAACATGTCCATGTCCTGGCCAGTGTGGGAACCTACCCTTTCGTCGTATCTGTAAGCGGTTCGGTGCGGATGTGACCTGCGGTGAAATGGCCGTGTGCACGAACCTACTCCAGGGACAGATGTCTGAGTGGGCCTTGCTCAAGCGCCACCCCTGCGAGGACATCTTTGGGGTGCAGGTCAGTGTTTGCCCTGAAGGAGTTTGGAAGGGGATGTTGTGTTGGGGGGCAATGCTGTGGCCTTGCCTTCCTGACCAGCTTGCTGTCTGTGGGGCTGTGTGATGGCCTTGGTGAGCCAGTCACTGACTGACTACACACTGCCCGGTGCAGCTGGAGGGCGCCTTCCCTGATACCATGACCAAATGCGCTGAGCTTCTGAACCGCACCATT
This sequence comes from Lophiomys imhausi, assembly GCA_907164525.1. Taxonomy (NCBI): domain Eukaryota; kingdom Metazoa; phylum Chordata; class Mammalia; order Rodentia; family Muridae; genus Lophiomys; species Lophiomys imhausi. The sequence continues at coordinate 7,500,766 of CAJQZJ010032834.1, forward strand.
GACGTCGACTTTGTGGATATCAATGTGGGCTGCCCCATTGACCTTGTCTACAAGAAGGTGATGGCTGCTCTGCTCTGTTACCTGGGGCGGGTGTGGCCCAAGCCTAGGACTCTGCCCTGCTAGCCTTGTGTCTTGGTTCCCCCATCTGGACGTGGAGCACACTGAGCCAGGTGGAAGGTGATTCAGCTAAATGTGGGTGCCCACAGGGAGTGTGTGTGTTTCTCGGGGGTCATGAGGCTCTCTGTGTCCCACAGGGTGGCGGCTGTGCGCTCATGAATCGCTCAGTCAAGTTCCAGCAGATTGTGCGGGGTGTGAATGAGGTAATCTGGGCTCTCCAGAACTCTGTCTCTCGTCCATCCTCACCCAGTTCTGCCATGTAGAGCCCTGCTGTCTGTCCCCTCTCTGCCCTTGTCCTCACAGGTGCTGGATGTGCCATTGACCGTGAAGATGCGCACAGGTGTCCAGGAGCGCATGAACCTGGCGCACCGCCTGCTCCCCGAGCTGCGGGACTGGGGTGTCTCTCTGGTCACGGTGGGTGTCACAGACAGTGGGGTCGCATCTTGGGGTCACTGTGGCTCTCCTGGTCCCTTGTTCTCTGTCTTTATCTTTGGTTCCTTGCTGTCTCCCTGTGACTCCTGTCCTTTATCTCTGAGCCCCTCAGCCTGTCACTCTCTGCCTCCCCTCCTCATTACCATGCCTCCCCCCTTCCCCAGCTCCATGGCCGCTCCAGGGAACAGCGCTACACCAGGCTAGCTGACTGGCCCTACATTGAGCAGTGTGCCAAGGTGGCCAGCCCCATGCCCCTGTTTGGTAGGTACCCAGAGCCACCAGGGCCACTCACCTTGCTGTATCTCTCATCTGGGAAGATGGGGAGGATGCTGGGTCCCTGGGAAATGCTAAGAGCTGTAGTGTCCCCATGTCAGTGGGGCCTGCCACTGTCAAGACCCACTTTGTCTCCTTAGGAAATGGGGACATCCTTTCGTTTGAGGATGCCAACTGTGCTATGCAGACAGGTGTTGCAGGGATCATGATTGCCCGGTGAGCAGCAGCTGGGCTGGGACAAGGATGCTAGAAGTTTCTATACCTGGGGGCCCTGGGTGGGTGAGGTCCAAGTGCTGAGGTAACGGGCCCATAGGCATCAGATCCTCACTGACCTTTGCCCTCCATAGTGGCGCCTTGCTCAAGCCCTGGCTGTTTACGGAGATTAAAGAACAGAGACACTGGGACATCTCGTCCTCTGAGCGCCTGGACATCCTGAGGGACTTCACACACTATGGCCTGGAACACTGGGGCTCTGACACACAGGGTGTGGAGCGGACCCGGCGCTTCCTTCTTGAGTGGCTGTCCTTTCTTTGCAGGTGGGCTTTGAACCATGTGAGTGGCGGGGGTGAGGGATGATTGTAGCCTTAGGCTTCACCTTTTTGCCTCCTCTGCCCTCCCCAACCTACAGGTATGTCCCTGTGGGTCTGCTTGAACGACTGCCACAGAGGATCAACGAGAGGCCACCCTACTATCTAGGCCGTGATCACCTGGAGACGCTCATGGCCAGCCAGCAGGCCACAGACTGGATTCGCATCAGGTATCCACTGGCCAGGGCTAAGTGGGGTGATGCTGGGAGGCTCAGGCCTGACCCGTCACTCTTGTCCCCACAGTGAGATGCTACTTGGACCTGTTCCACCTGGCTTCGTCTTCCTGCCCAAACACAAAGCCAATGCTTACAAGTAGACATGAAGACAATAAATTTTATTCTTCTACAATTTCTTTTTCTTTGTTGGTGTTTTAAGACGAGGTCTCTTGTTGCCCAGGGTGGCCTGGAACTCCTGGTACCCTCAGCACATACCCTCCATCATGCTGGGCTTTCTCTTAGGTGTCATGAGGTGGCCTCCCCTCCATCATGCTGGGCTTTCTCTTGGGTGTCATGAGGTGGCCTCCTTTCCTCTTCCTCCAGGTCTTGACCTGGTCCTTTGCCTGTACTGTTTTTTGACTCCCAGATACCCCGTTTTGCTGACGAGTGCCCTCATGGCTGTGAATTGGGTGACTTGCTTGGAGGCAGCAGCAGTGAGCTGGCCCAGGGAGTGGAGGGTGCTGCCTCTTGCCCACCCCCACCCCGGAACCTGAGTGGTAGGCCTGACCTGGACTGGAACCCTCAACCTAGCAACAGGGCAAACAGAACCCAGCAGGACTCTGTCCCCAAGGTGCCTCTGCTGCCACCTGGGCCCCCCCTGGGGTGGCCTGTCTCCCCCATGCAGCACCCCAAAACTCTCTACCCCCTAGCCATACCCCAGGAAGTCTTCGGCCCGCAGAGCCTGGAGGGCACTGAGGTGCCAGGTGGACTAGAACCCCTTCCCACTGTAGGTACGATGGTGGTAGTGGGCAGGGGTGTGTGATGGCTGTGGGGCCTGGGCTCTTGCCCCACCCACCGGGCACCTTTGTCCACAGCCAGTGCCAACCTGCTCTATCAGACCCCCGGCTTGGACCAAGATGTGCTTCCAGCCCCTCCAGCAGGTACTGGTCAGCGCCCCTGAGCCTTGCTGTGAGCAGGCTCTGTCCTTACCCAAGATGAGACCCCAAAATGGACCCTGGGTCCCCTCTGTATCCCAAGACAGATCCCCCCCCCTAGCTAAACTCATGTGCCATATTTTGAAGTGACACTAGAGACCAGGCCAAAGCCTACTTTGGTGGTAGCAGCTGCTGCTAGGCAAGGCTTTCTGAGAGGCCCTGGCCACTCAAAAACTCAGGTCCACTGCTCCCCTGTGAGGCATCAGACGATTGGCCCCCAACAGGGTCCATGTGTCTTGCCACCCCCACGAGTCCCCACATGCCTGCTAAACAAAGCCAGTTCACAAGAGACCTCCGAGATCAGGGTTGTATCCTATGTGCCTGGGTCTTGGTTCCCTTCCCACCCCAAGGCCTGGTTCCCCCATGAGTCTCCACTCAGGGTGTCCACCACCCACAGGCTTCCAGATGGCTCCCTGCGGCTGCTTCTTCGACCCCCGTATCTATCGTATCGAGTGGGCCACCTCCGACTTTGGCCAGTCATCCTTGTACAAGGTGGCAGTGGCTGGGGCTCCTGCCTTGCCTGGTGGCTACCTGCTGGAGGCCCCATCCTATCTCAAGGCCCCGGGACCGCCACCTTCACTGTATCCCCACTACCAGCTGGCCCCTGATGGGCCGCAGTACCTCACACACTACCTTCCACCGGAGGAGCCTGGGCCTGAGGCACTGGGCTTCATGCGGGATGGAGGGCCCCTCAACTTCATGGAGATGCTCAGAGACAGCCTCGCACCTCCGCCAACCCCCAAAGAGACTAAGCAATCTCCCTTGCTCATCACACTCCCTGCAGCACACACGCTGCCACCGGGGCCCTATAGCCATCTCAGTGGCCATGCCAGCCAGTTCCCAAGGCCTCAGGTGACCATGAGGCCCATCGAGGCTTCCAGGGAGCTGCTGGGTAGTGATGTGGCCAGGCCAGGTCTGCGGTTTCCTCCTGGGCCTGTGGAGCCCAAGGTGGCTGAGGTGGAGGATGTCACCCCAGTGAGCTCAGGCGAGACCATGCCTCCCGAGGTGGCTCGTGCTTTCTTCCTACCGGACAAGGTCCTTCTAGAAGATGCCATGAAACTTTTTGATTGTCTCCCTGCTGGCACTGAACCTGAGGTGGCCCTGCACAGGGGTCCTGGCCCCAGACTGCAGGACAATGGTGGAGGTGGGGATGACTGTCCAGCTGACATCCGCTCCCTGCACCTGCCAGATGAGCTGCTGTCCTTTGACTACAGTGTCCCTGAGATCCTGGATGCGGTGGCCAACGTGGATTACTTTTTCAGCTTCAAGGCCCTGGACGATGAGCCGCTGCCCCACCTGGGCGTCCCTGTCACCGACATGGTGGCCCCTGGCCTGCGGTCCCATCAGTCGGGGAAGAAAAACAGCATATCCACCAAGAAAGGGAAGCCAGGTGGCAGACACAGGCAGACCACGGGCCTGGCTGGCACTGCCACCACAGGACCCAGGCTGGACCCGGGAGCTGTCCCCAATTAAAGCGATTTGATCTCTCGGCTGTGTGTGGACAAGTATCCTTTTGCTATGACCAGGCAAGATTGTTCAGATGGTATGGGTAGGCCAGGGGAAATCTGGTAGACACCCAGACGCCTTTAGAGCTGAGCCAGGAAGTGTCAGAATTGAAGTGTCAGGGTTGACACTGAGCCATTGTCCCTGCTGTCAGGGTACCTGGGCAGGTGGGATTGGAGTCCAGTCTGGGCCACAAAGTACAACCCCATCTAAAAGAAATGACTCAGGGGCTAGGCTGTAGCTCAGTTGTTAGGGTGTTGGGGTTCAGTTGGTAGAGTGCCTGGGGCTCAGTTGCTATTCACAAGACCCTGGGGTCCCTCCCCAGTGCTACATCAACTATGCTTGGTACATGCTGTATCATTCAGGTGGTGGAAGGAGGCAGGCAGGATCGGAAGTTCAAGGTTAGCCTGAGCTTTATGAGACTGTCTCTAAAGAGAAAATCAGTCACCTGGGGCTTGCCCATATTGGGAGGTCTCTTAAGGAAGTGGGATTTTCTTTCCCAGACACTGCACTGGAATGGGTGGTAGGGCAAGGCCTGGAGCAGGACCCAGGGAGGTAGACACATCAGCCGGAGAAGTAGGAGGAACCCCAAGAGGCAAGGGCACACTTCAGAAAGAGAATGTTTCCCTGGGTGTGGGCATCTCCATTCATATATTTTCTCTCTCTCTCTCTCTCTCTCTCTCTCTCTCTCTCTCTCTCTCTCTCAGATTTATTATGTATACAGTATTCGGCCTGCATGTATGTCTGCAGGCCAGAGGAGGGCACCAGATCTCATTATGGATGGTTGTGAGCCACCATGTGGTTGTTGGGAATTGAACTCAGGACCCCTGGAAGAGCAGTCAGTGCTCTTAACCTCTGAGCCATCTCTCCAGCCCCCTCCATTCTTTTAAACAACAAAAAAATCATTTCATGTGTGTGGGTGTTTTCCCTGGATGTGTCTGTGCACCCTGTGCATGCAGTGGCTGTGGAAGCCAGAGGGAGGGCATGAGATCCCCCCAGAACTGCGTTACAGTTGGTTGTGAGCCATCCTGTGGATGCTGGGTCCTCTGCTGAAGCAGCCAGTGCTCTAATCACTCACCCATTTCTCTAGCCCCCAAATCTTTAATGAAAGGTTTTCCCATGAAGGGCCATTGTCCCTTGAGGTTTCTCTCCATCATGTGGAGACCTACTTGATGCAGGTTAGGGCTACCACCACCAGACCCACCTATTTGAAGCATCTATAAATCAGGGAGCCAATTCTGGATACACTCATCCCAAGTTCCTAGTAGAGGCTGACGCTTGCTCTCACCCTCCGTACACACAAGCCCTGAGAAGCGCCTGTCGGGTACCAGGGACAAGAGCATGCACTTATTCTGTCTGGAAGGGCCACTCTGTCCAAGTAGGTGTCACCAGTTCAGGGCTGGCCTTGCTAGGGACACACAGGTCCATCACTCCCGGAAGGGAGAGATCTGAAGGTCAAAGGCTCAGCTTTTTTTTCAGGAGCCATCGGGACAATGTGGGAGGGTGGATGCACCAGAGTGAGTTTGGGAGACACCTATAGGATCCCCTGGGGCTGAAATATGGATGGTGGTCCACCTACCCTACAAAGGACAACACAGAGCAAGGTAAAAATCCCAGTGTGTATTGGTTTCCACAAGGGGGAGAGACTGGTCAGTCCAGTCACCGTGAGCGTCCATGACCCCTAGGACACCATCTTTTAAAGCTGGTCTGGATCTAAGTCTAAAAGGTTCCATGTTGGTGACCAGTGCCGCTCGAAGGAACAGACATGGACACTGGTGTGTTCAATGGACACATTCACAAGAACCTTCTAACAACAATTACAGCACAAAACTATTAGGGGAAACATTTTTTCCAAAAAGAGAGAAACTATCATATTTCATTAGGCGCTTCCTAGGTGTGTGTGTGTGTGGGGGGGCTTGTGTTGGGGCAGAATTCTCAACATGGCGACAACAGCAAGGTGCGATGGCCATGTGTTGGGGGCATCTAGAACTCAGGGGCCCGCATGGCCTTGGTGTTCACTTGTCCACAGAGATCTTGGGGTCTGGGGCTGAGAAGGGGGTCAACCTAGGCCAGCAGCCAGCATGGCTTGCTTGGGGGTGGTATCTGGAAGACTGCAGGGGCCCAGGCACTGTGGGGCACACAGGCTGTGGGGTGCTGCCAGGAGATGTGAACATGGTGCTGACTCCTGTGGTTGCTTGGGCAAACCCAACCCAGGACCCTTGGCATCAACTGTGAGCTGGATAGAATGTCTAGACTCGGGCAGAAGGGCCAAACATTTGGGCCTGACCAGCTGATGCAAGTGGGCTGTGCTTGGAGCCTGTTATCTTTTGGGGCTTGGACCTGTCAGGGCGAGATGAGATGCCATTAGCATCTATGATCCATCTAGGGCTAGGGCCTTGCCTGGAAGCCTCAACCTTCCATGAGAAGCCCTGAAGTGCATGAGACCAGAGCACAGGGGACCCATGGAGCTCCCACTCAGTGCTGTGCAGGAGGTGTGGTCCCTCCTGCTCCTGGTTTGGCTAGGTTGGTTTTCTTTGAAATGGTGGTTTAAGTGGAGAAGCCCTGGAGGCAGCTGGACCACTTCTGGGGGATATCCTCACAGCTCACACATGCAGCAGGGGAGCATGTTGGGACAGGGGACAGATGGGTCGCTGTATCCCCCAGAGGATGGCCCAGGGTTGGGGGTACCTTAAGCAGAGTGTGGGCAGCTTGAGCAACCACCTTCTTTCCCCAGAGTCTCTGGCACCCTAGAGGTGGAGCACCCTGGGGGTGGGGTACCCTGGGTCACAGTAAACATGGCATCATCTAAGAGGCACTAGTGTGATAGAGCTGAGAGTCCAGGTCCCTAGAGAGCCAGGCGACGCCTTCCGGAAGCGCATGGAAGGCGCCTAGGGAAGGGGCTAAATGCCCTGCAGTGGGTGGCTGGGGTCACTCCGTTCCCGTTTTACCAGGGGCTCTCCCAGGTTGCGGCCATCCACATCTGCCTCACTGCTGTGTCCGTCCCCAATGTCCTCTGCAGGAGTGAGAGGACAAAGATGCTATATGAACAGCGTGGCCTTACCTCTGCTCCAGGTCAGCCCACCCCTTGTCCTGCCTAGCCACCACTGGGTACATCAACAGGCTGGCCTTCTAACCCAGGGTGTCCAGTGGCCTCAGCCTCCCAGACTAGCTAGCAATGAGCTTTCCTCAAATCTTGTTAAGTCATCAGGGACTCCCACCACCTGCACACCAGTTCCCGGGATCCTCAACCCACCCTGGAGGTTGCCACAAAGCCCCTGTTCACAAACACTGTGCAAGACGGCCAGGACTCAGGGCACACCCACCTTTGTCCAGCAGGGTCAGTGACAGGGAGGCCAGATCATTGAACTGTAAGAGAAGGGAGTGTCACAGGCCTGCACAGGATGATAGTCATGGGGAGGGTGGGACTGGGGGCAAGTGACCAGGAAGGGCTGGGCTCTGACACAGAAGCAGAGGGCTCTGTGGGATGAGCCCCTGCTCTTGGGGGTCCTGATGCCAGCCGCACAGAGCACGAGCATGCCTTCCTGTGGCTTTCTTTGCCTTTTTAGGTGCGTGCGTGCGTGTGTGCGTGCGTGCGTGCGTGTGTGCGTGTGCAGTGCCTACAGAAGTCAGAAGAGGATGTTGGATGCTCTGAGATGGAGTTACAGACAGTTGCAAGCTACTGTGTGGGTGCTGGGAAGTGAAGCTAGGTCCTGTGTGAGAGCATGTAAGCTCAGCATGAGGGTTGTCTGGGTGGCTATGGGCCTCTGGGTCTCCCTGGCCTCACCTCGCCCATGACGGCAATGGGTGTCTCCCCAGTGGCCTGGGCCACACGGTGCTCCACCAAGTAGAACATGTACTCATCATACAGCAGCCGGATGAGGTGGAAGGAGCCAAAGCTGGCAGCACTCCGTAGGGTCAGGTCACGTATCACCATGGAGCTGGGGAACAGAGGGACAGAGAAGGGGTACCATCACTGGAACTGAACCTGGGGCATCAGTCTGGCATCTCCATGAATAGCAAGCACTGCAAGGCTGCCTGTTGGAAGCCACCACAACCCCAGGACACATGTCCCAGATCCCCAGCTGATGGGCTGATGTTATGCATTCTAAATGTTAATTAATCTCCCAGAAGCCTGCTTGCTATACACCAAGTGAAGCCATGTTAACTTTCCTGTTAACCATTGTCTCTGATTAGTTAAATAAATGCTGAGGCTTGAGATTGGGCAAAGACAGAGGTAGGCGGAACTTGTGTGTGGGCTTCTGAAGCAGAGAGGTTGATGGGTAGAAGAAGCCTCCAGAAGTAGAAGTATCCAGGAGAAGCCTCCAAGAGTAGAAGAGACAAGAAGCCAAGAGCAGAAAAAGGAGACACACAATGGGGTAGATTAAAGAAGATCATTTGACGTGGCTTGGAACATCGGCATAGTGTGGAGACTAGCAGTCTAAAGGGACGTATGTACATATGGGGTCATATTTGGGGAATAGAATTATGAGCTAGCTTAGATGGGCTAAGATTGCTCAATCCAGGCCAAGTCTTGTTAAAATCCATGTGATGTCTGTGTGCTCATTTACAATGGCAGGTTAAGGATTAACAACCGCCAAACCAATTAAATATAACCTAAATACTGGTTAATAATTTAATTCTTTCTACACCCAGGGGCAGGGGATGGCCACCCATTCCCAGACACACATAGGGACAGAGGGGGACAAGGGTAGGTATAAGGCAGCACACCTCAATGCCATGCTGTCAACGTTTTTGCTTTACTTTTTAGCTTTTAAAAAACATTTATTTATTTATATTTATTTATTTGTTTTAGAGACATAGTCTTTTTACATAGCCCTCTCTGTCCTGGAACTCACTATGTAGACCAGGCTGGCCTCTAACTCATAAAGATCCTCTAGCCTCTGCTTCCCAAGTGCTGGGATTAAAGGGATCTGTCACACATACAGAAAAAAAAGCCTCCTTAAAAAAAATTATTTAATTTTTTATGTGCATTGGTGTGAGGATGTCAAATCCCTAGGAACTGGGATTTACTGACAGTTGTGAACTGCCATGTGGGTGCGGGGGAATTGAACCCAGGTCCTCTGGAAGAGCAGACAGTGCTCTTAACCACTGAACCATCTCTCCAGTCCCGTCCTTTTTTTTTTTTTTTTTTTTTAATGTGTTGTCTGTCTGTAGTGTACCCTGAGGGTGCAGTGCCCCTGGAGACCAACTGTCTGGAACTGGAATTACAGGCCTTGTGAGCAGCCATGTGGGTGCTGGGAATCAAATCAGGGTCCTATGCAAGAGCAGTTGGTACTTTCTTACCCACTAAGCATCTCTCCAGCACCCTCCTCCTTGTGTTTTCAGACAGGATTTGTCCCAGAACCTCCACTTGTTGACTTGGTGGAACCTCCTGTCCCACATTGGAGCTGACATTGCAGGTGTAGGCTGTCATGTGAGCTCTTTTGCATCGATTCTGTTTTTATTATTTTCCTTTATATTCCCTCTTTTTTTTTTTTTCCTTTGAAGAACGGGGAACAGTATCTCACTCTGCAGCCCAGGCTCATGTTGAACTTAGATCCAGCCAGCTCCTGTTTTCCTCCATGATTCCCTACCCCCTTTCTCTCCCACATAAACCTTCTGTGACCAACAGTTTCCTGTGGCAGCACATGACTGAGGGAAGTTTTGCATCTGTGACTGACAGGTGGAATTTAAGAAAGCAGGTTCAACTGCGCCTCATTCAACCCTGGGAAAAGTCTCACACAAACAGCGGCTTCCCCCATGGGCAGCAGTGTCAGGTCCAGCCCAAGGTTCTGGCCTGCCTCTCTGTCCTGGTCAGTTTCAGGTTCACTTGGCACAAGCTAGAGTCATTGAAGAGCCTCCCTGAGAAGATCCCTCTATAAGATACAACTGTAGGGAAGCCTGTAGGGCATTTTCTTAGTTAGTGATTGATGGGGAGGGCCCAGCCCTTTGTGGGTGCTGCCATCCCTGGGCTGGTGGTCTTGGGTTCTATAAGAAAGCAGGCTGAGCAAGCCATGGTGAACAAGCCAGTAAGCAGCACCCCTCCATGGCCTCTGCATCAGCTTCTGCTTTTATGGTCCTCCCCAGTTTGAGTTCCTGTCCTGACTTCCTTCAGTGATGGACTACGATATGGAAATGTAACCCCAATGAACCCTCTCCTCCCCAACTTGCTTTTGGTCATGGTGTTTCATTGCAGCAATAGACACCCTAACTAGGACACCACCTGACCCAGGAGGCTTCTGACTTGTGGGGTCCACAGTACCATCTCTTATGTGTTTCTATACCATTCTAATGTGTTTGAGGCTGACACAGATACACCCCTGATACACTGGCTCTGACAGGGTGCCCCGATACACTGGCCCTGGCAGGGTGTCTCTGGGCACAGTGGAGCTCAGGCCTCTGGCTTTATCTCTCCCTACATCTTGGAGTGTGCAAGGCCCCCTCACAGCCAGCTATCACCCTAGTAGTTTCAGATCCTCTGTTTTCTGGATGGTCCCACAGGGGACTTGTATTGATGGCTCCTGCAGCTTTGTCTGAGGCCCTGGTTGGATCCAGTCCTGCTCTCAGCTCACACATGACCACACCTGCTCCAGGGTCAGGGGCCCAGAGGGTGTGTGGACCTCCGGGTGGCACCTCCCCACCACGGTGTGGGGTGTGACCCAGCTCACCTGTAGAAGGACCACTTGAGAAGGAACTGACGGGCAGCCTTGGGGAAGCTGGGGCTGCCTGCATGCTGCTTCAGCACCTGGGTGACCACATTGTCCAGCCAGCTGGCCCACTGGTCCAGTGAGCTCTGTTGCTGCAAGGTGACCTTGAAGTCATGTTCCAGACGCTGCACCAGGCTCTCCTCGCACTGGCACACCCACGAGGCCTGCTCCTGTGAAGGGAGAGTGGGTGAGGGCCTGGGATCTTTTGTTGTATTTATTTGAGGCAGGGTCTCATGTAGCCCAGGGTGGCCTCAAACTGCAGGTGTAGCTGGGGATGACCCTGAACTCCTGGGTTGATGTGTTGTTGGGGATGCAGCCCAGGGTTTGGTGCATGCTAGAAGGGTGCTCTGCCCACTGAGCCTCAGCTCCACCTCTCCTTATTTATCGACAAAGTCTCAAGAGGTAGCCCAGGTTGGCCTAAAACTCCCACTCTTTCTGGCTCAGTCTCCTAAATGTTGTGATGGCAGACATGTACCACTGAGCCTCACAAAGGGACCCTTTCATCTGCTGAAAGGATAGCCTCGGAGCCCTAGGAGCTGTCCTCAACTCTTCCATGGTTTGCACTTTTCTGGCAAGACAGAGCCAGGCACACAAGGGCCAGCAGCTGGGAGTGTTTGGAATGCAGACAGACAGGAGTGCTGCTTGTTAAACTGCCTACCAAAGGGACCCAGACACAGGGAGGTGGCCAGCAGGCCTCAGGCTTCCCACTGGGGGTGTACAGGCCAGGGAGGGGTGAGCTGCTTGCTGCAGCTCCAGCTGTGGTTTATTGATCAGCCCAGGTGGGGAGGACCCAGCCGGGAGCATGGCAGGGTAAGTCACCTGCACGTTGGCAAAGTCCACGCGGTTGAGGTCACTCAGCATCTGGTTGATCTGTGATGTGTTCTGCAGCACGGCACGCGCAGCCTGCGCCAGGTGGTTGAGGGATGTGTAGCGCCGCAGTGTCTGTGCGAAGGCACTCACAACACCCACCTGGGAGGGACCCAGGGACAGGTCAGCAAAGCCCCTGCAGCATGGCGCAAGGGCAGACAGACAGACAGACAGACAGACAGACACACGCCAGCTCCCTGTAGGCCTGTGGGGACCCAGAATGGCAGAGGGAGGAGACAGGAGGACAGAGGATCCTCTAGGTAGAAGTCCACCCCCGTGTCAGCGCCTCTGCAGGCCCATCTCATTGAGGGATGATTATCTACATTGCCTGAGGTGGGAAACCCATCCCATTGGCTGAGCAGAGCAGACACAGGTACCAGCAGCCTCATGCTTTGTCCATGATGGACTGTGCCCTCCAACCACACTCCATGATAAACCCTTCTGTCAGGCAAGTGATCCTACACATATGGACTAGGGGTGGCAGGGCATGAAGGTCGTGGCCCTTGCCAGCCAGCCCATCACAGGGCACCTCTAAGGCTTTCCCTCTTGGCAGTGTGCTTGTCCCTGCTTCTGGAAGTCTCAATGGATAGTAAAGATATAGATCCCAGTGAGGGGTGGGGTGTCCCAGCACTCAGGGAACTGAGGCAGGAGGATTATGTGTTGGAAGATAGAACTTTTGGGTTATATTAGACCCTATTTTGGAAGATTTTGGGGAGTTGGGTGGGGCCTAGAATTCTCACACCCACCAAGCTTGTGTGTGTGGTAGGGTGTGGGGTTGGTGTTGGGGTCTTCCTGTTCCACCTTAGTTTCTTATCTATTATTGTATGAACGCACATGTATAACGGTGCATGTGTGGAGCTCAGAGGACAACTTGTGGTAGTTGGTTCTCTCCTTCCACCAGGTGGGTCCCAGGGATCGACTCAGGCTTGGTGGCAAGTGTTCTTGCCCACAAAGCCACCTTGCTGTCCTCTGCACTGTTCGTTTTTGAGATGGGGCTTGCCAATTAGGTTGGTGGCTGGTCTTGTGAACCTTAGGGATCCCTGTCCCTGTCTCCTTAGTGCTGGCATTATAGGTGTGTACATCACCATGCCCAGCCTTCTCTTGTAGTGCCAGGGTCCAAATTCAGGTCCTCACGCTTGTGTGCCCAAACCTATTACCTCCTTAGCTGTCTCCCCAGCCCTGGAACCCAGCAACCCTGCATGCCACAGATTTACAATGAAGACTCTGATTTGTGGCTCAGACTACAGTCTGGTCAGAGAAGGTGGAGATGGAAGTTGTGGCTCCTGGGTCATTGCAGCTGTCTGCTCTACGGTGGCCCAAGAGCATTACCTCTAGTGCCTGCTATGGGCCTCTCCCTGCCAGTTCTTCTCCCACCCCATAGCATCTTGGGAGGCCCATTTTCCTAGACACACAGAGGAAGTGGCCTGGAGGACACCAAGGGTCCCCCAGACCCATATGTGCTGGTACCTTGGTCTGGATGACCTGCTGAGGGAAGCCACTCATGGCATTGATGAGCCAGCCCTCCAAGCTCTTGGCGAAGTTCCTGATGGCCTGGGTCAGGGAACCTGGAGGTGTGAACCAGAGGCTCATGGTGAGTGGAGTGGCAGCATCCTCCTCATGGGGTCTTCTGTGTAGATGATGCTAGTACAAGCAGAAGTCCCATGGCGGGACAAGGGCAGCCTGAGGGTGACTGGGGCCCTGGACACTCAGGGAGGAGGTGCCAGGTGAGAGTGGGGATCAGACATTTGTCCCCTGCTCTGAGGAGACACTGTGTCTTGTCTGGGGAAGTGTATGGCCGTCACAGTGATGCAGCTCCTGGCATGGACACCAGGGAAACTGCCCAGCATCCAGCATTGCCTGGGCTGCCCCACCATCGAGATGCACATGTCATAAGTACCACAGCATCAGGGTCACGCATGCACACACACATTTTCATACACAAATGCATACACACATGCACACACACATGGGCACCACAAAGTGTATTCTGTCAACATCCAAATTTATTTTATGCTGACTTTCTGTAAGAAATTCAGACTTTCTGTTTTTATTTTTGGGCCAGGGTCTTTCTATGCAGCTGTCCTGGAACTTACTCTGTAGACCAGGCTGGCCTTGAACTCGGAGATCCTCCTGCCTGTGTCCTGAGTGCTGGGATAAAAGGTTTGCCCCACCATGCCAAGATAATCAGGCTATTTTTATTTTCATTTTTGTTTTTCTTTTAATTTAAATTTATTTTCAGACTGTTTTTTAAAGAAAATACATTCCAGCATCATTGTCTGCCTGAGAAGTAGAATGCCACCCTGGTTGGTCCCCAGGAGAGGCCGTGGTTCTCTGTGTTTCTAACTTCTGATAGAAAGCTCCCCTGTGCACTTAGAAAGCTCTCCACTGGCAGGCATCAACAGCCCCACATGCACACAGAGCACCTGCAGGGAGGGTGTGTGAGGCTGACGCTGGGCTTGCTGCCCACTCGGGTTGTGGACACTGAGCCAGGTAGGCCCTGTGTGGGTCCAAGGTTGTCTGGATTCATGGGTGATCCCTTCTCTAATGGGCCAGTCTTGGCCACTTCTCCTAGCAAACATCCCTGCTGCCTGCGGGTGGCCTGACATGCCCTTGAAACTGAGGTGGCTGCAATGGCTTTCCTAAAAGACTCTTGCTTGCCCTCCAGGGAACCTTCTAGAAAGCCAGTACCTGCCCTGGCTGGTTCCAAGTTCCCTGCTGCCTGGCAGAGCTCCCTGGGATCAGGAGCAGGGAGGAGTTGGCTTACTGGGGACAGGCCGCAGCACATCTGGGATCAGGGTCTCCACCAGTGCCTGGTACAGGATATGGTCGCAGCTGCGCATCCACTGCAGAATTGGCTCACATTTACACAGAGAGATTAGCTTGTCCTTGGGGAGGAGGGTGACTTCCAGCTTCTCATCACTGTGGGAGGGGGAAGGGGCCACAGGTGAGCACACAGAGTACAGAGGGAACGAGTCTCTAACCAGGCTTGGCTCAGGGGCTCCAGGCACTGCCCTGCTCCCACCCATGCTGCTCAGCTGTGCAGCCCCTCTGGTCCCCCTATCACTGTCCCCTATTCTGCCTGTGGCCCTGGTGATGCGAGTCATTGCAGCCCCTGGACCAAGTCATAACTTGGCAGCACAGGTCTATCATCCTGACACTCAGGAGTCTGAGGCAGGAGGATGACAAAGCCATGCCCAGTATGAGCCACAAGCAAGAGAGCTGGGGTCATGGCACAGGGGAAGAGGCCCAGCCTAGCATGTGCAAAGCAGTTGGGTGCCCAGAGCTGCAGAAGAACAGGATGCTGTAGAGGCAGGTGATGTCGAGAGTCACTCGTCAACCACAGCAAGTCTAAAAGCACGGACAAGGGGGTTTCTAGGCACCTTCTCAGACAGCTTATTCATGTGGAGGTGTCATTAGGTGACTGGCTTGGGGTTAAACTGGGGAGCAAGCGCATGGGCTGAGCCTGCCCTGTCCTGGGGCCGGGGTGTCACCTGGCAGGCAGCGAGGCCCGGCCATCACTGGAGGTGGCCTTGCAGTTCCAGAAGGACAGCCACAGTTTCTCGATGTACTGAAACTGGAGGTTCATGACGACGTCTAAGGTGGCCTAGGAAGCAGAATGGCCTGTCAGGGGCTAGGCCTGGGCATATGCCTGCACTCTGCGCAGCTATGGGGTCTTCTGAGGTCCCCAAAGGGGCCTTTCTACTGGGGAGAGAATGCACACAGGCGGTGCCCAGGGAGAGGGTCCTGGGGGGACATGGGCTCTGGCCTGCTGAGGGACGTGGACGGGTGGTGCCCAGGAGGAGCTGCAGGTGGGAGCTGGGTGTGGCCGAGTAGGGCGTCACCTCACAGTGCCTGCGATACAGCAGCTGCAGGGCCTTCACGTCATGAGGGGTGACACTCTCCTGCAGCGTCGTGCTGCCCAGGTCAGGCGCCGGGAACTCTGGGAAGACATGGGACACATCTGGGGAGAGACAAGGCACACATGTCACACATGCAGGTTCCCAGGGGTCTCAGAGATGGGCTGGGCGTAGTCGCTGGAGCACTTGCTGGGCCCCATCCACAGCACTACAGTCCTGTCACCTTAGCATCCAGGAGGATCAGGAGTTCATCAGCTGGGCTACAGGACAGTTAAGGGGAGAGCCTATACTCAGCTCTGGGTGCCCTGAAGGTCCCTAAAGTCACCATCATTACGGCAACCATTTTGTCCCTCACCATGTCAGCCATATCCGTCATTCATTACTCTATAGTCACTTCACATATTCACAATGATCATTCTAGAGTCCCAGACATGTAAGGAAGATGATTTGTCTGAAGCTTTCCATGTGGCGGTGCAGGCTCCATGCTTACCTATGTACTGCTGATGATGCTGGCCCTGAGCGGCCATGGCCTGCTCAGGTGTGCCATGCATGTTGCCATGAGCGCCGCTGTCCCCAAGGCTGTCTGACTTCTGGGCTGGCCGGTACCTGGGCAGAGGACACACATGACACCATAAGGCCTCGGCAGCCCTGTCTGGGATGGGCCCAGGGAGGACAAAGGACTCCGTGTGTGTGCACATGCACATGGGTCATTCGTCATTTTAATAGCAGCCAACAAGAAGTATTGTATTTCTCTCAGTGCTGGGAATTAAGCCATGGACAGTGTCCTGCACCTGGACAGACCTGGGCCCAGGAGCAGCGCTGCTGAGTGCCAGGCTCAGGGGCAGGAAGCCCTCACAACTGTCCCCACCATCTAGCTCAGAAATAACTGACCCCCCTCCACTTCCTGTCTCTGTGACTCTGCTGGCTCCAGAGACTTCCTGGGAGGGGACCCTGCCCTCTGTCCTTCTGTGTCTGCAGTCACTGTGTCCATTCGCATTGGAATGTCTGTCTTTCATTTTCCTGGCTGCATGGTACTCTAGTAGTGGACAGAGCCTTTCATGCTGACACCAACTGCAACATGTATGTCGTATGTTTCCAAGCTGGTTTCCCTCTGAAGGCAGGTGACCCTTGACATAGATTCTACATGTTTCATTACTGTGTGGACATTCTGGCTTTTGATTTACTTTGGGCTGGATCTACTAGAGACACCATATAGGTGCACAGTGGGAAAACACACACTCAAACCAGTTAGCTTCCTAGACATTGCTGGCCGAGCTAGCTGTGAGAGTCACCCAAGAGCAGTGAGGTGAGGCCTCCAAGGGAGGGAGAAGGTACCACTGAAGTGCACATGAGCTACCTGGGATGTCCCTTGACAAGGATGAATGAAGGCTTGCTCCTGTCTGCTGGTCCCGGAAGGAACCAGTGAGGGGGTGGGGGGTGGTCAATGGTGGTGTCCCTGCCTAGAATCCCACAGTGAGGGGCTGGGGGTGTGGTCAGGGTTGGAGCCCCTGCCTAGGGTATTTGAGGTCCTCAATAAAATAAAACAAGATAATTAGGGTCTGTGGTTTCAATTACATGGTCTTCTAGAAAAATTTGGAAATACAGATACCAAAAAACCAAAAAAACAAAAGAACAATTAGTGTCGCCAAGGTCTGGGTGGGAAGGCACAGGTGGAGGACACGGTTTAGGCAATAAAATTCCCTCATCTGACACCACATGTCACTGTGTATCTGTCCAAACACACAGGAGGCATAGCAGAAGACTCATGGAGGTGTTCCTGTCATGTTTGGGGGACGCTGTGGTGGCACCCTGGGACTCAGGTCCTGCCAGCTTGGCTGCCGTCACCTACCTAGGCTTCTGGTGTGTGGGCTGCTGCCTCATGGCCATGTATTGTGCGTCTTCCTGCAATCGGTTCAGTGGGGAGTCTGGCTTCAGGCGGATCCCATAGTAATGGTACTTTGAGTTGCCTCTGAAAATGAAACATCACAGGGTAGGCACCGTTGGGGACACTCTCGTTAGGTTTGGCTACTCTGGTGTGGCAGTCATGGGTCCATTCCACATGCAGCAGCCTCTGGTGGGGAAGCCTCTCTCACTTGGCATGATAAAGGCATGAGGCAGCCTGTCCAGCCCAGCTCTGCCCGCCTACTGTGATCATGACTGACAGCTCTTTCCCAATTTCCCCACACCTCATCTTACAGCTGGTCTGGGATGCACTTGCAGCCCAGGAACCTGCCTGCACATCCTGGGAATGCTGGATGACTGGTATGGATCACCATGCTAGGCTCTAAAACCCCATTTTGGAAAAAGGCATATCTTAGGAAGCAACCAGAAGGAACAGGAGGTGACCCTGCCATGCTCAGGGGACACACACACCTTTAATTCCAACACGTGGGAGCAGAAGCAGGGGAATCTCTATGAGTTCAAGGCCAGCTTGGGCTAAATAATGAGATGTTGTCCCCACCCCCTGACACACAGGCAAACTCCAGTCTCTCAATGCCCCCCCCCATGCCTCCCTCCTTCATCTGTTCCTGAGGAGAACCTGCAGTTGCCAGAGACTGAGGGTCCCTTATCTCTTGAACCCACTTCTGGTAGTGCACAGTAACCCCAATACCAGGGTCTGTCTAGCATACAGGTGGCAAGCTGGGCTGGTGATGCAGACTGGCTATCATAGCACTCTGTACAGTGAGGCAGGAGGATTGAAACTTTCAAAAGAAAAGAGCTATGGCTGGGTTCAGTGGGCAGATGGCTTACCCACCATGCTCAAGGCCTCGAGCTCCTATTCCCAGCTCCACAGAAACACACATGTCTGTCACCCAGCACTCAGGAGGTGGAGGCAGGAGGGGCGGGCAGCAGTTCAACAACATCAGATACAGAGTGAGTTCAAGGCTAGCCTGGGCTACATGAGACTGTCTCAAAAGAAAAATAAACAAATAAACACCACTTGTTTAGGGGAATTTCAAGTGGATTAAAAAAAAATGGAGTGAGCCCAGTGTGGTGGTGGTACACACCTTTAACCCTAACACTTGGGAGCAGAAGCAGGGGAATCTCTATGAGTTCAAGGCCAGCCTGGGCTAAATAATGAGATGTTGCCCCCACCCCCTGACTCTGGGTAGCTGGAAGTCATGAAACCTCCACAGGAGTTGGAGGCCTATGAGCTCTGGGGAATTCAGTCTCTGACACAGGAAGAGAGGTGGTAGAGCTGGCCTGAGGTGCCGGGTGTCCTGGGGGTTGACACCCACCTGGTACCCAGGCGCCGTGTGCGCAGGCCCATGAACACTGAGCGGATGAGCTTGCCGAAGGATGCGGCATTGACAGGCTCCAGCTTGTGCTCCTGGCAGTGGCGCAGGTAGTGGTTGTATAGGGAGCTGCGGGGCAGGCTCACACCCTCCGCTGTCTCGTAATTATCCAGAAGCCACTGGAGCTGGAGGACAGATGAGCATCAAAGGCTTGGAGTCCCAGGACAGCAGCTCACCTCCCTGTGCTGGCAAGGGCAGTGACAGAGCCACCTGTGTGGTACTCATGTCTGTCCCCCAAACAAATATGCCAATCACTTCTATCTATCCATCATCTATCCACTCATCTATCCACCCACCCACCCACCCATCCATCCATCCATCAATCATCCATCCATCCATCCATCCATCCATCCATCCATCCATCCATTCATCTTTCCATCCATCCACCCATCCACCCATCCATCCATCCATCCATCCATCCATTCATCCATCCATCCATCATCCATCCATCCACCCATCCACCCATCCATCCACCCACCAT
>CAJQZJ010032834.1:7520800-7540130 GCA_907164525.1 Lophiomys imhausi
CCATCCACCCATCCATCCATCCATCCATCCATCTTTCCATCCATCCACCCACTCATCTTTCCATCCATCCATCCATCCATCCATCCATCCATCCATCCATCCATCCACCCATCCATCCACCCATCCATCCACCCATCCATCCATCCATCCCCCCATCCACCCATCCATCCACCCATCCATCCATCCACCCATCCATCCACCCATCCACCCACCCACCCATCCACCCACCCATCCACCCACCCATCCACTCACTCATCAATGCATGCATCCATGCATCTGTCCACCCATTGCTTCCATCCATGTACAGTTTGGCCTCTGTGTTCCCTGACCTATGTTATAAACCCTCATATGATGGAGACAGATCATGCTTTGTCTCCAGGCTGAAACATGCATACAGCACCACACTCCCAGAAACACCAAACTCTCCTAAAACCAAAGTACAGTGACAGATTTTGATGCAGAAACATAGTACAGTGGACATGGAGCCATGTACTCTAGGCCACAATGAGGAAGGACATAGCCAGGCTGATGACCAGCTCCCCCAATCCCAAAGTCAGAGGGTTTTGGGTAAAACCTAGACACCCAGAGAGGCTCTGAGAGTCAGCAAAAGGCTCAGGCTGAGGCTGTGTACAGAGGCCATGGCTTAGGGAGAGGCCAAGAATCCACTACCTGGTCCCTGTTGTGAGTGTTATCACACTCCTGTTTTGGTTCTTTCCCAGAGGTAAGACATGTGACTTGACCCTATGGCTGCGCCATGACGAGGTATGAGCTACGATACTGGCAAGGAAGCTGAGTCCCTCCATGCATGAGGCCACTGTCCAGCCCCTCCTAGCATGGTGTCCTTTGTCCCCATGCTAGCACATCCCGTTGGACCCAGGCTGGGCAATGTCTCCCAGGAGAGTCACTAACAGGCCACACGGCTGGGTCCATGTGGTAGAGGGGAGCAGGCTTGTGCTCCTCTGTAAACAGGAGGTGTGCTCTTGGGAACTCCTCCACAGGGTCAGGCAGGGTGTCCCTACCTGACAACCAAGCAGACACCCAGGTTGTTTTCCCACTCCTGTGTCCCACCTCCCTTTCCCGCTCAGCATGAATCAGAAAGCCATGTCAAAGGGTTGCTTTGGGGACACAGCAGAGGTTCCAAACAGGAACATAGATTCCATCTGCAGGGTGGCCAGCTGAGTGGACAGAAGCTGAGTGCCACACTGTGCTGGGAGAGCACAGAAAATCCGGGCATGTGTTTGTGGCATCACAAGACCAAGAGCTAGCTCTCTGTAGATGGCAGGCCAGATTGTGGCAGAGGTGGAAGACTGGCTCTGCCTCTGGGCAGACCAGGCAAGCTTCAAGGGTAGAGTAGGAGTTGGCCTCCACTGAAACCCAACCTTTTTAATTATTAAACATTTATTTATTAATAACCTATATTCACTTATAACAAATATAAACACTTACTAACCCTACGAATGACTACAACCCCTATTACCTAACCACTAAACCTATTCATAACTATTACAACTATTTTCATAACCTTTTAGAGGGATACAGTCTTTGGGGCAGGTCCTCAGTCACCAGGAAAACACTCTCTGGGGTAGACCCTTTAATGCACTTCTCAGACATAGATCCATCAGGGTAAATTGGCTATGGCGGTTTTACCTTAAATAAGTCTTGAGGCTTTCTCTCTGGGAGACCTCAGCCGTCTGTAAGCCAATTTATTTCCTTCGTATCAGCAACTCTGCCTTTCTGCCTCAGTCTTTAAAGCTGGTCACAGTTCTGTTCAGACCACTGTTCGGACAGGTCAAACCCCTCTAGGCAAAAGCTGAGCCACAGGGTTTAGTCTTTGGCCTTTTGCTGTCTTGCTGAGGCTTTCTCTGTTCACCAGCTTCTTTCTGCCTCAGGGAGATCTGGCCATCAGTCCACCAGCACTTTCTCCATCAGAGGATACAAACTACTCATTGTCCTTTCTAGAGTGAGGACTGGCTAGCATAGGAGGTCTCTAGCATGCAGCTCTCTAGCATGGGGTCCCCTAGCATGAGGCCGCTTGGCTCCATCCACTTGACCTTAAATAGGACCTCTCCTTGTTCCACCTGCTTCAGCTTAATTTGGGCTCTGCCCACTTAGCAGCTGAAAACAATGCCAGGCCATAAACCTTGTTTTTAGTCCATAAAGTCTTTCCTTATTTCACCAGGCTTTAACCTTGTTTTTAGTCCATAGTGACTCCCCTCATTTCACCTGACTTCATCCTTGCTTTTTTTAGTCCATAAGCTGATAAGCTAATTGCCCACAGCCAAGTTGATCTTCATGCCCCAGATTAAGAGACTGTATCAGAAACCCCTAAATATTTACTAAATCTAATTTATATTAATCTATCTCCCTGCACTCCACCATACTGTGACTGATCAAGGGCCATGTAGATCTCTGAACACTGAGTTAGGGTGTTCAGCTATTCTGCCGCCCTGCTCATCCTGGCCAGCAACTGCACCCTACCCTCCATTCACAAACCCACCATGGCAGGCACTTGCCCAGTAGACGTCTCTGTTGTCTGTCCCATGTAGGTGCCATGCACAAGCTGTCCCCTCCACCCCACAGACGACAGTCTCTTGTCCTCACTCTATTAATGGGGTGAATAAGTGACAATTAAACAAGTTCCTTTGCCAGCTGAGCCATCTTGCCAGAGCCACATGCCTCTCTGATCCCCGAACTTGGGGTGCCAAAGCAGGAGGATTGAGACTTGGAGGCCAGCCTGGGTTGGTGACAATGATCTCCAAGGGGACCGTGCTTCTCTGCCCACAGGGACAGAGTGCCAGGCATTTGATTCCATCCTGAAGTATGGACTCCATCTAACAGTTTGCTTTCACCATCCCCTTCTGATGTGCTGAGGACAGTGTCCTTTTTTTCTCTCCATTCTGCTGCAGAACTCAGCACTTCAGGGCCATCCCTGGGACTCCCACTTGATAGGATACTGAGGACCAAGGCTGTGGGCAGTCGCCAGCCCAGTGCTTAGTCATGCTGTCACTCCACCCCTCTGGGAACTTGATTTAGCCCTGTACGCTGTACAATGCTGCAGGGCCATTACCATATGAGGATCCAGCAAGAATGTGGCTCTCACACAATGGGGCCACTTGGACCCTTGAGCTCCTCCTCTCAACATTTTCTGTACTTAGGCCCATTCTGTGTCCCCAAGACCACAGCTCTGTGAGGCAGGGGCAGAGTCGGGATGGTTCATGTTGGTGCTCCAGGACCTTGACATGACACTTTCAAGACCAAAGCTGAGAGTAAGGAGTCCTTGAGAGCAGGGGATACTCGTCTGTGGGAGCCTGCGGGCAGTCTCTGGGTACAGAGGCTGCAGTTGTCCCTTTCTCACTTCGTTCTGGATCTTTTCTGAAGGCTGGAGATCTTCTGAGGTGGAGGAAGAGGGGGGCAGGAGGGGCTCAGGGTCACTGGGAAGTCAGGCCTAGTTCTGGAGGGCTCACACAGGTGGGTACAAGAGTGATGGTAGGGCTGGCAAGATGGCTCAGCCAGCAAAGGAGAGTGTTCAATCTCTGGGAGCCTCATGGAGGAAGGAAGAACCGACTCCCACAAGTAGTCCTCTGAGGTCAGCATGCACAATGAGGCAAGCTCATGCCCTCTCCGATAAACAGAGAATGATTCTTTTAAAAGGGTGAAGGTGTCATGGGGCTGGGATGACATGCTAACTGTGTGCTCAAAGTTACAGTGGTGGGGTGGATAGACAGGCTGCTGCTGCTGCTCTCGGGCCCAACAAGGGTCTTGGGCTGGATGGCTTTGTCAACTTGACACCAACCCCAACTGAGCTCCAGCTGTAGGGTGTTTTCTTAATTAGTGATTGGTGAGGGAGGGTCCAGTCCATTGTGAGTGTTGACATCCTTGGGGTGGTAGTTCTGGGTTCTGTAAGAAAGCAGGCTGAGCAAGCCGTAAGCAGCACTCCTCCATGGCCTCTGCACCAGCTCCTGCCTCCAGGTTCCTGTCCTGACTTCCCAACTGTTGAAACAAGCCCTCCCCTGCTTATTTCTGGTTAGGATCTTTATCACAGCAATAGAAACCTGACTATGGCCCCGTATGGTGGGATCTGCAATAGCCACCAGTGGCCATGTGTTGAAGGACCAGCATGGTGCTCCTGCGACGTGGTGGTGCTGTCAAGGGGTGGGGGGTGGCCCAGAGGACTTTGAGTGGCAGCTACTCTCTATTTTGGTGAGAGTTTGGGCCTCATCTGCCACAGAGTCCTGCCACCCTGTCCTGGGCGGCCTGGTCCCAGCTGGCTGTAGGATGAAGCCTCCAAAACTGTGGAGTAAGCTAACCCGTTTTCTTTCTAAGTGGATCCTCCTCGGGTGTGTGTTACAGTAGCAGAAAGCTGGTCACTGTGAGCACCTACCTCCCACAGCAATGCCAGATCATTTCTGCATCTAAGTTTCAAAACAAAAGATCACATCTTTCAAATCCATCTGGCATATTCATTCTGGCCTGGTGATAAGGAAAGGCTGAGGTGCACTTTGCAGACAGACAGCGTGACAGGGTGGGTCTGTGGGAGACAGCTATGATTTCTCCTAAGAGCCCTTCTCTCCATTAAGCCTGCTTCAGCTGCCTCTGCTCTCCAAACCAACCATGGAAACAGGGCTGAGGACCACAGCATAGGGAGATGTGTGACCCCATTGCTAGTGGCCCCCCTGACCCAGCCAGGTAACAGAGGCCACCAGGAACATGGCCCTGCTGGGCACAGTGCCCCAGGATCCTTTGTACCTTATTGGAAGGGCCAAGAGCTTGGCTGAGGTTGTGATGTCCCCAACCTCCACAAAGCCCTACCAAGAGCCACCATGGCCACATGCAGCCCCAGGGACAACGGCAGGTCCGTAGTAGCTCTCTTCTCCCTCCGTGGCTCTGCCACCAGCCAAGACAAGACACTTTCCTCTCTCCCTCTGACACAGATGTGGCAAGTTTTCTAAAAAGATCTGATCTCTACTTTTCTTGCTCCTACATCATCAAAGCCCCAAAGGCCAGAAGAGTGTTTACCTTGGTGCATACTGCCTGGTGGGGGTAGCCTGGGGTCCATCGTGTGGACTCAGGTTGGAAAGCAAATGCCCCACAGCCACAACAAGCACTCTGAGTGGTCTCCACAAATGTTCTGAATGTCCTACAGACACAACAATTTGGAGGCTCTGTCCCCTTGGCTGGCTTCCTAGGGCCCCACAGGCAGATGGTGATCACACACATTTGCTTTCAGCCCGAGCCTGTGGTTTGCTGAGTAGAGGTGGCCATTCTTCATGGTCTGACCTGGATCCATTCCCTTGAACATGACAAAGGCTCCTCCCCTGGGCTCTGTCCCCAAGAGTCCAGCAGTGGAAGGTACTGTCTATCCTGGAGTGGTTGGGACCCAGTGGAAGGAAATGTCCCTGGCACTGCTGCCCTGCATAGGGCACTGGCCATATGCTGCCTGCGACAGCACCCAACCTTGGAAGCCCTCAAGGCTTCTAGACCTTTCTCTAGACCACCGTCTGTCCCTTCCCCCAGAGAGTCACAGCCTCCCACAACAGTCCACTGTGAACCTGGGCCAGCAAGAAGGTTTTGGGGAAACACAGGATCAAGATGGACAAAAAGCAGCTATTAGAAGTCTCAAGGAAATGCAGTGTTTTGGGGGCCATGTCAATGACCACAGCCCAGGCCAGCTCTGCTGGCAGGTCTTAGTTTTTGAAAGCCCAACCCAGTCAGGTGTGGTGATGCAGTCCTGTTCCCAGCTCTTAGGAATCTGGGGCAGGCAGATTGCAAGCTCAAAGCCAGCCTCAGATACACAGTGAGTCCCAGGCCAGCCTGAGCTACATGAAAGTGTGTCTTAATAAACAAACAAGAATAAGTAAATTAAATGCCCAACATTGTTAGGCATGTGATCCCAGAACTTAGGAGGGTTAGACAGGAGGATATGGAGTTTGGGCTGGGCTAGCCTGGGCTACACAGCAAGGCTCTGCTTTCAAGTAAATAGATGAGAAGGCATGGAGGGGCCCAAAGGTTGGACAGGAGGCATTTGGGTGTGTGTGTGGGGGGGGGGATGATGGCGACAGCAGACCATTCACTTTCTCAGTTCCTCAGGCCAGAATGTGAACCTGACTCTCCTCCTGTCCCAGCTAGCCATGCTGAGTCCTGGACCAGGGTGCTCACCTCCCAGACAGGCCTCTGCCACAGAGTGAATGAAGCCAAGAGCGACTGCCACCTGCTGCCTGTCTTGCATGTTCCAATTACACAGCTGATGAGCTTCGCAGTAACCCAGTCCCAAGCTGCCTTCCCTTTTCAAGTGGTATATATATATATATATTTTTTTTTTGGTTTTTCTTTTTTTTTTTTTGTTTTTTTTTTTTTTTTTTTCGAGACAGGGTTTCTCTGTTTAACAGCTCTGGCTGTCCTGGAATCGCTTTGTAGACCAGGCTGGCCTCAAACTCGCAAAGATCCGCCTGCCTCTGCCTCCCAAGTGCTGGGATTAAAGGCGTGCGCCACCACGCCAGGCTTATTTTTAGGTTTTTCGAGACAGGGTTTCTCTGTATATCTCTGGCTGTCCTGGACTCGCTTTGTAGACCAGGCTGGCCTCGAACTCACAAAGATCCGCCTGCCTCTGCCTCCCAAGTGCTGGGATTAAAGGCGAGCGCCACCACCGCCCGGCAAGAAGTGGTATTTTTGTTTCATTATTTTGTTTTGATTATTACTATTTTTAGGCTTATTTTATGTGTTTGCTTGACTGCATGTAAATCTGTGCACCATGTGCATTCAGTGCCTGTGGAGGCCAGAAGAGGGGTCAGATGCCCTGGAAATGGAGTTAGAGGGCTGTGAGCTGCCACATGGATATTGGGAACTGGATCTGGATCCTTTGCGAGGGCAGCCGGTGCTGTAACCACTGAGTCATCTCTTCAAACACTTTTATTATTATTTTTGAGGCAAGGTCCAGGTTCATCTCAAACTCGCAATGTAGATTAAGGTGGCCTCAAAAAACAGAGATCCACATGCTTTGTGTCCTCAGTACTGGGGGTTAGAGCCGCACATCCCATGCCTGGCTTATGTGAGTTCTGGAGTTTGGACTAGGCTTCACAGCAAGCAGCTGAATGACTGCACAGCCTCTAGGCCCTCTTTTTAACCCCTTGAAGCAGGTTCTCATGTGGCCCAGGCTAACCTTAAACTCACTGATGTGGGGGAATGACCTTGACCTTCTGATCCTTCTGCCTTGGCCTCCTGAGTGCTGGGTGACGGTGTGAGCCACCACACCTGCCTATGTGGCATCAGGAATGGATCCCGGGCCTCGTGTCTGACCCCCTGAGGCTGCCCCATCTGCTCTGTTTCCAGGCAGGGTCCGGTTATGCAGCACAGGCTGACTGCAAAACCCTCCTGCCCCTGGCCTGCAGAGTCTAGGTTGACAGGGGTGTCCATGCCAACCCCTTCTGCCACCTTTCTTGCTTATCTTAGACTTTGCTCTTAAGATCTCACCATGAGTCTACATATCATGAGACAACTCAACCCCAGGGACAAGCCAGGATATAGGTGTCGTCATCGGGGGTCACCTGGTGCCCACCAAGGTCCTGCATGGCCTCTTCCTCACTGTCCAAGGCTGCTTCTCCTGAGATTTTTGGTTAGTGCTTTCTGTCTCCCTTTAACCTCTTTGAGACTGTACTCTGTCGGATCCCTGGACTTTTCTAACATCTGTGAACACTCCAGGTAAAGCAGGGCGCCCAGGGCCCCAGCACACTTACATGGCTGTTGAGCAGGCCGCCTTTGTGGGGGGCGAGGCCTTCGCTTTTTTTGGAGAGTCTCAATCGCCATTTCAAGCTACGAAGCCATACAGAGACAGGACAAAACCAAAAAGGGGGGGGGGGGGGGGGGGAGAGAAGGAAATCAGATGGTTAGCGGCAGGCAGCCCACACCAGTCTTGCATTAACATCCAAATAACAGTGCCAGCTAGCAAGGTGCAGCGGCAGGGGGTTCGTAGGAATGAAGCTGTGGCGAGATCAAGGCCCTGCACCATGCACCTGTGCCCAGAGCCCAAGGCAGCAGCAGCACAGAGAAGGTCACTGGTGGTCCGACATCACATCCTGACCCAGGACACAAGGCCGAGCACCTTAGGCTGAGGTAGTTCACTTGTGTTTGTGTTTTACATGGATGGGTCTTTTGCCTGTCCATGCCCCATGCACGTGTGTGCCCGGTGCCTTCAGAGGCCAGAGGGGCCATCAGATCTCCTGTAACTAGAGTTACAGACTGCCGTGAGCCACTCTGAGGGTTCTGGGACCTGAACCTGGTTAGCCACTGTGTCAGCTCTCCACTTTATTTTTTTGACTCAGGGTCTCTCACTAAACTTGGAGCTCACTGACTGACGGGCAAGCTCCTGGGATCTGCCTGTGTCCACATCCTCAGTGCTGGGGTCACAGGCAGGAACTACCATGCCCAACTTCTTTTGTGGGGGCTGAGAGGGTCACACTTCACCTGCTGAGCCCTCCCCCCAGCCCTTGAAGATAAAACTTATACACAGCCGCTGTGTGAACTTAGATATGAGCCTGGCCGGAGACAGTCTCCCTAATACCTGCACACGCTCCCAGCAGGAAGCTCAGGGACTCTGGGCCACTTCATGCTGCTTGACAAGAAGTTGGGAGTTCGGGGCAACACAGGAGAAGTGACAGACATGGAGCCTGGGAAAATGAGTGGGGGCAAAGTGGGCTTTCAGGGACACTGTGACCCAGCCGAGGGACCTGGGACCGACAGCTCTATTCTCTGTGCCTGGGTGTGGGCACTTGCCACCATGTGACTGTGTTGGGCGAGACCTGGCCTTACAAGTGGCAGTAGGTGCTAACATCAGCCAGCAAAGAGCCTGAAACACCCAGGAGAGGAGGGGCTTTAGCTGGGTTGCAGGCAGAGCAAGTAGAGTATCTCACAAACTATGGTCCCTATGTTCAAAACTGAGGGCCCAGGGCAGGTGAGAGGGCTCAGGGACAAAGGCACTTTGCCACCAAGCCTGGCGGGGGCCTGAGTTCAATCCCTAGGACTCATGCGGTAGAAGGAGAGAATCCACTTCCACAAGTTGTCCTCTGTCATCTACAGGTGTGTCATGGCACATGAGTGAACACACACTAAATACAATGTGATAAGAAAAATGAAAGGGCCATGGCTTTTGAGGCCTTCAGAGCCCTTGTGCTTCTGTGATCTCTCCCAGCGACACCAGGATGAGCCAGGGCACCAGACTTGTCTTCACATAGCACAGAGAGCGCCAGGGGGCTCTGGGAAAGCAGAGGTCAAGGAGAGCGCCAGGGGGCTCTGGGAAGGCAGAGGTCAAGGAGAGCGCCACGGGGCTCTGGGAAGGCAGAGGTCAAGGACCCCCTTCTGCTCTTGTCAGCACTGGGCACAGGGAGGAAGGCTGGCCGCACCAGCCAGCCTCTCCTCACTTCTGGAACCTTCCATGAGGAACCCAGACAACCCCCGGCTTGGTGGGAGGGTACCCTTCTAGGCAGTGGCCCACACAAAGGAGGTGAACAGGGAAGGACAGTAGGTTTGAATCCTGCACTAAGTGACTCTGTCACACTATTAAAAACTGCCGAGGACCCCAATAACGGAGAGTTGGGGGACTGCAGAGGGCTCATCTGCTTGAGAACATGAGGCCAGAGCTGATACTAGCTAGGAAGGACTGTTTCCATCTTATTTTTTGAGACAGGGTCTCCCCATGAACCTCCAGACTGCTAGCTCTGCTGGGATGGCCATCGAACCCAAGGGACCCTCCCTTCCTGGCTGGGATGACAAGTGTGCACCTCCACACCTCGCCTGTATAGGGCTTGGGGATTGAACTCAGGTCCTCAGGCTTGCTCAGCAGACACCTTTACAATGGAGCCACTTCCCCAGGTCCCATCTTTTTCTGTCTCCCTTTCTGTTCTTTTCTTTCTTTTAAATTTGAGACAGTGTCTTACTATGCAGCCCTGGCTGTTCTGGAACTCACAGAGATCCCGCTGCCTCTGCTTCCAGAGAATGGGGATTAAAGGCCTGTGCTACCATACCTGGTCCATATTTTGTTTTTAAGGGTTATATGTATCAATCCAGATGTGGGGGTTGATAAATATACCATTAACCATCAATCCAGTGATTGGGAGGAATGAGGCAGCAGGATGTGTAGTAGAGGGCCAGCCTGGGGTAAACAGTGAGATGTTGTCTCCCCAAACAACAAAAAGGAATTAAATCTATTAATGTTTCCCACAGATTTCACAGTGGAAAAGTTAAATCTATGTGTTCGTTTTTTTTGTTTGTTTGTTTTCGAGACATGGTATCTCTGATTTTCCTGGACTCACTTTGTAGACCAGGCTAGCCTTGAACTCACAGAGATCCTCCTGTCTCTGCCTCCCAAGTGCTGGGATTAAAGGCATGCGCCATCACACCTGGCAATTACAGACAGCTGTGAACTGCCATATGGTGCTGGGATTTGAACCTGTGTCCTTTGGAAGAGCAGCTAATGTTCTTAACCACTGAATCATGTCTCCGGCCACAAGAGTATTTACTCTTTTAAAAATCATTAACCTATTATAGGTCACCATTAGTAGTATTCAGAAATAAAAAATAGCTATCTGTCCAGTTACCAAAAACCTAGAGGAGCTGAACGTTTACATCTTTGCAGATCTCCTCCATCTTGAGCCCAGAGGGTGGTGAGGCCTCCTCTCTGGGCCTGTGCCTGTGCCTTGCTCTCCCAGCTTAGAAAGAGTGTGACAAAAGAAATCTGTTCTCAGAAAAATGACCAGCTGGGCACATTGGGCCTCTTCCTGGTCCCACCTCTCCGTGAGTCACTGTACTTGAGGACTGCCAGGTCTGTAAATTTTAGCTGCAACATGGAATCTTGATGTCATATCTGTGAGCTCCCTATGTATAGTCAACATTTAAAGTACACTTAACATCTGAAGCAAGGGAGAGGTCAGGACCATCCACCCTCCAGGAAAGTGGTGGATATGTGGGCAGAGCTCATGAGAATAACCTTCACACAGTATGCAGCAACTGGTTACAACCTTCATCAATGACAGCAATGACTGCAGCAAGAAAAAACCCAAATGTCTAACACATGGCACCTAGGGGACAGTTGATCAACACCGGCTGAGCTGTCTGAAAGCCAACAGATTGCAGTATTCACCACGACAAAGAATACAGATTTCACAGTGGCCCAGAAAGCTCATCAAACAAATGATCAATGACAATGCCACAACAGCAAGGGAGGGAGGGGACAGCAAGAGTGTCCACATAGTAATGCTGAAGATACCATTTTCTTTTCTTTTTTTTTTTTTTTTCGAGACAGGGTTTCTCTGTGTAGCCCTGGCTGTCCTGGACTCGCTTTGCAGACCAGGCTGGCCTCGAACTCTCAAAGATCCACCTGCCTCTGCCTCCCAAGTGCTGGGATTAAAGGCGTGCGCCACCACGCCCGGCTGAAGATATCATTTTCTACAAAAAATTATGAAGCATCCAAATGAGGAAAAACGAATCTGTTCACAGACAGACAGAGTCAGGAGGGCTGTCCCTGAGGGCCCCGGATGATAGACTGGGTTTATGACTTCAGTCAACTATATATGCTCAAAAGGCTAAAGAGAACCACATACAAAGAACAGAAGGAACCATAAGGATGGTGTTTCCAGAGACACATGCCAACAGAGCAAGAGCAAGGAAAAGAGACCAACTTGAAGTTTGAAGATATAATGGCTAAAAACATCCCAGACTTGGTGAAAGACATGAATCCACACATTCAAAATCTCTACCATGTGAAACTGTAAATGATGATAATAATGAAAATAAAGACCTGAAAGATAAAAAGAAGCAAGGAGACAGGAAGAATTGCCACTCTGAGATATCTTTTACTCCCTTGAAGTGTGTATCTGTGTGGGTGTGTGCAGAGGCACACAAGTGCTCTCCCCACAGAGGCCAGAAGAGGACATCAGATCCCTGGGATCTGGAGTTAGGTGGCTGTGAGCTCCCTGATGTGGGTGCTGGGAACTGTACCCAGGTCCTCAGCAGAGCAGACAGTGCTCTTAACCACAGAGCTATGTCTTCGGTCCCTAAATTTCCTACCTAGCATTAATGTTAATCTCTTTGAAAAATAAAGACCACTCATATTCAGCAGCAACAAAGATCCCCACCAACCCAAGCGGCGCAGACTCAAAGCCTCACACCAACAGCAATCACGTGACTTCCCCTTCTTCTTCATGTATAAGCATCTCCCCATGCATATTGGGTGCACATGTATGTGCACATATGTATGTACACCTGCACATGTGGAGGCCCAACACTGGTGTTCGGGATCACTCCCCAACACTCTTCCACTGTGTTCACTGTCTCTCAGTCAAACCCAGAGTTTGCAGACATGGCTGGACTCCGCAGCAGCTTGCTGTGGGCATCCAGTGTTCACCTTCTGAGGCTGGGGCTGGGCTGGCCGGTGGGCCCCACACCCACCTGACCATCCAGGATTTACATGGGTTCTAGGGATCCAAACTCAAGTCCTCATATTTGCGAATGAAGTGCTTTTACCACAGAGCCATCCCTGGCCCCTCAAGACACACTGTGGACACACTGCTGTTCCTGGGCAGCCTGTGACATGACAGCCAGCGTGTGGGATAGGCTGCCAGAAGCAGATGTCATATGTACTGCACAGAAAGTGCCCCAGACAGCCCTCTGAGGGACAAGGAGGTGTTGTGGTGTCCCACAGCTGCCAGGCTCTAGGGTGCTGGTGGCCAGGTAAATGCAGACCTGAGCAGCAAGCATGGCCCCCAGGACATCACAACCCTCAGGAAGCAAGTGGTTTCTCTCAAAAATACAGACATGACGTCACACCTGTCCACAGATCTGGGTGCTGGGTCACTGTGGAAGAGAGAATACATGGAGCTGGTGTGAGTGTTTGCAGTTGTGTGGTATGCACACCGTGTGTGTGCGCGTTTCGAGTCTGAGGGTGATAGTTGGAGTTACATTTTCATTGCTTTTCCATCGTACTCATCCAAGCAGGCTTTCTTAATCACACGCAGAGCGCACAGATGTGGCTCATCCCTAGTGAGTGAGCTTGCTCCAGGGACCCTGTCTTTGACTTCTGAGGCTGGAATTACCAGTGTGCATCCATGACCCTCATGTGCAGTCTGGGGATCCAAAATCAGGTACAAACGCTTGCACAGCATCTAAGCACCAAGCCATTTCCCAAGACCTCGAATTTAAATAATTAAAAAAGAAATGTTTGCAAATCATGTATCTGATGGGGATTTGGTTTGGGGACATAAAGATTTCTCTACACCCAGCAGCAGGAAAACGGCAGCCAGGCTGAGCAGTAAGCAGTCAGCCACACAGCGAGTGCCTGGCAGTCCACTGTTCTCAGCTAGTGAGAAAATACAAATTACCACCATAGAGGCTCCATGACACACCTACCAGGATGGAGAAAATAAAAAATGCCAACAACCCCAAGTGCTGGCAAGGAAGCAACTCTTATTCCGTGATGAGGTGGCTGAATGCACCTCCAGGAAAGGGGAAGAGGGTGGGTGGCCTGGTATAACTTGGGCTGCATGGTGAGCCACAGGGCTTAGCCCAGAGAAGGGGAAACTGCACACTCACTGCTCAGCTTGACTGTTACGTTACCGTGCTCCCAAGCCAGAGGCTTCCATGGAAGAACTGTGGACTTACATATACTACTGCCCACCAAAAGGGTCTTGAAGGTCACATGCTGAGGGCAAGAAACCAGTCCCAGAGAGAGCCACTGTGACACCACCTCTGAATCAAACACAATAGCAGAGAACAGGTCCATAGCTGCCAGCACTGTAGGCAAGGGATTTTTGTTTTGTTATTTTGGGGGGGGGGATGGGCCACGGGAATCCTGGAACTTACGCGCACATCAAGTCCTCCAGGGCTTTGCGCCAAAGAGTGATGTGACTGTGTGCTCATTTACAAAATAACAATAAACACTTAAAAATGAGTTGCAGCTGGGTACTTGGGAGGCTAAGGATTGTGGGTTCGAAGTGAGCCTGCACTACAATGGAAGTTCCAGGCCAACCTGAGCTACAGCAAAGACTGTCTAAACTCCCCCTTTTCCCACAAAACTCCCAAAGTCCAAATCAGAGCTATATTTAAGGCAGGTGAGCAATGAACTATGTCAGTAGACTGTGTCCTTGCAGGGTACATCCTCCTGTCCTCTAGGAGGCTAACCACCAGGAGAACAATAATGACTAGGCCACAAGCAGTGCCACCAGCAGGGGGCGCTCTGCTCCCCAACATCTACAGGGCCCAATCCTCAAGGCCCTTGTTTTTTCCTAGTGGGAAAGCAGAGCAAAGGGACTAGCACAGCTGCCCCTGTTCCTCAGCACCTCAGCAGCTGGCAGGACCCGAACTGGTCCTTCCTACTCACCTGCCTGCATGGTCGATGCTACTGAGGCTAGCAGGGCTAGCTGCTGGCCGCAGGGCCTTTGTACATACCGTGACAGGTGAGGAGCGGGCAGTGTGGGCCAGGGGGTGCCTCGTGCTGTCCATGCCCCCATGGATGAGGTAGGCTCCCGTGCCAGACACGATGGGGGTCCCCGAGACATCCATGGTGATGCCCACCATGCCGTGTGAGGGGACTGCTGGTGGGGATGAAGCCGCCACTGTCACCTGAGCACCACCTGGAGTCTCAAAGTAAGATGCCGCACTGCTTGGGGCGTAGAGCTGAGGGTCTGGGTTGTAGGCATAGGCCGCTCGGCTGTGGGAGAGAAAGCATCATCGTTTTATAACCAATCATGCTATTGAGAGCATAAGTAAGGAGATGTAGGCTGGCTCAGCATTAGCAGAGCTTGCTGCTCCTGCAGAGAACCGGTTCAATTCCCCTCACCCATGTGGTAGCTCACAAATGCCTGTCATTCCAGTTCCTGGGGACCTGACGCCCTCTGTTGGTCTCTAAGGGCACTGGACTCACATGCACACATGCAAGGTGACTAGTTACACACGTTTGCATGTGCATCCCCAATACACACAAATGTGTACACACAAAAGAGAGATAGAAGAAAATTCTAGAAAGTTCCAGAATATCTAAAAATTGTAAAATAAGTTTTGTCAACAGTCCTGGAAACTCATCAAAGGCCTAGAGGGAAAGTCCCCAAGTCATCCCTTTCCAGGGGACTGTGGCTTTGGTTTGATATTTTTATCGAGTTTTCTAGTAGCCAAGAGCGCAAAGGTCCACAGTCCTGAACTCAGACCCCAGGGGTGGGAAGGGCATGACCATGGGGACATGCTCAAATGCTTCCACACGAGTCCCATAGGGAGCAATGGAGTCACGAGTCTGTGGGGTACCAGGGCCCCTGTGGGGGACACGTACATGGCTCCGTTGGCGTAGACCGCGTCCCCGCCCTCCACGTACTGCACCTGCGCAGGGTACACGTGCTGTACCTGCAACGACACGTGGAGTGCAAGTCACACAGGGTCATGCTGGTGGGTGGTGCTGATGGAGATGCCTCCCACTATGACATGTGCCAACCCACCTCCCTCCCCCAGGGAATGATCAGTCTGTGGACATGGAGCTTAGTGATTTATGTATGTACCTAAGCATCCATTCATTTATCTCTGAAGTAGCCTCATGTAGCCCAGGCTGACCCTGAACTCTATAGCTGAGGATGACCTTGAACTCCTGACCCTCCACCTCCAGAGTGCAGAGCTGTGATGGTTGAGGTGGCAGTTAAGCACCTCTGCCCCGCTGGCCCCTGGGAGGGGCGGGCTTAGGGCTGCACTTCTTGCCTGTGCCTTGTGGTGGGACTAGGGAGGGATGCTGTAGCATACATGGAGCAAAGATACCTGTTTTCAGGTATGGCAGAGGTGGTGTGATCCCCTGCTAGGATGGGGAGATGGTGAAGATGGGAGCCAGGTTGGAAACGGGTAAGCCTGGAGGGGATTGTGCAGGGGGAACACCAGCACCTGCGCGGGACCATCCCTCTCCCCACCTCCACCCCCCAACACCAAGGGTCAGCACAGCCCCTGGTCAGCGCTCTATAATGGACGCCCAGAGTGCTGTGGCCCAAACGTCAGCCTCTCCCCAGCCGGCCAGTCTGTGAGGAGGCAGCTCAGCAGTCTTGCTAACTGCTCTCTGGGGTCCCAGAATATAGTGGCCCTCCCACAGCTCGGGTGCTCTGTGCTCTGTGTGGAGTCCACAGGGAGAGGAAGAGAGAGGAAACCTGAGCCCACAGAAGACAAGCTCAGAGGGAGCCATAAGGTCCCCAGACAATTGGGACAGTCCCAACCCTAGAATAGGGAAAGCTTCTGGGTCCCAGGCTAGTGTTTGTGTGCTCTCTGCCTACAGAGCCAATGGCCTGGTCCTAGGGACCCTTAGAGCCCTGGGTGCTTTCTGGGAACCCTGCAAACCTTCCCCTCTC
The DNA here is from genome assembly GCA_907164525.1 of Lophiomys imhausi. Classification (NCBI taxonomy): domain Eukaryota; kingdom Metazoa; phylum Chordata; class Mammalia; order Rodentia; family Muridae; genus Lophiomys; species Lophiomys imhausi. Next base: position 7,537,153 of record CAJQZJ010032834.1, read on the forward strand.
TGCAACAGTCACTATCACCCACTAGGTGCCTGGTGCCAGGGGGCAACCTCAGGAAGAAAGGGCCACCTCAGCCCTTGCTCTTTATGTAAATTAAGTTTTATTGGCACCTTGCCCCTCCTCACACATCATTATGGGCTGTTGGGCTGTTACAGTCCAAGGTCTTTCTTAGAAAAGATCACCTGAGAGGCCTGCCCCAATCCTTGCAGAGCTGAGGGTGACCAAGGACAACCTGGACATCTGTAGCTGGTACTGTGTCTCTGAGAACAACAGAGAAACGACTTTCCTTGGCTTGTTGCATTTGTCTCGGGTAAGTGAGTTTTTTCTTTTAACAGAGTTTCCAGAGCTCTCTGGTGACTGTAGACACCAGTGACAGCAGGAAAAGCACTCACAAGCCATAGGCTGCTCACAACTGCTCAAGGGTGTCCTTACCTGTGGTGGCACCGGCTGGACCCTGGGGAGGGTGAGTGGCTGCATCGGGGCACCCTTGGGAGTAGAGCCCGCGGCTTGGACCAGCACCCTCTGCAACAGACAACAGGACAGTCAGACCCAGCGAAGATCAGCACTGGGGAAGACCCACTCGGAACTGTGGCAGCATGCTGGGACCCACAGGGATGCAGACAGGGCAGATGCACAAGCTGCACACACATGGGCACACTGGAAGAACCCCATTGGGAATATGAAGTTCAGACCCAGGAGGAGGTGGGGCCCCCTCAGCAGGGGTCCCTGGCCTGTGCCTGGTCCTCACTAGCCTGAGCCACATCTTGGCTGTTTTGGGTGTAGGAAGCAGACCTGATGGGTCGGAGGCAGCCCGGAGATGGGGACACTGAGGATTATGGTCACCCGCTTTCTAAGTGCTGCTGAGAGGATGAGTGAGGACACATTGCCCTCTAGCGTTCAAGGACGTCGATGTAAGCCAAGCAAGGTCCTGACCATGATGGAGCCTGAGCCTGTGGATGAGGGACCAGCCATCACAAGCTACAGTCAGGCAAACACCACAGGGACTCCAGCCACTGCAGGGACCCAAACAGATGAATGTAGACACACCAGGTGTCTGTGCTCACGTTGGAATATCGTTCATCTAACTATTGTTCATCTATAAATAGAAACAGGGCTCTGACACCTACCACAGCATGGAGGGACCTTGAGAATGGATGCACATGGGCTCAGATGCCACAGTGTGGGCTCCAGGACAGGAGAACCCAGGTACAGGAAGTTGATTCAGGATAGGGAGGAAATGTGTAGCTGCTGATGGGGATGGCCTTGGCAGGTAGAGAACAAGTGATGGAATGTTCTGGAACTACAGAGACAGGATGGCTGAATTCTGTGAATACAACAAAACCCCTCTACTTTCACATGATTCATTTAATATTATGCCAATTGCATCTCAATTAAAGGGTAATTAGGAAGAGCTGCACAAGCAGGAGGACATGAGTTCGAATCCCAGTACCCACATGAAAGGCTGGGTGTGGCTGCGAGTTCCTGTGACCTCATGCACAGGAGGCAGACACAACAGGATCAGTGGGCCTTGCTTGTTGCTATCCTAGCTCCAGCGAAAGACCCTGTTTTCAGGGGAATACATTAATAGGGACCTACGTGGTCTCTACCTGGCAGCGTGTGTCCACAAATGGCAAATTCCCTCCCACCATGGTGGCACACACCTCTAATTCCAGCATTCAGGAGGCTGAGGCAGGAGAATTAGCTGAGAATTTGAAACAAGTGTGTGCCACAGAGTGAGATCTCATTAAAAAAAAAAAAAAAACAACTCATAAGCTGGGTGGTAATAGCACACGCCTTTAATCCCAGCCCTTGGGAGGCAGAGGCAGGCAGATCTCTGAGTTTGAGGCCAGCCTGGTCTACAGAGTGAACCCAGGACAGGCAGAGTTATACAGAGAAACCTTGTCTTGAATAACCAAAAATAAATAAAATAATTTTTAAAATCATAAAAAGTTGTGTGGCTCAGACTGTCGCTTGCCTAGCATGAATGACGCCCTGGTGCCCATTTCCAGCATCAAATAAACTGGCTCAGGCACTATCAGACTCTGTCTCAACAACCAAAACCAAAGCAAAACAAAACAAAACAACCACCAAAACACTGCAAATATTAAGCGCTGGGTTGGACGCAATGATGAATACCTGTAATCCCAGCATTCAGGGTAGAAGAAGGGGTGAGGCTAAGGCAGGAGGATTGCTCACAGTTCTAGATCAGCCTTGGGCTACATGGTGAGACCTTGTCTCAACAAATTAACAGAACAAAAGAGAACCACAGAGTTCACATCCATAGCTGACACTGAACAGTGTGACTGGGAAGCTGGAGCTGGACAGTGATGGCCATTTAATCAGAAATCATGTAAGACTGGGGCTGGACGCTTTCATCTGTGGCAGGACTCCGGGGACCTGGGCTGCACAAAATAGTGGCAAAAGAGACACTAGACCAGTCCTAGCTGGGACTGCTTTGAGGGAAAGTTGACCCACACCCCGGAGGGCACCTGAAGGTCAGATGCACAGGGTGGCCTACCCACCTCTGCCAGGACACCTATATGCAAGAAGTAAGAGCTGGTGGGCACAGTGTTGTGGACACTCACAATTACAGTCCTAGGACAATGAGGTAGAAGGATGTCAAGTTCCAGGCTGGGCTGGGGTACAGTGTGAAATTCTGCCTGAGACCAAGACCTGAGGTGGGGGAACTGGGAAGATGAGGAGCTTGGGGAGGTGAGAGGTGAGGAGGTGAGGAGACAGGGAGATGAAGAGGTGGGGAGGGGAGAAGGTGGGGAGGTGAGGAGATGGGGAAGTGGGGAGATGGGGAGGTGAAAAGATGGGGAGGTGAGAAGATGGGGAGGAGAGGAGATGGGGAAGTGGGGAGGTGGGGAGGTGAGGAGATGGGGAGGTGAGGGGATGGGGAAGTGAGGAGATGGGGAGGTGAGAAGATGGGGAGGTGAGGAGATGGGGAGGTGAAGAGATGGGGAGGTGAGGAGATGGGG